>OX439049.1:17222394-17669074 GCA_949317995.1 Acholoe squamosa
ACTTGCATGGATTAAACTATGATGGAGGCACAAATCAGAAACAGATATAAAGACCCATCTGCTCCAGGTAGCTTTCAAGCATCTGGAAAATTATTTGACAGCATAAATAATGAAGGTAATGCAGATGGTATTAAGTTAAAGGATGTAGAAAAAGCTTTACAAAAGGAGTACTCATTTACTTTGAACAAGACAGTGAGATCAAAGTTTCCAAGGAATCATGTAGTTGTCGAAGGAATAGACTCCTTATGGGACTGCGATTTAGCCAGCATGTCTTTGCTGAGTACCTCTAATAATGGTTTCAAATACTTTTTACTTGCCATAGATATCTTTAGTAGATATGCATGGGTGAGGTCTTTGAAAACAAAGTATGCTCAGGAAGTGAAAAAAGCCTTTGAATCTATATTTGCTGAAGGACGAATCCCGAAAAACATTCGAACAGATGCAGGACGCGATTTCAATAATGCTATCCTCAAAAAATTCATGAGAGACAGAGGGGTACACATGTATTCAACTAATAATAGCACACAGAGTGCATATGCAGAAAGATGCATCAAGAGCATCAAAAGTAAGATATATAGATATTTAATACAAAACAATACCATGCGCTATGTTGACGTTCTTCAAGATATAGTAAAAAGCTACAACAACACAATACATGGTAGTTTGGGCATTGAGCCCAAGAATGTGACTAAAGGAAATGAAGACGAGGTGAGATGGCAGCAGTTTAAACTCAGAAGGAAGCCAAAGAATGCAATTTTATATCCCATTCAGAAGTTTAAGTTTAAAGTTGGAGATCAAGTAAGAATTCCTTATACCCCCGAGAAGTTTGACAGAGAGTACTCACAGAGGTGGTCTGGGGAGGTTTTTATTGTTACCAGCAGATGTAGGAGACGTAGAATCCCTGTATACACTTTACAGGATTGGATGGGAGAAGATATAAAAGGATCATTTTATCAACAACAGCTTCAGAAGGTGGATGTAAATGACAGAGACAGTTTCAAAATTGAAAAAATTCTGAAAAGACGTCGATACCATGGAAGAAATCAAGTTTTGGTCCGATGGTTAGACTGGCCCAAGAAGTTTGACAGTTGGATTGACGAAGAGGACGTTGAATATCCCCCACAACAATAGATATGGCAGAGGAATACTTTTTGTTTTTAAAGAGTGACGATTCAAAGACATATTATCCAACCAATAATCCATCAAGGTTTACATATGTGTTACCTGAAACATTAATATTGGATGGAGACAATTGGTACTGTGCTCTGAGAGACATAAAAACCTATTCAAATACCTTAAGGGACATTTATGTGTATTGTGACATAGTAAAAGACAGTTATGTTTTGGGTACCAAACAACCTATATTGCAACACATTGCTGTGGAAGAAGTAGGTCGAATTGTAAAGACGTATGACGCATCCATTTCATTTAAAGTAACGAGACCCTTATTAAATGCGATTACCGTGTATATAAAAAAGGATGAGGAACAAGTTGTGCCTTCATTTCCCGACGAACCTACGTGTACACTACACTTATTTAAGAAGACAATATGACTTCAAAGCAGTGGATAACACATTTCGGTCAGATGGCAGAGGGTAAAATACATCCTGATAAAGAAGGCATTTGGAAACTCAAGGACGACACAGCAGTTAATCCTTCACCAAGAATGACACCAGTTCAAGTAGTCAGCCATACACAACAAGTTGTAGAGCAGGCTAAAGCTAAGAGAAAACGAACTCCTTCAAAGACTCCACCTAGAAAAAAACAGAGGACATCCTCCTACAGTTCTACAAAACGTATAAAAGCTAAAGCGCCAAAAAGAAAATCTCAGTCTACAAGAAGACCTGGTGGAGTAAAGAAGACTCCAGCATTAAAGAGTACAGCAAAGAAAAAGCCTTCAAAGAAAAACACAAAGTATAGTCATCTTACCAAACAACTATAATGTCTATTGCTCATGATGATAGCCTTGCACTCTTTTACACACCTCCCAAGAACACATCAATAGCATTCAGAGAATGGGTCGAATACCGGCCCGTTGGTCAACTGAATTCTGAAGGTGCTTTGGAGTTTAATATATCGGGAAATAGCAACCGCTATATAGACTTGGCTAAAACAAGACTCAAATTGCGGATGCGCATAGTCCAAGGAAATGGTACAGTTTTACCCGACCCTACACCAAAAGAAGGTTCAACTGTTCCAGATGCAGCAAAAGTTGGACCCGTAAATCTAATACATCAGAGCATGTGGAGACAGTTAGATATAACTATGCAAGGACAAATTATTTCACCGAATGTTGCCACAAAATACTCCTATCGTGCTTATATCGAAACGTTAATGGGTTATGGTGAAAATGCCAAAAGATCAAAGCTTCAATCGCAACTCTACTTTAAGGATGTATCCAATGTAGATGCCAATGATCCTATAAGTGGTTTAAACAGTGGACTCATTGAACGTGCAAATTTTTGTAAAAAAAGTGCTGAATTTGACACTGAAGGTGCTATATACCATGACCTATGTATCCAAAAAAAATTAATCCCAAATGGCATACAGATTAATTTTAAATTTTGGCCGAATACAAACGAATTCAAATCGATGAGTTCAAATCCAAAAGCCGATTACAAAATCGATCTGAAGGATGCGGTATTAAAGGTGTGTATGGTTGAACTGGAACCTAATGTGGTAATTGGACATGCTGAAGAATGGAAGAAATCCCCTGCACGTTATCATTACCCAAGGACGGATATGAAAACATTTGCCATGGCAAAGGGACAATATGGATGTACAATCGAAGATATATTTCAAGGAGATGTGCCAGAGGAAATAACCTTAGGAATAGTCCAAAGCGGTGGCTACATTGGGCAATATGCTATTAACCCATTCTCATTTAAAAGCTACAATTGTAACTTTATTGCTTTTTATGTTGATGGGAGATCAACTCCTGCAGCTCCTTTGACACCTGATTATAAAGCCAGTAGTTATTTGTCGGCCTATATGACTTTGTTTAACGATGACTATTTTGAGGACGACGGTAATTTGCTGAGTACAAAGACGGGTACTGTTTATATAGGTTCAAAACATGTCAAAATGACTGTAATAAGTATACCACCAAAACTAGGAAGGGTCATACTAGAATCGAATTAAAATTTAGTGAACCTCTCCCTGAAGCAGCTACTGTTATTATTATGGCCAAGTTTGCAACTGAACTTAATATTGATGGCTCCCGCAATGTACATGTTGTACCTATGCAATAGGTGTTATCTATGTAAAAATTGTGATTATTAGACTTTAAGAGACAATATCCCTCCAATATCTAGATGTGAATAAATCCCTAATAAAAGAATAGAAGAGAGAATTTTTGCTGTCTTGTGTCATTTTATTTACATAGTTTTGATGAAGTAACAAGTAATAAAGTTAGATGCACATAAGAATAAAGAATTTCATAAATTATCGAAAACGATAGTTACATACATGGATACAATACAGAATTCCACAAATTACTAATCCCACAGACTGGTCCATGACCAGGCTCTAAACGCATAATCGTAGTCCATGCTATTGGTTATGGTACCAGTAATGTGGAGTCTATCATTTAGCAATTTGTAGAACTCTGCCTTCGTACTAATCAAGGATATTTCAGCATACTCTTCATTGATTTCTCGTGCCTGTCGCATAAGATTTGCCAGGTATTTTTCAGTGTGTAGCATATTTCTATATTGGATTATAATCTCAACTCCACGGATGGAGGTCTGATTGTCGTAATCCAGTGTGTTACTCAAATGTAAGTCCCCCGTTGAACAGGACGTGTCCCACACAAACAAGTCCAATGCCTTGACTAGTGGCTCAAGAAAGGTGGGCACTTCCCTCTCCTTTCGATAATATACTTTTTCTATGACTGCTTCATAATGAGCCGATGGAAAGGGGATGACGATATGGTATGTACTTTTGTATGGAAAGTCAAAATCCACAACATCTCCATAGTCATCACGATCAACCGGATCACGGAGGGTTATGTGGAGGCAACTGTTAATGTCTGCAAAACACAATATTTTTTCTAAGATTAGTTATGTGTTTGAAAATCACTTGAACACACAATTTATTTTTTTAATTTTTTTATTACAAAAACAACAAAGTACAACAATAAAATGCAAAAATTCAATACCCGTATGGATAAGTATAGAAATCGTCACCTATTACATGCTTTGTATAGACTAGAGAATATTTTTTTTTGTTTCTGGTTTGTTATATAGCTGTAATATTTGTATATTTCTACAAATTTTATGGGGATTCACAGTGATTGCATTCTGAGGGTGACCTAACACTTCATTGACCATGGTTTTCATGTTGACAATTTTAGAGTTTGTATGATTCAAAGTAAAACCGCGCACTTTACATACTTCAGTGTTTTCGTTAGTCCTATAGGCGTAATTTTTAGGACCTCCAGAGACAAATTCGGTTATATATTCCTCGGGATTGAGCTCCGAGGTGTACTCGCCTAAATTGTCCCCAAGCATCGGTTCGGGACAACCATCTTTGGAAATAAATATAATGGAGTCGGTATCGTAATATAGCACACGTTTGTCGAGAAGCTCCAAACCAGAATAGAGCTTTAGCCTTGCCCAACATGTAGTAAAGGATGCAATGTATATGTTTGAATCTGCAGAACAGGATTGAGGTGCCAGATTGTTTACATATTGCCACTCCATAGATATGGTTTTGGGTGAAAGTATATTGAAGTTTGTGACTTTTTTTGTTTTGTCAGATATAAGACTGTAGAATTTATCAGGCTGTAGACTGCTAATCAACTGGGTTTGTTTAAAGTTAGACCTCTGACCAAATTTGCCCCAAAATGAATTTAGGCATAGCTTTGCCAGAGAGCGTAACCCAGGATTTTTTTCTATGCAATCGGGGTCTAACTTGATCCCTTCATTTTTTTCATAGTCGCGCACATACTTTTCCTTGTCTTCTGGTGTTTTGCACCAGGCTGGCCAGCCGCTAGCCTGCTGTTTGAGTTTTAAAAATAAATTTATGTAATCTGCAAAAAGACCCCACTCTCCAGTTTCTTTTTCAAATACAGTAGTTTGATCCCAGTGATACACCTCATATACTTTCACAATTTTGTAACCCTTTTCTACAGCTTTTTTCAATTCGGGAGTGCACCAAGTTCCTATTAACATACGGGATTCATCGCTACATTCACAAACCTGCTGGTTTTCATTTTCTGCACACGTCCGACATAAAGGAAACTTGAGTTTTCACTTTGACGTGTACCGCAACACTGGATGATAGAGTGATTTTATAGGCAAGACCTTAACCTTAGCCATACCAAAATAGTCTTCTACAGGTTGGGTAATTTCACTGCCAGAGAGAATGGTGGGGTGTCCTACAGGATAACAACAGGTTTTGTTTACCCATGGGTACAAACTGGTAAAGTCAATGTACTTTATTTTCTCACCCTCCTTTACGTTATGATACAATTTAGCTGTGTTGGTCCGACCACCTTGAAAAGAGTCACGAGCCAGTAATCTGTCTTGTAGATCCAGATTTGCTGCAAAATCCTTCAATTGTGTGTTGTTCTCTAGATTGCTCAAGAACTCATGCTCCCAAATGTACTCATATTTGTATCCTAGAGCTTCAATTTTTTTTTATTTTTTTCTGCTGTTTTTCTAGACAAACTAATGAAATTTTCCCCAGTGTAGGGATGTTTTAAAAAATGTCTGTTGTCTGGATAGCAGGTGGAGCACCCGTGAAATACACACCCATGATACTCGAAGCATTTTTTGTTCAGAGCTCAATCCCGAGGAATATATAACCGAATTTGTCTCTGGAGGTCCTAAAAATTACGCCTATAGGACTAACGAAAACACTGAAGTATGTAAAGTGCGCGGTTTTACTTTGAATCATACAAACTCTAAAATTGTCAACATGAAAACCGTGGTCAATGAAGTGTTAGGTCACCCTCAGAATGCAATCACTGTGAATCCCCATAAAATTTGTAGAAATATACAAATATTACAGCTATATAACAAACCAGAAACAAAAAAAAATATTCTCTAGTCTATACAAAGCATGTAATAGGTGACGATTTCTATACTTATCCATACGGGTATTGAATTTTTGCATTTTATTGTTGTACTTTGTTGTTTTTGTAATAAAAAAATTAAAAAAATAAATTGTGTGTTCAAGTGATTTTCAAACACATAACTAATCTTAGAAAAAATATTGTGTTTTGCAGACATTAACAGTTGCCTCCACATAACCCTCCGTGATCCGGTTGATCGTGATGACTATGGAGATGTTGTGGATTTTGACTTTCCATACAAAAGTACATACCATATCGTCATCCCCTTTCCATCGGCTCATTATGAAGCAGTCATAGAAAAAGTATATTATCGAAAGGAGAGGGAAGTGCCCACCTTTCTTGAGCCACTAGTCAAGGCATTGGACTTGTTTGTGAGGGACACGTCCTGTTCAACGGAGGACTTACATTTGAGTAACACACTGGATTACGACAATCAGACCTCCATCCGTGGAGTTGAGATTATAATCCAATATAGAAATATGCTACACACTGAAAAATACCTGGCAAATCTTATGCGACAGGCACGAGAAATCAATGAAGAGTATGCTGAAATATCCTTGATTAGTACGAAGGCAGAGTTCTACAAATTGCTAAATGATAGACTCCACATTACTGGTACCATAACCAATAGCATGGACTACGATTATGCGTTTAGAGCCTGGTCATGGACCAGTCTGTGGGATTAGTAATTTGTGGAATTCTGTATTGTATCCATGTATGTAACTATCGTTTTCGATAATTTATGAAATTCTTTATTCTTATGTGCATCTAACTTTATTACTTGTTACTTCATCAAAACTATGTAAATAAAATGACACAAGACAGCAAAAATTCTCTCTTCTATTCTTTTATTAGGGATTTATTCACATCTAGATATTGGAGGGATATTGTCTCTTAAAGTCTAATAATCACAATTTTTACATAGATAACACCTATTGCATAGGTACAACATGTACATTGCGGGAGCCATCAATATTAAGTTCAGTTGCAAACTTGGCCATAATAATAACAGTAGCTGCTTCAGGGAGAGGTTCACTAAATTTTAATTCGATTCTAGTATGACCCTTCCTAGTTTTGGTGGTATACTTATTACAGTCATTTTGACATGTTTTGAACCTATATAAACAGTACCCGTCTTTGTACTCTGTTCTGGTGATAAAATTACCGTCGTCCTCAAAATAGTCATCGTTAAACAAAGTCATATAGGCCGACAAATAACTACTGGCTTTATAATCAGGTGTCAAAGGAGCTGCAGGAGTTGATCTCCCATCAACATAAAAAGCAATAAAGTTACAATTGTAGCTTTTAAATGAGAATGGGTTAATAGCATATTGCCCAATGTAGCCACCGCTTTGGACTATTCCTAAGGTTATTTCCTCTGGCACATCTCCTTGAAATATATCTTCGATTGTACATCCATATTGTCCCTTTGCCATGGCAAATGTTTTCATATCCGTCCTTGGGTAATGATAACGTGCAGGGGATTTCTTCCATTTTTCAGCATGTCCAATTACCACATTAGGTTCCAGTTCAACCATACACACCTTTAATACCGCATCCTTCAGATCGATTTTGTAATCGGCTTTTGGATTTGAACTCATCAATTTGAATTCGTTTGTATTCGGCCAAAATTTAAAATTAATCTGTATGCCATTTGGGATTAATTTTTTTTGGATACATAGGTCATGGTATATAGCACCTTCAGTGTCAAATTCAGCACTTTTTTTACAAAAATTTGCACGTTCAATGAGTCCACTGTTTAAACCACTTATAGGATCATTGGCATCTACATTGGATACATCCTTAAAGTAGAGTTGCGATTGAAGCTTTGATCTTTTGGCATTTTCACCATAACCCATTAACGTTTCGATATAAGCACGATAGGAGTATTTTGTGGCAACATTCGGTGAAATAATTTGTCCTTGCATAGTTATATCTAACTGTCTCCACATGCTCTGATGTATTAGATTTACGGGTCCAACTTTTGCTGCATCTGGAACAGTTGAACCTTCTTTTGGTGTAGGGTCGGGTAAAACTGTACCATTTCCTTGGACTATGCGCATCCGCAATTTGAGTCTTGTTTTAGCCAAGTCTATATAGCGGTTGCTATTTCCCGATATATTAAACTCCAAAGCACCTTCAGAATTCAGTTGACCAACGGGCCGGTATTCGACCCATTCTCTGAATGCTATTGATGTGTTCTTGGGAGGTGTGTAAAAGAGTGCAAGGCTATCATCATGAGCAATAGACATTATAGTTGTTTGGTAAGATGACTATACTTTGTGTTTTTCTTTGAAGGCTTTTTCTTTGCTGTACTCTTTAATGCTGGAGTCTTCTTTACTCCACCAGGTCTTCTTGTAGACTGAGATTTTCTTTTTGGCGCTTTAGCTTTTATACGTTTTGTAGAACTGTAGGAGGATGTCCTCTGTTTTTTTCTAGGTGGAGTCTTTGAAGGAGTTCGTTTTCTCTTAGCTTTAGCCTGCTCTACAACTTGTTGTGTATGGCTGACTACTTGAACTGGTGTCATTCTTGGTGAAGGATTAACTGCTGTGTCGTCCTTGAGTTTCCAAATGCCTTCTTTATCAGGATGTATTTTACCCTCTGCCATCTGACCGAAATGTGTTATCCACTGCTTTGAAGTCATATTGTCTTCTTAAATAAGTGTAGTGTACACGTAGGTTCGTCGGGAAATGAAGGCACAACTTGTTCCTCATCCTTTTTTATATACACGGTAATCGCATTTAATAAGGGTCTCGTTACTTTAAATGAAATGGATGCGTCATACGTCTTTACAATTCGACCTACTTCTTCCACAGCAATGTGTTGCAATATAGGTTGTTTGGTACCCAAAACATAACTGTCTTTTACTATGTCACAATACACATAAATGTCCCTTAAGGTATTTGAATAGGTTTTTATGTCTCTCAGAGCACAGTACCAATTGTCTCCATCCAATATTAATGTTTCAGGTAACACATATGTAAACCTTGATGGATTATTGGTTGGATAATATGTCTTTGAATCGTCACTCTTTAAAAACAAAAAGTATTCCTCTGCCATATCTATTGTTGTGGGGGATTTTCAACATCCTCTTCGTCAATCCAACTGTCAAACTTCTTGGGCCAGTCTAACCATCGGACCAAAACTTGATTTCTTCCACGGTATCGACGTCTTTTCAGAATTTTTTCAATTTTGAAACTGTCTCTGTCATTTACATCCACCTTCTGAAGCTGTTGTTGATAAAATGATCCTTTTATATCTTCTCCCATCCAATCCTGTAAAGTGTATACAGGGATTCTACGTCTCCTACGTCTGCTGGTAACAATAAAAACCTCCCCAGACCATCTCTGTCAAACTTCTCGGGGGTATAAGGAATTCTTACTTGATCTCCAACTTTAAACTCAAACTTCTGAATGGGATATAAAATTGCATTCTTTGGCTTCCTTCTGAGTTTAAACTGCTGCCATCTCACCTCGTCTTCATTTCCTTTAGTCACATTCTTGGGCTCAATGCCCAAACTACCATGTATTGTGTTGTTGTAGCTTTTTACTATATCTTGAAGAAGGTCAACATAGCGCATGGTATTGTTTTGTATTAAATATCTATATATCTTACTTTTGATGCTCTTGATGCATCTTTCTGCATATGCACTCTGTGTGCTATTATTAGTTGAATACATGTGTACCCCTCTGTCTCTCATGAATTTTTTGAGGATAGCATTATTGAAATCGCGTCCTGCATCTGTTCGAATGTTTTTCGGGATTCGTCCTTCAGCAAATATAGATTCAAAGGCTTTTTTCACTTCCTGAGCATACTTTGTTTTCAAAGACCTCACCCATGCATATCTACTAAAGATATCTATGGCAAGTAAAAAGTATTTGAAACCATTATTAGAGGTACTCAGCAAAGACATGCTGGCTAAATCGCAGTCCCATAAGGAGTCTATTCCTTCGACAACTACATGATTCCTTGGAAACTTTGATCTCACTGTCTTGTTCAAAGTAAATGAGTACTCCTTTTGTAAAGCTTTTTCTACATCCTTTAACTTAATACCATCTGCATTACCTTCATTATTTATGCTGTCAAATAATTTTCCAGATGCTTGAAAGCTACCTGGAGCAGATGGGTCTTTATATCTGTTTCTTATTTGTGCCTCCATCATAGTTTAATCCATGCAAGTCTTTTGGGTTTCTTAACTCTTGGCCTCTTCTTGTCAAAGTATGACTGTTTCAGGTGGATGGGTGGTTCCTTCACTGCCAACACAGTTGGCGAATGACTTTTCACTGCAGGCTCTTCAGTTTTTATAGGGACTTGTTCTGTTTGTGTAGAAGTGTCACGTGCCTCTGGTTTAACCTGTTCCTGAACAGGTGTATTTTGAATAGACCTATATTTCTCTATGGGTATCAGCATCATTTTCTTAGTACTCATTGTGCAAATGTTTGTAGAATCGGTTTAGCAGCAGTTAACAGCAAAACAATTAGTTGTGGTGTGGTTGCAATTACAGCCTTCCTTTTGCCAATGCTGTTTTTGTTATCACTAATGTATTCAATCTTCTTTGAATATTTCTTCAATACTTTTTTATAATGGTTTGATATGGGTATTATTCCATATAACATATTAACTGCTACTTCACTTATAGCTGTTACTTGGTCGTTTGTTAAAGTATGGAGAACTGCTTTCACTTTTTTCAATGGTACACTCTGGGTTAAAAAATTTAGTAAAACCCAATTTTTTTTTACATGTGTACTCATCATGAACCACGATGAAACTAATGAGCTCATCTAACATGATGCTATCTTTTATACCTTTGGAACATAAACTATACAGTGTTCATTTGGAAATATGTGTGTTCTTAGTCTGTACTTTGGATCCGCATGTGGAGCACTGTCTATCACTAAATACCCATAAGGTTTAATAGTGGCATCATCATAAGCCTCCTTCAAAATGTTTCCTTTACCCGGATACATTTGCTTGGCCAGGTGACTTATCTGTGAGGCATCCCTAAGGTTCTTAAACATAACTAAATACCATGTGTTGAGTGCAATGGTCCTTGCATTTTTACCTGCTTGAAAAATTGTCTGTGTTAAATACACAATCGTAAATTTTTTATGATGACATCCTTGGGTTAGCATAAGTTCCATCTCGTGATTTCTCACCATTTGATCAATCAGGTCATCTATGATTATCAAATTATGTTTACCATTAGCTGCTACCTCGTTGATTTTTTCTGTAGATGGTAATCCTTCATGCATTTGAAAATTGGGTAGGCTTTTCTCCATATCATTGTATAGTGATTGCCATACACCATAGCAATATAAAACAGTGTGTGGTGGATCCTTCTCAAACATACCTTGTAAATTTCGTAAAAATCTATAGGTCCAGTAAGTTTTTCCACTGCCTGTGCAACCCACGATGCATATGCTAGACTGTGGTTTAAATGGAATTAAACTACAACTCTCCCACCATTTCTGATCCGTTTCTGAAGACATCTTGACATACAATGAACTCGTTTACATAATGCTCAACCTTAAATAATGAAAGCAAACACACAATTTTTTACGTGAACATTGTTTTATTACATTTTTATCAAAGAATACATCTTTCACATCTTGTCCAAAGCCTCAAACTCATAGTATGTAACAGCATCATTAACAAGAACCTTCTTAGGGTCCATTTTCTTGGGACAACTAAAGACATCTTTGTATCCAAAGCGGGTAACACTAAACAACTCTTTCATAACTCGGGCTGCCTCGTAAAGCCTGGGTGTAACATTAGACGCCTGTGTCTAGTTAGACATCTGGGACAGTAGTATCTCTCTGTGTGAATGGAGGAATTCTGATAACAACATACATCGCACATCTCATACATCGCAATGAAATTGCTCAACTAGTGGGACATATGACGTCCATTGACAGTTGTCTTGTAGAAATGGAATGAATCAAGTGATATGTGTATTTCAAAACAATTTATTACTTTTTTCACATATTCATATGAGAAAGGCGGTCATTCAATGTATTGGTTATGCATTCATTATGCAATCTGTATGGCTTATATGAAATACAGTCTGCGAAATTCATAATACTTAACAACATCATAAGTCATTAAAACCTCCTTAGGGTTCATTTGCCTCAGGCACTGAATTATCTCTTCATAGAGTACAAAATGGACCTTAAATAAATGTTCCATGGAACTACATGCTTTCTTCAAACGAATTGGTGAAATCCTATAGTGGGCAATTTGGGCATGCTTATCTACCAGTTCTGCCCTGTCACTCAAACAAGTGTGATCTTTGTGAGATGCCTTCCCATTCTTACAACCATCACACGTGGATTTCACCATTAAATCAAATTCCTGATGTAAAAGGTATTTATAAACACTAGATACTAAAGTCTCAGGTGAACTATTGATGACTTGTACCACATCAACTCGAAGTTGTGGATCCTCACTTGAACAAGTACATCCAGTTTGGAAGCCATCCTGGTAACAGTTGTCTTTGTCGAGAAATACCTCATCGGTTTTACGCATTACAGCATCATCATCATCAGGATTGATATACTTCCATTGATATACAGGCACCAGTGTTGATTCCGGTGGGTTAATGCTTGGTGGAGGAGTAAGCTTGCCAGTAAGTCTTGCAGGGCCAAACAACTCTGCTCGGATCATTCTGTATTCTTCAGCAGTAACATTCAGGGACGAGCAACTGAAATAGATTTATAAACACTCATTAATATAAGATAATAACGAGACAAAAAACATGTAATTAACAGTAAAAAATCCATTTTAATCACCTTATGATAAAAAGTAAGGGTATTACAATAAATGTACTTACAAATCTCTTTTAGAGTCCGGAGTCAGCTTGATGAAACAGACATAAAGTCCACTGTAAAAGTATCCAGTCCCAAAGTATGATGTAGTCAACTGCCAATTCGCCCCTGCATATGTCACTTCTGTGAGAATCTTATTTTCCCTTCCAGACACTGTTTCTGGAGCATCTTTCAGAAGATTGCAGGGTACACAAACAGTCCTGCTATGTATGTCTAACTTCTTCCTCCTGGTTAACCAAAAGGTTGATAGGCCAACCATCATGAGGTTAACCTCCATTAAAAGGCTATCACTTATTTCCTTAACAGACGCCATTGAAATCAATTGCCTGACCAGAAAAGTATACCCTCAAGCTTAAACCACCCATCATATATAGGTTGGTAGTAGGTCAATCCATGGTGACATACATCATTGCACCATACCCTAAAAATATTTGCACCATACCCTAAAATACCTTATCATTATATCATACCCAAATATAAGTTATCATCTACATCATTGCGTCATTGCACCATACTGGAAATACCTTATCATTGCGTCATACTTATCATTGCGCAACCGTTATGCAACAGTTATGCCATAGGAAGTGTTATGCAATAGGGAGTGTTATGTCATATTACGTAAGGGTCCAAAGGTCCTATTTGATGGCACAGACTCATACTTACTACTTCTGTCCAGTGGCGGATTTAGACAGGCATGGGGAGGCATGGGGACGCGTGCCCCCTCCTTTTTACCTGTAGTTAAGAGTTTATTTATCTCTGCTATGCCCCGAATTTAGCCAACAATTGAGGCTAAATAAAAGATGTGCCCCCTCCTTTTCCAAATCCTTGAGCCACCACTGGACACTGTCACCAGATTTTGTATAGGGTTTGTATGGTTCATTTGCACGAATAAGGCCAGGTGGACTATGGGTACTATGGGTAGAACTGTGCATTACCATGCATTTTATTGTAATAGCTGTCAGGGTGTGCTGGCACAATGGCTCACAAAAGAAACACCCATTATTGGAACGAAAGTGCTAAATAGATTATACTGATACCATACTACATCATATATGACTTATACAGCATGGTTTCTAGATGAGTCAAAGTTAGGACCACACCTCCTCATAGGTGAAGACATGTTGCATTACATTAATATAAATCTGCTGTGAACTGAGCCCCACGTGCACCCTATAGGGTAGTTATGGTGTGTGTTATACAGAGGTAGCGGATTGTCCAATGGGTGAGGCCATTGATTGCTGAAGCTGATTACCAGCGGTTATCACTGATAACAGTTGTCAGATGGGTACCTACTGTCCCACAAGAGGACGGCAGTGAATAGTTGGTGTTACTTCATTGATAGTTAAACCAGCTAAGTCGGTATATATTTGGCGTGCGCATAACACACTGGGTATTTCAGTAATATCATACAGAGTATCGCTGTGGTATCCTTTATAACACAGTTAGCGAGTTTTCAGTGCCGAAAATGGATAATATGAGTTCCTATATCTCGCCATAAAAGCACCCAAAATTGACGGCGGACGGACAGCGGGGCAGACATATTGAAACCTACCTTTACACGAAAGTAAATCCTCCATTTTTGAAGCTTATGTACCAAATATAGCGGAATCCTTTGGACATAACATAGTTGAAACCTCATTCTAACTCCCTGTCGGGTAGATTACTTGATATTAAGGCTGAACTTTCGAATCGAGCGACTTGCCGTGCGTCTTCGCCATTCTGTCAATACTACAGGTGCCGCCACCTGGTGTGTACAGAATGGATTATATTTTAGACTGGCGCAGCTCTGTCTCGACGTGTTCGCAGTAGTAGGCCTATGAGAGTGGGACTTGCAGGAGCTCGCCAGCTTAACCATACGTCAACATGAAACCAAAATGGCGGAGGGCGGTCTTGTCGACTCGCAAAATAAATGAATGGATTCTATACAATATAAAGGTAAATACTAAGAATTAATGGAGGAAACCGTGTTATAAGGGCAATATATAATGAATAGACTTGCACTCGTTAGCTTCAGGGGTTTAATATAAGCATTTGCCTATGGCTCATGCTTATATCACCCCCTGAAGCCAACACGTGCAAGTCTATTCATCATATATTACATCCCTATAACAACCTTGTTCTTGGTATAAATGCACTTCAAACATTTCCTTGACAATGTATGGGTCTTTTCTTTCTTGCATTGCAGAGAGTTCCTGGAGGAGGGACCCCCTGGGTTTGCCTGGTGGAAGATCTTATTGATCGTCCTTGGCAGTCTGGCAGGTGGTGCACTAGTGATCGGTTATTACTATTGTATGTATTGGATTGGAGAAAGAAGAGGTGGTGGAGGAAGGAGGGGTGGTGGCGGTGTATGGTATAGAGGGGGAGGTGGTGGGGGAGGCGGTGGGTGTGGAGGGGGAGGCGGTGGTGGTGGTGGTGGTGGATGTGGGGGTGGTGGGGGAGGTTAGATAGGGTCACTCACTGAATATGTTAACATCATTAGAAATTATTGTGCAATGTTCTGCTAACATGTCCTCTTTTCCTTTTCCCTTAGGTGTGTCTGGTGCACCGACACATTCCTCTGTGAAATCATGTAATGTAGGTTTTTCTCCATCAATATGGTGCACTGCTGAGCTGTCATTCCTGCTGCGTGGTGTAGGAGGGGAGAGGTGGTGTGGTGGAGGCGGAGATATAGGATGTGGTGTGAGTGGAGATGGTGGTTGAGACTGAGCACTCACTGAATGTTACAATATTATTGGAAACAATTCTGCAATATTCTGTCCATAAAAAAAGACACATTAGACTTCCATAATTGTGTGCTGTACATGGTGCTTTGTTATCTTTTATCAAACTTAAACTACACATTGAATGGGATAAAATCTATTATCTTAAGGTCAATATCGATGTCCCATAGATAATGCACTAAGCCCCCATATTGCACCCAAGCGTTGAATAACCTGCACTAATTCCGCAGGGTCATGTAACCTCAATAAAACGTAAACATCCAAGATGGCATTGCAAGGCATTTTGCATGTACTACGATGAAATGTGAGTGTATTTTGAAAGAAATTGAACATCTATGGCTGGAAACACCTTGACATAAATGTAAAGATGAACTCTGACCAGTTTTTGCCTCCTAGTTATTGCACTTGCATGTCAGGCCCATTCTGCACTCGGCCTATCAGCCTCATGCAAAACTGGCCTGGCATGCTCAGGCAATAACTGTCGGCGAAAACTGATCATCGTTCACCTTTACCATTATTCTTCTCTTCCAGGTGCGCCACTGTGCCACTTTATCATAAGGGCCTCCTGCCATTACAACAGTCACTTTGTTCGATTTGATTGATTCTTTTTTCTTTCGTTTTGTCAATTTGAAAAAATGCTCCCTTATGTGTTGAGTACAGACTTTTGGGGGTTCAGGAAATCTTATTACTTTTGTCATGTTATTATTGTCACCAGCGTTATTGTTCACATAATATGCCTGAAGAAGACTTATAAATGAAAGTTGAAACGTTGCCTGTAAGTCTTATTCGTAACCAAGATGTCAAAATAAATTATGTCAACTTTACTTTCACCTCGTCTTCTTTTCTGTGAGAAACTTTCTATTCAATTATTATTCATATCACAAACCAAGTACTAAGGCAATAACTTCCATGAAAATCACACAAAACCTTTTGTTCGTTATTTCGATCCAAGTTTACACTGCAAAAAATGGTGTTTAGATCCTAAACACAATTCTAAACATATTCTTGCAACGTTTTTGTAATCACATTAATTTCCTAAACATGTTTAGCCAAACAATGTGCTTAGCTCAAGTGTTTAGAAATGTAGGTGTTTAGGTTAAAACTTTGTGTTTAGATATCTATGAATTTTTGTGTTTAGGTGTTTATGAATTTTTGTGTTTAGATGTTTAAATGATTTGATGGAGAGTTAAGGTTTGCAGACAGGTATGCATTAAAAAAAGAGATATATTTTGTTTGTTTTCTCATTTACTGGGGGGACATCAGCAGGTATTTACTTGTCAAAGTCTCCAAAGATGTCAGCCACAGCTACATATATACGTGTACATGTATTACACACTGCATCAGAATGAGAGACTTGAGAAAGTACAACAGCTTGGCAGAAATAACATTGCCTTATCTATTCCAGAATAACATCAAATAGGTGTCAGTCAAGGAGCTTATTGATTATTTTATGCTAATGATGGTGGTGTAAGGTGAATCTAGTCAATTTTCTATTGCCCTTTCTATTCACATGACACTCTATGAAATGAAACCATGATAAACATGGGATTGGGGACATTTGACACAACAATTGATTATAACTCTGTGCAGATAGTCAAAGGTAGTGCTGCTACCTGTTGTAGATTTAACATCCAAGTATCTAAACATATTGATGTTTAAATCTAAACACCTATTATTCAACTGTTTCAACTCTAAACATCTAAACATGTTTAGCATAAACATTTATGTAGTAAGAATAAAAGTGTTTATTTCCTAATTGTGTAGTCGATGAGACACCTAACTGACTTATATGTTTAGGTTTTAAACGTGTTTAGACCTAAACAAATCAATGAAACTTATCATGTGGTGCCAGATTGTGGGAGCTGCTTTACTGACGTCTAGAACAATTCGACATTTTTCAAATATTTCCCCATAAAGGTTTTGATTTTGTATCAGTACAGGTGAGAGTAGGAATCATGGGCATGTACTAGTTACCAAGTTCAGTCTGTATAGATGTTTTCCATATACTCCCTCTTGGAGCTACCCTTTGAACTATTTCCTATACATATAGCCATGGGTGACAGAGGTGAGGGGGGACTTTGCCAAAGTCCCCCCTCACCTCTGTCACCAATGGCTATGCATAGAAATAGAGCTGCCAGAGGGCAGCATCAGTCATAGAGTGTCACACCCTCTCCTTAGTATATAGATAACAACTATGCAGACTCAACTATACTCTACCTGAGGAGATTCAGAAAGCTACGACAAAGGTAAAATTCAAAGAGGGTGTGATGAAGATAGAAAATATAAGGTTGAACCTGATATTGGGTTATAATTGATAATGAGAAGCAGGTGTGGAAACTGCGCCGCTTCATATTCATATTCATACTCACATTCATATCCTTTTTCATGTTTACATCCATATTGATATTGCTGATGTTCCCATATGCATATAACAGCATATACTACCAACTCTAATTATCACTTATTTGAACTAAAGACAAGGTGTATTTAGCTGTAATCATGATGTACTGAAATAATGTGTAGACACACAAATCTCTATGTATGACATATTATTTACTATCTATCTCTTTTTGCTTTTAATTTGTTTGTCTGTACTTTCTATGTAAATAACCTATTGAGTGAATATTGCCAGTCCCTATTATTTTTCCATCTGCTGATTGTGTTCATATTGACATTTGTCAAGATTCATGAAGTTATTGTATTGTTTCATTTGTGACTTTCCTTTGAAAAATCAATAAAACTTGGTCTGCTCTATAGCATTATTTAAATGAACATAGCAGTTCATTAATGCAATGAGCAAGTCCAAAAAAAAAACAAAAAAAAACTAAGTACCTAAGTAACTAGTACATGCCATGGTAGGAATAATGGTACTGCATTTAAAGTAATTGAAGAGTTGAAGGCGGAGGGGAAAGTGTTTTTGGCAAGGACATGTGTTAACTTTCGAGTTTTCAAGGGTTGCAAACATTTATTTTTTAAATGTTCAAAAAATGGAGATTTTTGATTCGTCAATCTATTAGTGCTCGAATTGCTACGATCAATAATGTAAATCTGTTTGTAATGGCACATGTATGCAAGAGACATTTATGGCCAGAAGGAGTGGTTTGATGGAGTTCTACCGACCGGAAAAGTCAACCCCCTCCACTAAGAACCCATTGTGCAAAATGCCCCCCCCCCCCAAAAAAAAGTAAATAAATAAAATATAAAGAAAGAAAAGAAAAGGAAAAAGAATTTAATAAATTTCTTAAACAAAATAGAGTCATATATGTAATTTAACACTTGATGAGTACTTGAATAACCAATGTTCAGTTTTGACAACCCCCAAGTAAGAAGATTTATTCGGTTTTTTGCCCCCCTCCCATGGTAAAAATGTCCCCCTAAATCTAACCAGCTGTAACAAGCACCCCTACCGCCCACCTAGCACTAAATGACTCGTTTCTAAAGGACTATATTAGGCTGTCGTTAGCATTTTTACCATATTTTTTGAGGGGTGGGAAAAAGATTTGCTGACCATCATAGATGTCATATAGGTTTGACATCTAGGCCTAATGGAAATTCACTTCGGTCGGCCTAAAAGGGGCAGTTAGATATGAATATTCAATATGTGGTATTAGTTGGTCTACCAGGATACAAACCACATTCATGTTCGCGGTATGCCTTTCAGGTCATGAACTATAGGAACCCGCACGTGTTTCCACTGAATTTACCACTCCTTCAGGAAATATATGTGATAATTGGGAGGTTTGTGACTGTATGGAAAATCTCCACTCCCCTGCCCTCTCCCTTTGAAGTGCAGCCACCTTTTAAGGAGGGCACATAAATCTTCAACTGAGTAAACATAGGTCGTAAGTTTCTTTTTAATTCTTAGATACTATTTTTTAATAAGCAATTTTTCGAATCTGACTATTACCTAAGAGTCATATTTGACCTATATTTTAGCATGTGATCTTTCTTATTCGACTGAATATGATATAAAAGGAGTGTGTTTTTTGCCACAAAGGTTTAGGCAATGTCAGTGCATTTTCCTCTTCCAATTCGAGGCGATATAAGATATGTAGAGAGAAAGAAACATAAAGTAAACTTCAATTTTGTCTTATTTTTCCTGCATCTCAAAGCATTTTTCACTTACAACCTTTTTTCACTAAGGAGACGAATATAATCTCTATGTGTGCGCCATACATCTGTTTGGTATAGATAAAGCATGTCACTTTTCTCAAAGCATTCTACAATCCAGAATTGGAACATTTTTTTTATTATTGGATATATAATATACCCCTATATTATATATCTATAAAGGTGATAGGAGTCCGGTGTGACCAATGTCAAGGTCACCTCTCACACACCTGTGTACCTGTAGTCCAACCATACCTCGCACTGTCCCAGGACTCCCAACTGTACACACCTGGTTTTTGTACTCCCTGGTTAATAGAAATACACCCGAGGCGTTCGGAGTACGGCCGAGGGATCAATGCTGGTTTGTAGGGCCACCCCTATTGGTCCTCCCCATGTGGGTCAATGTTGATCCCTGAGTAAACTTACTACCCTCCCAAGCATAGTTAAGGATTGGTACCTAGCCAGACCTGGCTGGGGTGGAAGGGGGTTGAGGGAACAAGCTAAGGTTGTGTAGTTAGCGTTTGAGTTCACCCCCACCCACAATGCATTGCATATGGTTAGAAAACCGCTGCACAAACGCCTCGACCTACATTACACCTAAGATGGTGGTTGTGTGCCGACAGCACGTGACCCAAGCACCCTCCCACCCATACAGTCCTGGTGCTGCACCCATGTTGTGACTCACTAACCTCATTACTATCTCAACCAGCACCGTTTCCATGCACTAGTATGTGTAGTTAGACATACTTGGGATTTTCTGACATCATATAACCTTTTAGGCAGGTTTACAATAGGAGACCCAAACCACCATACAGACACTGACAGTTGGAGATTATACAGTGTCAGTGTCATGACATGGCACCGAATCCTGTTGTATATCTCCATGTGGTACTATGTTCATTGTTGTTATGCTGCTGCTCCCCATCTGCTGCTGTTGGGGAGGCAGCATACTCTGAGAAGGGCTTCCCTGACCCAGGTTTCTCTCAAGAGTGGGAAGCATGTGGGGTCAAGAACGAATCATACATCTGTGACCCCAGCAATAGTCTCACTGAATCTGACTGTAAGTACATGTTTTTATTCTTAGAATCTTTCGAATAACTGAGAGAATAAAGAGGATTGATTGAATATAATGAATGTTATTGATATCATGTTGTATATCATCTTTTCTTAAGACTTTATTATCATTTCTATTTCAAACATTTGTAAGTTTGATTAACATAGCTCACAAATTAATAGTACTAGAAAAGGTTGGCCATGTATTTTGTGTAACCTAGCTATCATTACTCCTCCTGGCTTTGGTCAAAGGGGAGTGCAGATCTATGGTACGAGTACCTGTATACAGTTGTTAGCACCAACGTGTTGCATTCCTAATGTATATTTTGGAGATCATGGTGTAAGGAACACCAGCCTACAAAGGTGTGGTCTGGGGCGGGGGGGGCACTTTCGATATCATATATAGAAATGAATTAAAGCCATGGGCCCTCAAAGGTCTTTTGTCTACCCCCCCCCCACCATCTATATGTTCTCAGGAAAAGAAATAGGCTAGGTAATGACATAATTGGGATGTGCTCTGCTCAGTTTAGATTGTATAGAGTCCACAATGTATCTCAGGCATATGTGTGCCCATAACGTTATATGTAATAAGGTTCATGTAATTTACTTTCTCATACAATTCATCTCTAGTCTTAATGACATAGTTACATCACAGCTTTAGATCAGACATCATTCATTGTAATATATTAAGTTAATATTAATCATAAAGTGACATATCCTAGTACACAATATCAATGCTTGTATATTTACACATTTAAATGGGTCGTCAGGTGTTTTCACTATGGATGTAAGATACAGCAGCAGTACTCATAGGTTGGATTGATATATCTTTAACTGCTTATGTAAACATGAACAAGTTCTTTGGGATATGGAACCGCTCTGATACGGATCATTTCTACATGCTATATTTTTAGATGGCTGCAGACAAAATGCTACTTAATGACAAATTAATACTTATTTAATGCAGCATCTTTTGTTATGAACACAATGTTTGTTGTTTATTGAGACTTGAAAAATTAATGCAACATTTTATCCATCAACATCTATTAATAGCACAATGAATAAGCAAATGATGAATAAAGTATGTTTATTTGTTTTCGTGTGTTGAATGAGCTTATGTTTATTCTCTATTAGGAAGTTCTTCTAAAAATATATCATAATGCATATACATGGACATATCTGTCTGAACAAGTTTTAAAGTTGCTGCCATTCCTAGAACTATGATATTGAGGGGAAAACTTTGAAAATAGATTTTCCAGTGACCTTTGACCCTAGCTCACATCGCTGGGTGTCACTTTTCGGTTGGCTTACAGTTTTTCTTGAAACAAACTTGTAGAGTGCTTTTAGATTGTAGTTGGTGCTTCCAGCCCATCATTCTTTTCCACCATGATTCCAATTGTGCTGGACTATCAATAATTTACTTACAAAGAACCCAGAAAAAGAAGTCAGTCAATGTTCTTTGATTGAGAATAGGTATTATCATGTTTGTGAGAGAGTAAAACATGCTCTCATTCATTGATTTTTCATGGTATCTGACCTTGAAATGACCTTCACCTTGGACTAAGGTCATTCATACTTGGTCATCATGGGTCACTTTTTAAGTGGCTAACGTTTTTTTTTCTGAAAACACTAACTATAGAGAGTATCCAGTCCAAATTTGGTGCTTGTATCACAATTTGAACGATTTGTCCCATATTCTCATTTAATCTGCCCCACTATTTACTTTTAGGAGGTACTTATAGACAAGAGATGTTCCACATACAGTGTGAGCTTTATATCTTTACATCCAAAGGGGTGTATGAATTGGGAACAGTTTATAGTGTTCTGTTTTATATAAGTGCCATTTCCTACAGTTGGGGGTTTGTTATGGTGTTTGGTAGTTTCCTTAGATAAGGGCTCAGCTGCACGAAAACAGCAAGTTTTAGTACATATATCTACCACTAGGGAAGGGATTCCCCCAAAGGGGGTTTCCCAACTATGACATGTGTAGTTGCTGGTTGCCCAGGTATAAAGGTATACAGTGGGTACTAGCAATTACATGTTAGGTGCTGGTTGCCAGTATAAGCCTCTACCATAAGTCATACTAAGGCAATGCTCTACTGGGACAAGCAGAACCAATGAGGCATAACTGAGGCCATACCAACCACAGTAAACAAAACATAACACTGGTTGCTAGGACCCACTGCTGGTCACAGTCCTACAATAGGAATAAACTGGACTTGCTACAAGATACAGAGCAGTCAGCAAAAAGAGCAGGAATTCAAACCCTGTATAAAAGGGACAGGGTGAAGGACCTGGTTCATTGAGAGTGGTCGAGTGATCTGTGATTATATGCCTCGTCATACCCCATTAGGATGTTTCACCACATGACATACGGCCCCCGTATGCTACATACAGCCCCCATATGTTACATACGGCCCTTTTTCTGTTTCTCTTCAAATTTCCGCATCCTAAAATCTTGGATGCAGACCTCCACATGTGGATGCAGACTTTTACCTGTTTCTGTTCAAGATACCGAAATCAAAAATCACATATAAAGGCCGTATATATACCTCTAAATATGGAGGGGGTAAGGGGCACCTTGTATCCTAATTTTTGGGGGAAAAGTAGGTATATTGAGATAAAATTGTCCGTATAATTATGTGAAGGAATGGGTGAGGGGCAGTGAGGGGGGGGGGGGGTCGGAAGGGATTGTTTAGTGTGCACTCTTAGACTGCACCAAGCTTTTTATTGTAAATTGGTTCTATTTTTTGGAAATAGTATTAGTTGCTGTCAATACAAATCCAATGCCCTGATGCAGGTTGCCCTGTACCCAGTACAGTGGTCTTTATAGCCCATTTACAATTGGGGTTGAGAGTGCGGGATAGAGCCTATGAATCTGCTGCAATTCTTTTATTTGGGTTTGGAGTGTATGAATAGCATAGGAGGGTGCTGGATCATTTTTGCAAGGTTTTTTTAAGTGAGGAATAGTCCATCATTATTTTGACAGAGATTCTGTGTACCATCATACTGCCACCTAGGTCTTTTCATGTAAAAGCTACACTGGTTCACTGCAATACAATTATGGTGGTTCACTGTTTAGTTTTACGAGGATCCCTTGTTGATTCAACAGTTATCTTTTACAGTACACTGTTGCCCTTGTGACCCCCCCCCAGCCAGACCCTGTACATAAAAGATCTACCCCCCCCCCCATCTCTGCACATATTTTTCTACTCACTCAAACATATGGCACCTTTTCTTAGAAAATTTCTGCATATATCACGTGACCCCGTATGTGTGACGGCATTATGGGAATTCCCAGGGGAATGTTGACTGGATTCTGTCAATTTTCATAGTTGAGACAGATTATAATTCCGTATGTTGTACAATACATACGGAAATCTTATATAACATATGGACAGAACACGGCCACCTTTCTGAAACACTTTTTTAGATAAAATATTTTTCCTCCACATAGAGGCCGCATCTTAGGGCCGTATGTCTACATATCTATACCTATGTGGTGAAACATCCTCCAGATAAGGGTTCAGACTATTCAACACTTATACGTTTTCTATTTTTTCTTCATCGTCTATTTTGATGTTGGATACTTTTCCAAACCCTTAACACATGTACAGAACCAAGGTAACAAAATGTCTAAATGTCATTTCTAGGTTGAAAAGAAACATTCAAAAGGGGTTCAGCTTAAGGGTAAACAGAACCGAAATTGCTATGTACAACTCTAAATATTTTCAATAAGAGTGTCCATGGATGCTAATGCAAGGATCATTTTCATTCAATTATGGATATTTCTTTCATGTAGACATGGGATCTTGATATCAAATTATCAATATTATCAGTTAGATCATATGGATAGCTGTTCGCAGCATCCATCCACCATCAGGACATTTCTTGCCACCTAATGAGACATATTGGAATCATACAATGATGCCCAGTTAAATCTAGGTAATCTTGTATCCACTTTCTGAACGTTGCAATTGATCAAGATTATCTGAAGAAACATGTCATTTACTGAACATTTTCTAACATTAAACAAACATGAATGAATAAGCGTTTTGTAAAAACTTCAAATCAATGTTTAAACAATGTCAACGACTGTTTCCTGAGAGAAAGTGCTCATTAAGACTAACTCCATAGTACGAATATATACATACAGGTATGTATGTCTAACTGGTCAGTGAATCCCTCATTTTGTTTCAAGAAAATATCATTTACTTTTGCTGTACAATCACTGACTAATTTGATGGTGTTTCTTTTCAGTAAACAGATTGAACATCCTTCTTCACTCACTCCGTGATGTAGATACCTGCCTTTGTGATCAAAATGGTCCCTGTCACAGGACTCATTATCACACAATCAAGGTGGCCCTGGTGCCTCGAATCAAGTATGCTTCAGGTATGTAAAAATTATTATAGATTTGATCTCTATGAAAGATTGCTTTGATATTGCCTGCAACTAAGTACAGGTGTGTGCTCAGGTTCATATGACCCAGTCTGTTAACCAGTGTTAGCTGTTCTCGCCAGCATTGCTTGGCTTGGATATCAGTTGTATAGTAACTGGGGCATACTGGGCTGGCAATTTGACATTCATATTGCAGTGATTAAAATCCAGGTTTTCTGTATTTACATTTACCAGGTGGCTTTCCTCAGACAAGTGATGCAGAGATCAAGGCAGTGAGGAGCTTTGCTGAGCACCTACGTGATGATGAATGGAAGATTAATGAAGGTGCTTCATGCCCATTGGTGGCTGTTATTGTACTTGACTTGCACACCAACAGAGTGAGTACTTTGTAATATAATGGTGGGTGGGGCATTTCTCTGGTAATAACAAGTTCTTTATTCACAGGGGGAAGGGAGAAATATTTGTGATGCAATCCTCTGCTATTTTGTGAGAACTCGGAAGAAAATCCTTCCTTGGCTAGAGGAGTCTTGAAACATTTCTTAGTAGTGGATTTAACAAAGGCCACGCTCTGTCCCTTTCTAAATTCTGGATCCGCCACTGTCTCTTATATAATTATATGTTGTATTACCCTGTCTTGTATCAAGGCTTGAGGCAAAGGCACCATCAGACTACTGTTAACTCCAGCGTATAAGTCACACAGTTATGTACATTGTATATGTACTCTCAAAAATGACTGTTGATTCAACCAGGTATCGTTATAAACTGTGTACCATTATAGTTGTAATGCAGTGAAGTGTAGTTTTCTACAAAGAAGATCCAAACGGTAGTAAAGTAAATCACTTTGATACAGGAAATTTGCATAGAAATACTAGCGAAATCATTGTCCCAAAATTGCCAGAGTTCCATCATTATTGTGATGATTTGGATACATTGGAATGAGCTATTAGCAACATCTGGTACTTGAAATTATAAGTTTAGCACTGTTTTATGGTGTCGAATATCTGCCTATAAGCCATATACTCAAGAAACACATAAGTTTTTTTTTGCTTGAGTAATACTTAGAGGTTGCAGTAACTCAAAGTGTGAGTTATCACTACAATGTATGACTCTAGGCCTGTTTGTCAGGACAAAATATTCAGGCACATTTCTATTGTTACGAGATGGGTAAGTGATAACCATTAGTGCCTGACATTGCTATTACCCTTACAACAAATGGTAAAAATACACTGCAAATTCTCTTTCATCTGTGGATGCCTATAATGTAAAACAATAAATTGTATATGACCCATCCCCCTACCAAGTAACACAGTGGAAATCCCCACCACCCAATCCACCAACTCTCTTAGTTCAGAAAGCTTAATTAGAATATTGAAATAAAGTGGGAAAAATAAGTTATTATTGAGGCTATAATAGAATACTTAATGGTATAAACACTAATCAGCTGACACTAATCTGACATTTCTCTAACAGATATGGACTGCAACAAATCGCTATGCTAGAAAGGTAATAACAGACGACCGTGCAGGAGAAGTTGGACTAGGTGCAAAGGATAAATTCTTCAAACAGGGCATGATTTACTTAGGCCTTGATGATATGATATCAATGTACAAGTAGGTATCATGTCTTATATTTCCATGAAAACAGACAAACATCATCTATAAACTCAACTCCAGTGTAAGCAAACCATAGATTAAACAGGATATAGTGTAGTCCTAGCATTGATATAGCATTCCCATTATAGTTGAGTATTTTTAGAATTCCAACGAAGTAAATCTGCTTATAAAAGACTGAGAAGAGGTTTTCATGTAAGGGATCCTAGATTGACCTCATTGATCTACGTCTCTTTTTTATTCTTTTCTCTCTTGTGTGCTTCCCTTACAGAGAGTTCCTAAAAGAAGGTCCCCCTGGGCTGACCTGGTGGGCTATCCTATTGATCGTCCTTGGCAGTCTTGCAGGTGGTGCGCTGTTGATCGGTTGTTGCTGCTGCCTGTGTAGTGGAAAAGGGGGAGGTGGTGGAGGTGTGTGGAGTGGAGGGGGAGGTGGAGGGGGAGGTGGTGGGTGTGGTGGAGGAGGTGGTGGTGGTGGATGTGGAGGTGGTGGGGGAGGTTGAATAAAGGTATCATTCACTGAATGTCTCAACTGCTTAATGTCAGTAGGAATAATTGTGCAATGCTGTGCTTGCAGGATTATACTATTGCAAAATGTGCCTTGCCATCATGTATAAATCTGAAACTAAAACTCTTTTATTTAGAGGGGTTATGAATTTGCTTTCATTAATATAAAACCACTGCCACCACTTCACATTTGTCACATATTGTGACCGGCAATTCTATATACAAGTACATAATTCTTAGCAAACTTTTCACAGATGTCTTATGATTGTATATTGAAACTGTCCATGTACATCTCAGTATATAACTATATTGGTGAATGGGATTTTGATACATATCAAGTATGTAACTTCTTATTTTGAATAGTATTGCTAGCAATTGAATAGAATTAACTCCTTCCTTCCATTATTATGTATGTCCAATGTGAATAGCTCTAGTTCTACACTGCAGTTGCCCAGTTGTAATTGATCATCCATCAGAATAGTATAATCAGTACTATATGCGTTAGAATGGAAGGAGCATGTGCCACTCCCTCCTTGTGTGTTTCAAAATACCGCATGATATTCCGAGGGGAAATGTATAATTTGATTCTTCCCCAGTGTCACTATATTGTCAGGGCCTTCCCATGTTAAAATAGTCATTTCCCCCATTTTCATTTTTGTTCATTGAATAAAATGCCGCCCTAGGACAAATGTCATTACTGTGTTATGTTTTTCTTATCACCCTTATTACTCATATGACGGACTGAGTGAACATAATCATAAAATTAAGGCAGTACCTCCCATGAAAATCTCAATTGGAAGATTTCTTTTATTATTTCAATCAATCGATTCAGCAAACCCAGGATTGAGTTCATCTTATCCCTGGGAAATGTTGTAAATGTTGAACAGTTGAAATGGTCATCGACATGCTGAGTGATAACAAATTAAGACCATATTGAAAACACAGTCTGAAAGGGCCGTTCTAATAAAGGACGATGGATAAGATGTATTACCAAATACAGTGAGCAGATATTCAGATCTATTCAATTCCTTTATCAATTCAACTGACAAGTTATTGCCTCACAGAGAAGTGACGAAGTGGGCATAGAGAAAGTGGAGTATTTGAATAACTTAGCCCTGCTGTGTTAGCAAGCATGCATTCATTGAAATGGGATACCACAGGACATTGAATTAATGTTGAATCAACTGGTAGATATCTGTTGACCATGTTGATCAACTTGTTTCCAACACTTTCTCAATGATGAAATTAAGATGTTGTGCATGATAACCTATTTTAGCATCGCATCAATGGTAGAATCATCAAAATCTAAATAGTGTTCCTCGATTCAACATTGCTTTCACCACCACTGAATCACTGGGGCAGGTTATTTAGTTCTCAATTCAATATTGCTTTCATCACCACTGAATCACAGGGGCAGGTGATTTAGTTCTCAATTCAATATTGCTTTCATCACCACTGAATCACAGGGGCAGGTGATTTAGTTCCGAATTCAATATTGCTCTTATCACCACTGAATCACAGGGGCAGGTGATTTAGTTCTCAATTCAATATTGCTTTCATCACCACTGAATCACAGGGGCAGTTGATTTAGTTCTCAATTCAATATTGCTTTTATCACCACTGAATCACAGGGGCAGGTGATTTAAATTCATGCATCATTGGTTATCACATCATATAACATATCGAGGCATCAGTACTTCACCTATTCAATGTGATGAGTAATAGTGGCCTCCCTCTCAGCTTTCCCTCTAAGATCTTGACTATGACTATTACAGCTGCCCAGTTAGCTCAGTAGGAAGAGCACTGGACTTTTGATCCAAAGGTCGGTAGATCTAGTCCCAACACATCCACACCAATTTTTCAGCTCGAGACCCTTGCCCACTTTATAAAAAATGGAACAAAATGATTTTTCATGTTTTGGTGTGGGCTAAAAATATTTTGAGCCCTCTTGAGGGGGGATAAAAAAATTTACCCTCTTTTTAGCAAAAAAGCAAGCGCGCTACTATAGGTCAAAGAGGGGCGCGGAAATTCTCGACGCCTGGGGTATTATGGTACTAGGTACATAACCACCCTACCGTGATGGTGTCTTGGACAATATTTGTCTGTAATCTTCAGCACCAAAGTGTTGCACCTTAGTTGTCATTTTTCTTTTCTCGTGTAGTGTATATTTGTCTATATAAGGAAGGTGGGGTTGGGAAATTCTTGGTGTGAATTGCGTAGCAAACAGAACCATCCTGGATCCATACGACTGTATAGCCAAATGGAGGGCTCAGCACACACACACAGCACAGTTGTTAAGCCCTCAGTGTCTTATTAGAAAAAAGTCTCAAGCCTTTGCACTCTGCTGCACCATCACTTATGAGCTTCATTATATTATACCCTTGATTGAGCATCCTTATCTACTCACTCCGTGATGTGAATACTTGCCTTTGTGATGAAAATGGCTCCTGTCACAGGATTCATAACCACACCATCAAGGTGGTCCTGGTCCCTCGAATTAAGTATGCCTTAGGTATATTAAATCATAAATGATTGATTTGTCTCTACTAATTATGCTGTTGAAAGTAGGGAAAGCAGCTAGTATTTTACCTGGCTGTTCTATATAAACCATGTGGAGTACAGCATGCAAACCATGATAAAATGTATGGTTAATATTTTACCAAAAGAAAAAAAGCTCAAATACCTTTGAATACATTTGCCCAAATAATTATTGAGAATGATGCTTAGGGTAGATGCAATGGTCCATTAGGATAGATACTATTGTCTGCTATGGCGTAGAGTTTTAGCAAATTTTAGAAGCTGATCTTAAGATAAAATCGACTTATTACCAGGCTTTTATGGCATTTACCGGTCTCCCATGAAATGAAAAAACTCCACATATTATGTCTCTCTATATAACTGTATGGGGTGACGTGGCTTTTTTTCATATAGTTTGGTAGACCCTGCTGGAGATATATTTATTCTGGGAGGTAGTGAGACAGCTGAAGAATTAAATGCTCTCAACACAGGCAGACCAGCTTGACCAACACTTTGTAAACTGACAACATCTGAGCAGATATAATATGTCTTGTGCTCTCTTTTAATTATTTCTACACAACACTCTACTAAACCACAAGACCATTTGCCTCTCTCTAATTTTACACGTTCTGGAAGGGTAATGGTAGAAGAAGAACCGGATTTATCAGGTCTTAATATTTTATTGTCATTTTTATTCAGAAATAAATAGAAGCCTTTCATTTTAAATCTTTAACATCCTTTGCTGAAACCCACTCGTTAAATTTAGCTGGATAATGTTTAAAACTCACGAAATACTGCTTCATACCTTTGAATATTCTCTCTTTCAATATTTCATCTATTTCAAAATGGTTCTTTGTAGCTGTCTTTAAAAACACCTGTCTCTGTCTCCTAGAAGGTGAATTAGCTATGGATTCCAGAAAGGGCTTATTTTTCTCTAGTTTGTCTGAGTCCATTATAATTATATTGTTCATATAACACCCCAAGTACTCCCACAGTCTGACGTCCTGAAAGGGGAGGCTTACCTTAAAGGTGCATATACCAGTGTGTGAAGCTCAGGTGTGATGCATGCGCACAGATGCATGCTATCTTTACATTATTGAGTAAGGTCTATAAATAGATAACCATATTTAACACTTCCTGTGGCATCGTGATATGCTTCTAACACTGTCTGATGTGATTGAGGGAATACCTGATGTGCCAAATAGGATATTTGACTGCTATCCCGAGGATTTTTAAACAAACTATATATTGAGTGTTAAGGCTCATAGTTCTATTGTATTTTCCTTCATGAAATATATTCTGAGTCAGATAAACAACAGTGATGTCGAGATGATGGGATTCCACAAGAAACATCTCCAACATATCCTCTGATTTCTGAACTCTTGTTATCATGTCATCTAGTATAATCATTTTGTGCCCCTTTTCACCAAAACTGTTTATTAGCTCTTTGCTAGGCTAGGTTGTTCTACCGTGTAGCAATATAATATAGTCTTAGGAATATCCTCATCTGCATACATATCATTTATATTCTATAATAGGTTCCTAATAAAAGTAGTTTTACCCAAATGTGAAGGACCCGACACACACATAGTACATGCACGTCTCAAAAGAAACTTACTATCTGTAAGAACTTCAGGCTCCAACAAAGCAGCCATGATGTATTTGGACGAGCTGTATTCAATGACACTTACTGCAGCTTGGAAATGCCTTGAAAATGCCTCTGCTGGTGTAAAAAGACAATCCCCGCAAAAGGACGAGAGGTATGCTTCAACCATCTAAATCTAAATTGGTCTTCTAAAATAAGTGATCTATATATATATATAGTCTTGTAATCTTGCAAAGCGTCATCTATACAATATTTATTCTTGGTAGACTATGATACATTATTATTCAATGTCCTGACCTAAAATAATTACATTTCCAGCATATTTATCTAAATTTATTGCATTTTTAGTTTTTGTCACAGACTCCTCATTTCAACATTTCCCCCCCAAAAAATATTTTCAGTCCATACAACCAACTAATACTTTACCACAAGATGCCCCTAGCCTAAATCCATTTTGGTACAGAGCAGCTTTGCAATTGCTGAAAGAAACCTTTTGGGGGCCCCTTCACCTGTGTGAAATTTGGATTTTCCTCTTTTTTCCATCTCGGCAGACATTCAACACTCAAGGGGACAAAATTGGTTGTAGTAGGGCCTCTACTATTTCATTTTCCCAAAACTAGACATAATGAGGATTTGTTATAGCAATTCTGGAGCTAATCAGGGCAGAACTACAGTAAAGTTAGTGATTTGAAGACAAAAAATAAATGTCCAATTTTTCAATATTTTGATAATTATTTCTGGGCTCTCACAAATAATTTTTAAAGATACAGTTTTGCATTCTTGTATGCTTAATCCAGATAGTAATAGGTACTTGCAGCCCAAATTTCAAGTTGCTGTGATTGTCCTAACTTGTTTTAGACCAATCCTACAGTTTTCGTCACAGACGTCTCACAAAATTCACTGATATCCAGTTGACCATGAATAAAAACTGCAGTTCTTGGAGGAAGCCAGTCCACCAGGGGTTTTCATAAGGCCAAGATGTTGCATTATCAATATAATACATTTTTGTAATGTTATCTTGATTTTTATCTTTCTGTACTGTGTGCACCAGATATGTGCACCTTTTCTGACATTCACCCATATAGTAGTCACGCTAATTCGGTATTTTAAGCATACATGAATACAAATTTGAATGACATAAGATTTAAGAGGTACACTCACTGGGTTTTCCAATCGTTTGTCCATGATTGTTGAAATAATCAACGTCCTTCTTGATCTACCTCAATTCCTCGACAGCCCCCCAGGCTTTCAAATGTAAATTATCTATTATAAGGATAGCACGGAGCTGGACGAGCTGTGCTAGCTTATCTGGGAGGTGTCCAAGGAGTCTTTGACAGGTAACTGCTGCTTTGTGCTGCTGGCTGGTTTGGGTGGCCACTGCTGGAACATTCGCCAACAGCTTGGTGATGCAGCTTGGTGATGGAGAGGATGATTCTGTCCTTGAATGGGGACGCTTTATAATGTAGCAGGGAGGGGGAGGGGGAACAGCTATACGGCTCAGTGGCCATGGATGGCATAGGTTGGTGCATTCTACATTTTTATGATGTATAGCTAAATTCAAGAACATTTGGTCAAATGCACCGAGTTGGGGACAAACCTATTTTTCTCCATTGGAAGGGGGAAAATATGACTAAAAATTGATGATTTTGGATATCTTTCATTTCCATTATGTGAATAAGGTGGGTATCTTGATGGGAAACCATAGCTTTGTCCATGTTTAATTGATTTTTAAAGCAGCAGACCCTGGGATAAGGGCCTTTTATGGGGTATTTTGAACGTGTTTTTTTTTTCATAGTGCTCTCACTGCTATGTAGCAATGAAAAAGAAAATGGCTTGGAAAAGTAAAATATTTTGCTCTATCCATTTGCCCACAATATTTAGCATTATATATAATCACTGGAAGAACTATTCCCCCTATCTGCCTGAAGTTATTGCTAAAAGCCTTGTGGTGTAGGTATAGTGGAACCGTACATGCCTCACCTTTCATTATACCCTAGATCATAATTAAAATTATTAGATTCAATTTGATTTTAATAATACCTCTTGTGTCTACAATAAGGCAGTACAGAAGAAAACCCATAGCTTTTAATGTGTGGGCTAGTATATCCATATATGTAAATCAAAATGGAAGTGGGCTAGTTTTAGAGGAACCATATATGTGCCACATATTCTACATCCTCATATGTTTAATGCTGCATAGTATAGGCCTTTATTATTTTCAAACGTTTCTATGTTTATTATTGATAACAGCAATAAAGACAAAATTCCACCAGCCACTTTTGATATAAGACACATAAATGTCACAGGGAACCGTACGTGCCACAAAAATGATTATGCAAGGTAAAATCAAAAGTATTTACACAATGGTTATATCAGATTGCCAGTATCAGGGGGTGATATATAGGATCTAACAAACCGAAATTGAAATACATTTGGCAATTTGAACATGGATAGCTGATGCATCTTCCAAAGCACCATTTCAGCCCCAATTCCCATAGACTTCAGGGCTATATAGTTGATTTCTACCTCAAATGAGCAATTATCTCTATTAGTGTTCCCAACTCTCAGGTAATATTCCCCAATATTTTGCCATCTTGTAGAGTGAATTTCAGAACTGTTTGAGCATTTTAATTTTCTCAGTAATTTTGGCCTTTTCAACCCATTCACTGGAATTGACCATTTACCATCATTTCCAGCCAGGTGTGTAATTAGATAAGGCCACAATGGTCAAAAACCAGGAGCTCTAACATTTTGTTTATTGAACTGTTGTATATATCAATTTGTGATGTCCATTCAGTCCATGCATCACTCCAACCTTGAGTGATCACAGTTTTAAGTTTAATAGTTCAATTGGCGCGGTTGGCCATATCACAAGGTAATTGGGGAGTAGTAAAGGTTTATACTGATATCAAAGGTTCTGTAATAATGCGGTTTTGATACATAAGATAGTATAGTAAAATATAATAGTTGGGCCCTTTTCCTGTGTCTGCCCAGGGGGTACTATTGCAACTGTGCAGGTTATTATGTGAGCACTATGTAGGGGCACGGTTTACATACTAGTCAAATGTCTTGTAGGCTGACCGATGTTCCGAGTGGTGGTTGGCTCGAGTAGGTGATGGTTACGCTTGTCAAAAGGTGGCAGCACCTCTCTCCCAGCTCCCATACTATACCACCCCATGTCGCCACCCCCCTTGCGACCTATAAAGGTGCGAGTCGGACAGTCGGGGGGGTTAATCTGATAATCTGACTGTTTGTTGCCTCTGAACTGTAACTACTGTGTTCGTCTTAATTTCTAGTCGAAACTAAAACTTCGGGAATACGAACTATTACAAATACAAGCTTAGGGGATGTGTTCTAGGTCCGAAGAGTCTAACTCGGTATGGATTTGTCATGTCAGTAAAAGGGTGTTCCTGACAGACCATGTCCGATGATATTTGATATATAAAATGCATACGTTGGCCAGTCATACTACACACAACCAATGCAGTGGACCCCCCCCCTGCACTTAAAACCTGCCACTATTGGAGAGTCGTCATATATGACGAGTTTAAGGTCGTCAGAGGGTCGTCAGACCTTTATTACGACCCTAAGTCGTCATACTGACCACCTGAGCTTTACTACTAGTCTGTGTGTTTGACATAAGAGGTCCCACCTATGCATTTATGTGATATATATGCCATGCCCTGGGGGGGAGGGTGTATGCCCATATCTATACATCATAATTGTTTTATAGTCTATTATGAAAGGGAGAATATAATCACCATTTAATACAAATGTGCCTGTAAAAAGATGTAAATGTTTCAGTAGAAAAGAATGTAAATTATTCTGCTCTACACCTCTTTTATGGCTAGTGGTTAATTATAAGTCCTTAGATATTGAGTGTCCCTAAAATGAAGTACACGTAGGTGACTGTACTTACACAGTAGAGAGGTTAAGATTCGGGAACGTCTACTGGTACAGGTATGGCAAGGGCTAGAAGTACAGGTTCCAGTACAGGTACAAGTTATGTGGTTAAGAAAATCTGGTCTTGTATGAGGCTATCAAGCTTTGAAGTATATGGTTCCAGCTGAGCGAAGCAAAGGGTATAAACAGGTAATTACTTAGGCAAATAATTACCCCATGTGTATCATACTGTTACAATATGTAAACATAAACCTAAATACCAATTGTGCATACCAATCATGGTTCTTCAATGAATTATTTCAATGATATATCACACCCTCTACACGTCCAAAAGGTCTAGTATACAAATAATGTACTGCTAGGTTGGGATTCCCCCCACGTGACCTATGACGTTACCCGTACACGTTGTTGTAGGCGTTCATATCTTAACCTCTCTAGCACTACAAACTGAAAACTTAAACTACGACAGTGGGCTGAGAAAATCTCCAATAAACCCTGATTGATGGGTGAGGTATAATGATATTCAAAAGACAATGCTAGGATGTCTGTAATTTCTGCACAGGATGGTACAGCTTTTAAGGGCAGCCTAAGTGATGACTTTAGGTCGTCACCTGTGATGACCCCCTGATGACCTAAAGCGGTAGTGACGAGTTCTGGTCCCCGTAGATTTTCAGTGGCATAAAAGGGATGGCTCCACTGCATGGGTCAGGTCCATTTTCTGCTAGTCTGCCCGATTTTGGTATAGCAAATATAAGAAAAAAAAAAGTTGTCGGATTGATAGAAAATAGACCTGACCAACGCATATGATTTGGCTTCCATATTCAGAGTGATGTTTATACATAATTATCACATAATATGGAGTTCCCCCATGCACCTGCTCAGGATCCAGTGTCATTCCAGGACAATATTGGGGATAATTAGTTCAATTGATAAGTGTATAATAATCGTGATGTTACAGGCATATTTACGGAGAGAACTTTAGAGCAAATCAAATCGCCTATGTACAATGATATCAAAACCAGTAATTACCCAAATTAATCCATTGCAGGATTGCTTACATAAAAATGTGGTAGTGTTACTTGTACAGCACAAATTTTCAGGTGGTGCTAGGAGTGTACTGGATAAACCTTTCTACTCAATCCTAGATCTAAAAAGGCAAACTCCCACTTACAGAACCTCCACTCCTTTTCATAAACTCTGCTCAGTGTGCTAACAAGGCCATTATTATATCTATATTATCTCACGATTCTGGCCTCTAGAGTGCTTTTTTGGTCATAACCCGTTCCGTTATCGGGGTTTAACCACACTCTCAGAATCCTTTTTTTTTCTAAGAAGATCTTGGTTAGAACCTGGACATGTTAATAAATTGGAGAAGGATACAAAGTCACCCTCGCCATACATTTTCCAGTTAAAACTGTTTACGTTCAACGGCGAATCGATCCCCGGCCACTGGGGCAGGAGGCGAGCTCGCTGTCCACTATACCAAGCCGACCAGTGCTAGAAATCCATGTACATCAAAGATTTGAAAAAGTTGTCCGACATACCTAAAGTTTTCACACCTCGTTAGCATAGAATCCAATGGAGCCTGGTGGAGTTATTAACGGAGAAACATCCTTAGATATCCTAGATGAACATGCCATGACTAATTTTGCCATTTTGTTTAAAATAAATAAGAATCCATTGATTTTCAATAGCGATAGGTGTCGGCACCCACCCCGTTATCCTGTGGCAGGCTGACCGGCTGACCTACATACGGGACCTTTCCACACTGTCAACATGAAGCTGATCATGGTGGAGGCAGGTGGTGAAACGTATCGCTATGGAAAATCAATGGATTCTTATTTATTTATAAGAAAATGGACACAAAATGTAGGCGAACCCCAACTAGAGATCGTATATATTTGTTGGTGTTAGAAGTATGGGACTTGACAGGCTTGGATTCTACCCGAAAAGACGGAAAGACGAGGTTATGACGGGTGGAGTAAAAACAATGGCTACGCTGGCTTGGCAAACCGTGCAGATCGCATGCACTTACAAAATGTCTTCTCATGGATTAATTCTGGGGTTATGAGGTAAGAAATTAATACATAATGGATGAATAAGTGCGATAAACGCATTAATGCATGTATATCACAGGACTCGGTGAGGTTAGCTGGAATTATTCCACGATTTCTGGGATTCTCAGTGCTTTTCCTGGATATTCCTATGCACATACCTGTCGATATTGCACACCATGAAGGCTGTAGCATCAATTTTGTAAGGTGTGCGGTTATCCATGGATAACCTGCATGCCCTGCAGTTGTCCATGGATAACCTGCACACCTCTCATGTCCTTACATGTCATATGTTACATGTTAGACCCACGAAATTTTCAAGGCCAGGGCAGGGCTCGAACCTGCAGTCTCAGATCCCTAGTCCAACTCCCTATGCATTGCGCCACAGGGACTGACTGGTGATGGCTGGCTAGAACCAGGTCTGGATATGATACAAAGCCCGGGGAGGTCACTCACATATAACTTATATACATTCAAAGTGTGAAAATCCCCAGCATTCTGGGTTGTGACCCCCCTAGCAAGCCTAGCCGGGCGCCGAGGTGTGTGTACCGATCGTGTATACATAACCACGGGACACGTTCAAATCAATCCAAGCCGAGACAGCCTCTGAAGGAGGAGAAGCGGTGGTCTAGTGGGTAGCGCATCGCGCTCAGCTGTCAGAGGTTTGTGGGTCGAGTCCCGGTCCGGGCGCGTCTTTTTTTCGCCGTGTGGGCTGTAGCTGTCCGCTGCCGGGCGATGAGGTGTATTATACACAAACATAACCTGGTGGTGGATCGGCCACCTCGTACACCACGGTCTTTTAGCTCTCTCTATTTATGTCATGGCCTAGGGGTTATTTTGCTTTTAAATAAAGAAAAACAGCTCAGATATGTTCAAAATCCAAGATGGCGGACACTCATTGAATACGGACACATGGTATTCAATGCCCCCCATTGAATACGGTGGTTCTAGTACTAATCTATAGTGACGTTTGTATCAGCCATGACATAATGAGGAATTTTCCACGAGCCGAAGGTTTGGATATTGAGGATATTCCACGAGCCAAAGACGAGTGGAATATCCTCAATATCCATATTTATGCCATAATCCGTTTTTTTACCACCTTTTCTTCCATAATAACATTAATTTCCTACCTGATATCCCCAGAATAAATACATGAGAAGACATTTTGTAAGCGTTTTGCATTTTGCATGCATGATATGTCCAATATATTCAAAATAAAGAAGAATCCAATGATTTTTCCATCGTAAGCGAGTCGCGGTCCGACATTCTCAGCATCTTCCTCTTTGTCCTGTGACCTACATCCGGGCCACTGACACATTTCATTGAGCAAGGCGGCGGGGGGAATGGTGGACCGCGACTCGCTTATGGTGGAAAAATAAATGGATTCTTCTTTATTGTTAAGATTATGGACTCATTTAGCATGGAGGGATCATCTAGAATATATGAGGATGTATACATTTTAATAACTCGACATATCATGGTTGGATTCTACCTTAAATCTGGGTGCACAGACAAGCAGGTGAGTGATTTCTTGACAAATGTCGTTTGCATTGGACTTCATGACCGTTCAGTGTGACGCAATGGCTAATGCTCTCGCCAACCAATACTGCGGCTGGGGTTCAATTCTCCTAAGAGTTGGCATGATTTTTCAATATGAAACAATGGTGAGACTGACTTTATATGTCCGCCAGCACTTTCCCAAAAGATTCCAAGTCCAACTTGACCTCGAAAATGTATATCCAAAAATCAAAAAAAAAGCACATGTGCTTATATGCTCTCATAAGGCACTGGTAGAAGAGGGCATAACAGTAAGGGAGGTGCAGGAATAGTGGTATAATGAAAAATATCTAACTGATCAAAAAAGAACATTTGGCAAGATCCCATAGTCGCTGTATCCCTCCCGTAGTTTTGTGCATTCCTAAATCACAAGGATTTTCCAACTGTTTTTACTTAATGCGATTTGAGGGAAAGATCTTCATAACTAGTGCTCTTAAAAAACCATCACCACTTAATCAGTTCTTGCAATTATAAATCGACTAAATAGAGCATTTATATTGTCTTCGCCTATGGGTCCAATTTCCAACATTAGGTGATGGATGTGTTTTTTGGGGTTTTTTTTTGTATCTTTGCAAAGACACAGGGCATTATAGCACTTTGGTTTAGGAATAACCACATGTATATATACTTCATAGTCAGGTTACCTAGCAAATTGTTGCCATGATTGGTCATCAATGGTGACTCCTTTTTGAGTGATAACTCATTCCGTCATCTTTCGCCACTGTGTGTTAGACTCATGTGGCATAGCAATTGCTATGCCTGGTGATCTTGTGCTATAATGACGTCGTGTTCCATCTAACGACATGATTGTGTGAGCCACTTCACACAGGTTGACGAGGACTCACGACAATTTGCTGGGTATGTTCTGAGGAAACATTGTTGTAGCTGCTTTTCAAATTACAGCTAAGATAAATAATAAAATCATTGCATTCCATTTATTTATCAATAAATGCTTTGCATTGATTCCCATATCAAGCTACTTCCTGTCTAAAGTGTCCGTATCAGGTTAAATCGTTTCCTGTATCAAGCTACTTCCTGTTTGCAAAAGACGACAATAGTAGGTAAAATAAATTCGTGTTTTAGTCTTTATTCTTGACATAGAAGCATTTATTGATAAATATAAGAACGGCAAAGTGTCAACACATGACTTAATATCAGGTTTCAACTTTTCCAGTATCAGTTGGAAGGAGTTATACTGAAAGGTTTCAACCAGATACTAAGTCATATGTTGACACTTTGCCGTTCTAATATACATAACGACTGCACCCTCGAGTCTCCCAAAATTCCCCGGATTAGCATTAATATTTCAAGTCCTAGGTCTGTGTGCGATCGTAGAAAGAATCTCCTGCCGGTGCTGCTGCCCTAGAATTACATTGTTTAAAGAAACCCCCTACCCTATTTTCATGATGGCATATTTGATGGCCTTTATGTCAAATATAAAGATTCTAGCATGTTAATTTAAATATGTGCCATGAGCAGCAGGACTGTGTGATGCATCTGATGACGTCACTGTTGACAAAATGCATCCCAGTTGTGCTTGCACAGGACTTTAAGGGTGCAACCAGATGGTGTTTGTAGCTTTTTCTCTGACATGATTTAAAATATCCCTCAAGAAATGTTAATGAATAACCCACTCAAAGGTGCATGTGCAATATCATAACCCTGTACCACACACTATTCTCAATACAACATGTTTTGCAATACGTTCCAATTCACTACCTGGTGCATTTTGTCAATCGTGACGTCATCAGACGCATCAGATAAACGTGCTGCTTTACTCTATATTCCAAAAACCATACCAGAACCTTTTTACCTAAAGGCCTTTAAAATACGCTATCGTGGAAATAGGGTAGGTTTTTTTCTTTAAGGTTAAGCCCACTGTGCAAAAGATGAAGAACCAATATGCTTTTGGCTCATTATTTTCCTCGGGATAACGTTGACTTTACGTTTTGTGTCCACTGGGAATGAATATTTCAAAGGTGAGACATATCATGATGGGTGTTTTCAATAAAATAAATTTCCTTAAGCATATTCTTAAGGAAGTCATATGCACTATCGCCGTTATGAATTGAAAAATTGATAACCTGAATGTGTGACTTGGTATAGGGTGAACAAAATAAATAACACTGTTTCTCAAAAAAGGTTTAATTTTACAAATGTTAGGAAAGAAATACACATCTTCTGAATACACAATCGGTATAGGCCATAATGAAAAGCCTTTGTCACTCTTTGCATAGGTCGCCAATTATGACTATTTTTTGCAAGTTGTATTTGGATTACCAAGACAAACAAACTGCAAGCAAAACAGTTCCTAACATTAACTATAATGAAAGAAGGTGCGTGTATTTGCTAAAAAGTATTCTTTACAGTTTTGCACACTCGCCTGCCTCACACTGGCTAGCAACTGAACTAAATAGCGAAAGCAAAAGATGCATGCTCAAACCTAGTGTAGCACCTTGGTTCTACAATTCAAATCTCATAGATACTCCTCAAGACTTTCAATTGTTAATGCATAAATAAAACAATATACATCATTAAAAAAGAAATATTGCTCTATCAATTTACCTCACATGCATATCCGATGTAATGATGGTGAAAGATGTTATTAAGCGCACTTTAGGCAATTATCAATATTTAAGCTTTTTCCATCGAAGAAATGAAAATAATACTTGATCGGTATATTACACTCTCGCTATTTCCTTTTAAGCTTAATGATCAGGCACAACACGTTAGGTAGGCCCTATGTGCACTAATACAATGAACCACCAGGGTGTTTTTTCTCTTTTTAAAAAGAATATACCAAGTCTAATCTTTTAAAAATCTTTTTCAAAACCGTTTCTCTTTCTATATTCTTTACAAAACCGTGTAAAATGGTCCAAATGAAATCGTTTGAAGAAAGATTTGAAGTATTGCTCCCTGTAATCTTTACAAAATCTTTTTGTTTTCTTTTAGTGAAAAGAAAATATTTTGCTATTTTCTTTTGTCCAAAACCTGTTGCTCAGGGTCAGGTTAGGGCCACCTCTTGAGGTGGGGATAAGGAATTCAGAAACTTCCACATACTTTTTTAAATATATTTTTCTTCAGATTATCAAAGAATATGACTTTACAAAGGCCATAAACATAAAAGAACTCACAACAATGAATTTGGTAGTGTTTTGTTTTAGAAAAGCTCAAGTTATGTGTAAGATTTTCTTAATATTTTCTTTATATTTTCGTTTTTTTATAAAATCTTTCCAAAATCCTTTTATGGATATGCAGATAGGGTCATGTGACCCTCCTCTATGCATAATCTTTTTGAAATCGTTAAGCAAATTTTACCTCTATAATCTTTAAAGGTGAAAAACGAAATTACATGGAGAAATATAGCCTTTCTCATTTGAAAAAGAAAATACAAAGAAAATCATTACATGAATATTTAATTTTTGTCACATGATCCCTGAGAGCCAATGATTGAAGTGATCCCCTCCTGACATTATGACATCTAAGGGTGTTTCCCAGGTCTGTTCATCAAATTGTACATATCAGCATAGAAACAATGTATAATTCATTCTCTGAGAATCTAATAAAGATTTTAATATTCTAAAGAAAATCCAAAGAATAAAACAGATTTTCTTTCTATATTCTTTACATGTTCATTTTCTTTAAAATATATTGAAATACACTGAAAAGAATTTAAAGGGAGAAATGGGTTTTCTTTCCAAGTTGAATATTTTCATTATTAGATTTTTTCTCTAAAACGATTATATAAAGATTTCTTTAAAATAAGAGAAAAACTACCCTGGAGTGATATTTCAAAGACCTATGTCATTGCCATATCCGTTTTTTTTTCATCTTTTTCTCGTATTTTGTTTTCACATTTTCCCCCGTGAATTACTATATGGACTTTTAATTTACAAGGTGAAAAGCCAAAATAAATACAAGTTGGAATCGCAAGGGTGTCCACACAGAGACTGCACAGTGTGCTCTCCAGTATTCAAAACATGACATCATCGAGGTCTTCATTTGATGTCATATAGATATAGTTATGACGCCGTAGTTGATTCCCTGTGAGGCCATAAGCAGGGAGGACGTGACGTCATCACAGTATTGTAGCTACGTCATGAAGAGAAAGTTGGGGCTTCAATCCCCGGGGGCGTTCTTATTCTGCGCCTACAATGCTTTTAGCAGAACGAACCACAATTAATCCTTTTATACTTAATGGTCTCTCAGTATGATGACGTCACACTCAGGCCTGCTGACGTCACAGGGAGGTATCTATGACGTCATACTCATGAGGAGGATCCTTTGTATAGTACACATTCGTCACAGAGTTGGACTCCCTCCACTTGCTTCCCATCTTCACTCAGCTTCATTTCCAGATTGCCAACCCCGCCGAGCGGGTCTCGCTTCCCTGCACCATTCAGAGTTACCTGTGAATAACAGTAAAGGGGCAAAATAAATTCCTTATAACAACAATAAACAAAAGGCAAGAGTTTCAATTGGAACAATATTTAAATGTTCAGGCAACCCTTTTTTCTAATGATCACCTTCATGGTCTTCTGTCTATGGCCTAGTATGGGAAGAGGCCAAATAGACTAATGTATAGGTCGAATCCCCCATGGCGAAAAAATGCCTCAAATATCTCTGTAATTTTGTTAGTTGTGTTTTATGGTCTTTCTGGTGTCCTAAATCAGATGGAGTGCTAGGAGCATTGTGCAATATCAAAGTCACACTGTAGACTGTGCTAAGGTTTTATATCCTTGCGATTTTAGGATATCAAACATGTCAGACATAGATATACCCATTAACCAGGACAATAAATCACAAATTCTTCACAATAAAGCCTAATAGTATCCTTGTGTTCTATTTCCCCTATTGCAATCATGTCCCTTGCGAATTTAGGACCCCAAAATCACAACAGAATCAAAATCGCATTTTTCACCATGTGAGATTCGACCTTATGGCTAATCCTATCCAAAGGTGCTGGGGTATCTAGTTCCATAGTCCTAACCAACTCCCAATGCTAGAGTTAACCATATAATATATATATGTATATATATATATATATATATATATATATATATATATATATATATATGTGTGTGTGTGTGTGTGTGTGTGTGTGTGTGTGTGTGTGTGTGTGTGTGTGTGTGTGTGTGTGCACCCCTGAACAGCCAGAGCTGGTCATCATATGTGACACTATCTGCGAAAAGTTCCTTATAGTGCAGGGGGGAATAAGGGCCCCTTTCCCAGTACATGTCACATAATTATGTTTATCCAATCGGGGCCCTTTTTCTGTTTTTCTATCGAATTCGTGAGGCAAAGAGTATTTCTAGATGGAGTTGGACGATTATTCACAATTGATTATACAGTTCAATCATTGATCAGAAATGGTTTCGAAGTAATCATGAGAATTCTATCTCTGTATGTGCTTTGATGCGAAGTTCTGGGGTTGATAAATGATCGTTATGCTCATTTTGTGGATTTCTTATTGGGAGTTTAAGATGAGGTCCAGAGGTGAGACTAAGTCAAATAAATGCCATTTATTCACAATTGGAATGGATAAATAATGAGTTAAATGTATGGGCATTCTCTTTTAATAATCGTTGAGCGAAATTCTATACAAATCCAATTCTCTTGCAACATAGAAGGAGCATTGTGGGCATACAATAATCGTTTGGTCCTTTCAGAAACACTTTATTATGATCGTTTAAAAATACAGAAAATGGGCCCAGAGAGTTTAGTGATAAATGTCATCTTGTGTATATGTGTACTCTATGATATTGTTCGTATGAGAAGTGTGGTGAAATAAACAAAGAGAGGAAAAAAGAAACCTGTTTTAGGTCTCCCTCCTCGGTGTAGACGGCATACTGGTAGACCCCTTTCTTGGCATCTAGCACCTTTTTGTGTGCAATCTGGAAGTGCTTGAAGCCTACAAGATAAGAAGAGTAAGTATGCTTTAGCTCTGTCATAAGTAATCTAATCGATTAATATTTAGTATCATAGCTAGATAATAATAAAGTGAGTAAAACTGAATAACATTTATCAACAACATTAAACAATAGGAACTACAGAGGGGAGATACATGTTCTGGAAATTACCAAGGAATTTATACGGACAAACACTTAACAGTTATATATGTGGTGCTTGATTCTAATGATCAATAACGTTAGCTGTATAAAGAGTTGTGGACAATGTGAAGCAGGAAATGGTAGGGGACCGTTGTATGGATGATAAAGTACATTCTGTCTTTCAATGTGATTTATGTAATTTAGGTCTTGTTGGTGCCAAAGCAAGGAAAATTTTAAATCAAAGAGGGAAATTTGATGCTATGAACCTTTTGTGTATGGATGCAGGGTAGCTAAATATTGAACTGCAAATATATCAGATATATACATTTTATATATCACTAATGTATGAAGATTTGAAGAAGCATTGAGATAACTTAAACTACTCTACTCTAACATTTGCTACAAGCTAAAATTAGTTTGTTTTATTTTGTCTAGGCGGATGTTAATCTTTGTTTTGGCATCGAGATGTGTAAGGTGTGTTCACTTGAATAATCATTAATTTTTATATTATGGTTACAGCAAAGCCCAGCCCCTGCACTCTCCAACAAAAGGGTATGTCACCTGCGTTACCAGCAAAAAATTCCCCCTTTTCCATTGATTTTGAGCCCAAATTGTACCCCTTATTTTACGAAAACACTAGTTTGGGGGCCCTAAACGTACAACATATTTTTGAAAATTCAGACAAGCTTTAACACCAATATTAGATTACACGAACGACCCTTTCCTTTCCTCAGTGACTTCACAATACTGATAGGAGAATCCTTCCCACCAAACTCATTTCTGCCACACATACATATGTCAATCTTTGAAAAGAACTCCCCTTATTTCCGAATCCACTGGTTTTCTTGAGATGAAAGTGAACCCTTATTTCAGAATCCACAAATATTTTGAGAAAGGAATAACACTGATCATGTGGGATTTCAATCACATTAGAATTGCCTGAAAAAGAACCCTTATTTCACGGCTTTTTTTGGGGGAAATGCAAGTGACATAGCATACAGTCACTAAGTTCAGGGGCTGGGCAACAAAGTGTTTAAGAAACGTATTGTTGCTGTTAGCTTCAGTTGTATTGCCTTTTACTCTTCTCTTTTCAATATTCATCATCATTGGTAAAAGATCATTAACAACCAAAGGCTTTATTTCGACATTCTCTTAATTTTGCCACCATTAATTTGGCATGATCTTAATTCGTTCGAAAACAATAAGCTCAGGCTCTGCCACTAGAGTAACACTGGTATGTTTTTTTAAACACTGTTAAACGCTGTTCTTTAAAATCCTCCAACCTAGTAAAACAAGATCATGGCATACCAACTAGAGTTGTCATACATCTAGGTGAGAAATGCATGTGAAATACACAGGAATCGGAAAAGGTGTGAGACTTTTAGAAAAAAAATACAAAATATGTATATGTGCACGCCCCAGTAGACGGTGTTGCTCGAGGGCCTGATTATTCCTCTCCCTGCTTGAATTTTAAGCACATCTATAGAAGAACATGCCTGCTTTTAGCCAATTTCTGAAAGTTAATAATGCAAGAAGCTCAAGATAGAGATATCATTAAATTTCATATCATGGTTTTCATCATTTAAATTCATTGGCCTTGCATTAAGTTCGAAGCTTCGTATTGCTGCTGACTACGCTATGAGCAAAACTGACTATCTATTATTTTAGCATGATGGTCGCTCCTGCTGCTAGCTTTTAAGCATCGCCTAGAGCTTTTTCTAATGATATGAATAGATGCAATGGGATTAGTATCATATACTCGTACCTTTAACATGTTAAGATATATTAAAAAAATATATAAAGTTATGTCACTATGCCTATGTTTGCATGATGAGACAAAGTAAAACAAGAAAAGCGACATGTCCATGTATTGTGCTCACCGAGGGCATTCTTCTGTTCGTAATCTGGACAGGGAAGATGAACAAAATCAAAATTACAAAATTATCCACCTATCATCTTGTAACCACCAATGTAGGAGAAGAATATGTGAATGAGGTTACTTTGAAAGTTAAACACCATTATAGCCACCCAGTACAATTCATTTTTATTTGTATAGTAACCTTAACTTAACAAAAATAAAGGGACATTTACCACACAATAGCACCATACTGATCAATCATCAACAACATATTCATTTACACAAGGATATAGAGTTATTGCCCGCCGACTACACTACGACTGCTCAAATTCAAGTCCTATTGGTGACCATCAATTTAGCCCAGATCCATAAGTTAACTTAACAGATATGGAAGTAAGATGTTGCATCCTATAGTTCTAGGCCCAAGGCTTCCAAAAATGCTCCATACGAGTATTCTTAGGTACCTTTATGACATTACACACATGTCCCAAAACACCTACTACTTAGGAAATTACCTTCCGGTAAAGATTTGCACCTTTTCAGAGGAGACAGATGCCCAAAGTCCTACTGTCCTACATGTAGGACAGTACTAATCTCTGGATCCGCTTTATCTAAAGTTTTTAAATTTCTTGTATGGCATAAATGATCATATATTTATAAGCCTATGTGTCAGTTTCTGGCACTCTCGTACAGGAATTCTGGTTTCCATGGCAACCAAAAGAACACAAATTTCAAGTCCTACTGTCCTACATGTAGGATGGTAAGCAATCCCTCATATCTCTGGACACGGTGCAGGTAAAGGTCTGAAATTTTGTACAGGGCATTATTTTGGTCATATATCAGTCTACCTACCAATTTAAGCACTCTATGACAATAATTGCCACTTTAGGGTTATCTGGGTTAGTAACATTACAGCCCAATAGTATTGGTCATGTGGTATCTGCAGCACTACGACTGCCCTATCAAATGCTATGTTATAACTAAATAAGTCCTGATCGTACAGAGCAGTTGTAGTGCACTGCCTACGATTACCGACACTAAGTATTTGGGTTTCAAATAGCAGTGGCTGTGTGCAGTTGTAGTGCCTTAAGAATGACCTCTAGTGCTGTTGGTATGTGTTGACAATGTTGGTCAACTTCTTTCCAACACTTTTTCAATGTGGCCATTTCAGTATTGACAACCAATATAACAGCAGACTTTATTGACATAGAAATATTGTTCTCAATTCAATGTTGATCTAACATTCGACAACATTAAATGTTGATTCAATGTTGAAATTGAACATTAGCAGATTACTGAATCAACTACCAACTATCAATGTTGAAACAATGTCATGTCAAGATTGAGTTAACATGGACTAAATATGGTGAATGATAACTAATGCGTAGATGTTGACTCACAGATGATTTGAACAATATTAAATCCTGGTGGCAGTTACATGTCCGTCCGCCTAACTATAATGTAGAACGTCCACCAAAACTGATTTACGTTTTATCTAACCTTTTTTAACTGCACATTTTGTAACATCTTTTTGTTTCTTATAGATCATCATGTTGTTGGATCAATTTCTTCGTGGACTGGATTATTGAGGAAATCAACAAAAAGATGTCAACTTTAAATCCTACAACACATAAACTGAAAGGTGATGTTTGTAACACAATTTTAAAGTACAGTAGTGTAGGGGTTCGTTCCGCTCTTGAGTGTGCCGAGCCTCCACAGGCCAGCTCACTTGGTGGTCACTCCCCCTATGTATACCATACTGATCCAGAGGTAGGTGGAAGGTGGAAATGTCAGTGGGGCCATGTTGGTGACAGGGTATATCAGGCCAGGGGATGTAGCTCAGCGGTAGAGCGCTTGACTTACAGGCGAGAGACCTGGGTTCGAATCCCGGTGTCTGCAGAGATGTTTTCGCCAACCTCTACTATGGTGGAGACACCGAGTGGTCCTGCCCTGCGAGGGGGACTAAGATACTCGGTACCTGGGCCAGTATGGTATAGACAATCGCTTCAACCTGCAAAGTATTGGGGGACTGTGTGTGCTGGTTGCTATGTGTGACTGAGTACTGGTACCGTTCAGACTTGAACTGGAGGATCTCTTTTCGGTAACACTTCTAAACGAGGTACTCTTTCCACATTCAATATAGATTTAGAACCTTCTCATACATTTCGTCGGAGGTCTCCCTCCCTGACCAGGGAAGTAAGCTATTTACATTGGATTTATACATTCTTCCAATATCTGACTGTATTATGACAGTACAATCACTGATTATAGTATTCACTGTAAACGGACTATCCCAATTAGACATGTTTGAGTGGTTCATGCAATCGTAAGACTTGATCACCGGGTTTAAAATATGTGACCTGCACTGGGAAAAGGGATTTTCTATTCCCCCTGAAATAAGGTCCCTTTTTGCTGATCCTGTCACAATTATCTTATTTTTAAACCGTTATCTTATCCAGCTTTTTGCCAGCGAGCACTCCTTTGCAGTTCTATACAAACTGATTCATATGATTTTTTTAAATCTATCTGGTAATGCTTCTACAAATACCACCTGACATGGTAATTCGGGATTTTTTTAAATCATCTGACCATTCCTGTTTACATCCGGTAACCGGAAGGTTCAAGGAACTACTTGTTACTGTTTCAGATAACATAACGTTACCCAGATAGATCCTTTCTTCAAGTATATCATTTTATTACTTGGATTAGAAACCGGTATCACAGACCAAGCAGCATTTGCCATATCAACCGACTCCAATCCTATACCCGCCAGCATAACTGTATCTGGTTCAATTACCATAGCTTTATCCTTAGTTCAGAATTAATTCTGATAAGGTCATCACATGCTACTCCTGCAGGGATCTTTACAGTTTGTGCAACCGAGGCTACACTGCTTACTTGTCATAATATACATCGTACTCTAACTGGATAAGGATGCTTCACACTCAACACACCCGTCTGTGGTCTAACCATACAATGATGCAAAGTCCAATCCTAATTTCCCTTCATCCGCTATGGTTGCTGTTACCATGTAATCATGAACACCATCCAACTGCAATTTAACACATGTCCTACCATATGTTTGTATCTTACTGTGGTCAGCCGTTTGTGCACTCCCTCCCTTTAAGAGAGCATCATGCACATCCGGAATAAGGTCCGCTTCCTTCCGAGAGACACACAAGTGGCTAGCTCCCGTATCGACAAGGAATTCAGCGGGTCTTCCACTGACAGTAAGAGAAACATACCACCACCTTCCCTGTAACAGAGAAAGTGTATCAGTGACTACAGGCGCCTCATTATTCACACCAGGGTTACATCCACATCCTTTTAGGTATTCCAGACAAGGATGACCCAGGGCCAGGTAAGCACTACCAACTCTGGCCAAGACATGACCTCCTACCTCTGTTCCGGTATCGGGTTTCCCCTGTGCTCCCCTGTTATACCGGACTCCCTAATCTCCTGAGTGGGCTCCCGAACCACTTCAGTATTAGGCAAATTTGCTACTTCATTCAGTTCTGTATCACTGTTGGTGATAGCATGGCAAGTGACATTACAGGGATCCCGATGCTTGCCCGGAACAGGATCCCTCCCTAGTTTTCCTTTTTTTCTACAGTTGAAAAACTCATCTGCGACCTGTACACAGGTTTCTCAGCAATACATTTGGCAGCATAATGACCGAATTCTTGACACCGGTAACATCTCCTTTGAGATTTATCCACCCGTGGGCGTTTCAAAGCATCCGTAATCCGGGTGACCAAACTATCCATAAAATCACCTTAAGCAGTAGAAACCGCTACTTGGGGGTTTGGGAAGTTTGATGGTAATTGCGGTACTGGTAGTTGAGATACCAGCTTTTGAAGTATCAGCAGTTGTGGTGCCAATGGGGCCGTTTTACCGGTAGGTTTGGTGAAGTTGGTTTTCTTCTTCAGACCCACTTTACGGTGTCTTTTCTGCCGATAGTATTTACCAGCTATTTGGACCGTCCCTATGTGATCTCCGTTTTCATCAGAGACATATTCATAGTCGGAATCCATTAATTCAGGAGCTTAATTCAAAACATCCTGGGATCCCAACCCCAGCGATCTTAGTGTAGGCACATATCATAAGACCTGGCTGGTCTACCCTATGTAATGCAGTGGTTGCAGGCCTGTGCAGAATAGCTAGTCCTGGGATCACTTCACTATTCCATTTCCATCACTAAGATCACTGCGATCTTAGTGAACGAAATGCATAGTGGTTTTACCTGAGTACAAGAGCACTTACAGGGAACACTCCTGATCGAAAGAGTGAATAGCCTGCTGCATACATAAAGAGAGGAGGGAGGATGTTTGCTGAGTGTCCTTGAGGGCTCTTAGGGCTACTCATGTGTTAAGTGCACTGTAAGGTAATTCTTCCCTTCTCTCTCTTTGTCCTGGGGGGAGGGCACAATGCTTCTAATAGGCAAGCATAAATCATATATTCATGGGAACAACTCTTGAATACTGTACGGGGGTCAACTGCACCCTGTGCTCTTTTGTTAGCCCATATGGGGACGGGGAACAATGGTATAAGCACTCTTGTGAAGAAGAGTGACTCCACAGCTATTCCTTTATTTTGGGACCCCTGTGCCTAGTCAGTTCTTCTTAGAATAGTGTAGGAGGGCTGAGGCTAAGATCGATGCGAACTTAGTGCTGGCTAGGATATGTGAACCCAGTCAACTCTTAAGATCGCTTAATAGGATAAGGCTGATTTATTCCTAAGATCGCTGGGGTCATGGTCCCAGGATGTTTTGAATTAAGCTCCTGATTCTATTGAAGCGGTGTACTCTAGTATAGGAATTTCACCTTGCATTGCCAATGCCCTTGCTGGAGCCGCGTTTGCCCTAACAACTGCTTCTTTCTATCATAATTCTCTATAGCCAGGAATAAATCATTGAAAGACCTATCATCTTTCCATTCATCCCAGGCTATGGTCTCATGTTCTGAATCTCGAAGGCCGGCAATGAATTGAGTGAATAACTCTTGTATCCAGCATTCATCATTGTATTCCCAATTAGGTCTAGCTTTACTATGCAAGTCCTGTAACTCTAATCCGAATACCTTATGAGGTTCTTTGGGTTCCAGAGTTCGTCTCTTGAATGTAATCCAAGGATATTCCTGAATAATGGAACTGAACAAATAACAGGCACATTCTTACAATTCGTCATATGTGCCATCGATTCCATACTCTTTTTGCCACCGGTTAAGGGGTACTTTCCCCCCTTTACTCAACAAACAGACTAAATAAGGTAAAGCCTCATCTTTAGTCCAACTTCTACAATTTACCTCATCTACAAAGATTTGGTAGTTGTCCTTCCAGGGTTCATTCAGATCGTAGGGTGGGGGTATCCGAGCCACACGACAAGCAGGATTGGAGCAACCTTTGAGCCGATTGGCCTCCCTTAAGCTCCAATCCATTACTTCAATTCAGTCAGCACCTTTTCGATAATGATCGATGCCTAAACCTTGGATACATTTACTTTTTTCAAAGATTTCTTGCATCCCGGGAGACATAGAAGTATGCCTATTCAATTTCTTAGGCTTCTTCCCATCTCCTCCACCTCCAGGATTACCATTTGAAGGTCCTCCACCTCTTCCTGATCCCCCGGGTGGACTGCCACCACCGCCAGATCCTCCAGCTGACACTGAACCCTGATTCTGGTTAGAACCTTGTCCCTAATATCCATTATTCCCTGATCCGGCACTACCTCTGTAGCCTTGGCTGGAGGAGCCTCCCTGTCCAAAATAACTTGAACCTTGAGAGCCATCTGGATTCTGGGAATAATTGTTTTGGTATAACTGCTACCATAATTATGGCCATAGCTTTGATTTCTATAGAAACCTTCGGGAGTCAGACCATGGGGATTGACCACCTTTGGAATAAGAGAATGGGGGTGGGTTATAAGGGTTGTGGGCCTGGGATTGTGGGGGGTAAGCAGCTTGTGGTTGTTGCGGGCCGGAGTTTGAATGTTCAATATTCCGGGATATTGGGGGTGCTGTTGTTGGTGGAGTATATGGAACTTGACTCCTGGGAGGAGGACGTGGGGTACTAGCTCTGGGATATTGAGGATGATATCCTGGGACGGATCTTGGTGGATCCGGTTGATGTGGGTTCCTCCTCTGATCATTATCAGGTCTTCCGGAACCATCACCTTTAGGATCTGAGGGATCTCCTGCTCCTCCGGCAGCCTTACTATGACCTGTTAGGTAAGTCAAAACCAGTACTGGTGGTGCTGCTACACTTAAATTAGTCACATTTGTGGCAGTAGTCACTTGAGGAGTACTAATGGGAGATGTATTTGCACTGACTATTACAGTGTGTGCATCACCCCCACTAAACAATGTACCGGGTTTATAAATACCACCCTGTACATTTTTATCTGCGCCATCAGTTACAAACAGATTAAACCGAATAGGGCCTGATGCTAGTGCCGATGTCTGTATACTATTTACAGAACTATTATTCATACCGGTAGCTGCATGCAGGTGATTTGCCAATTGTACCACAACAGTGTTGTCCAATGGACCAATAGTTTGTTGGGTTTGTTCGACAATAACCAAGTTTTTGCACAATAACAGGGTCTTTGGTGAACAACCAGACATGGACACAAAAACCCAGTTTTTGTCTGCAAAAACTAAGACACAGACAAAAACCTGGTTTTTGGATCATAAACTGGGTTCTTGACCTTGAAACCAAGTTTATATCGTCAATGTTTGGGTAATGAGTCAAAGACCAGGTATTTGCCTCTAAAACCCAGTTTTTGCCTCAAAAACCCAGTTTTAGCCTCAAATACCGGGTCTTCACTTACAAAAACCAAGTTTATGCACATGGCACGTATTCCATGGTCAAAAACTGAGTTTTTGAGTACAAAAACCCAGTTTTTGTCCTGGAAACCTAGATTTTGGCAAAAACTCATTTTTTGCCAGCAAAACCCAGGTTTTTGTCGCTACGTCCAAGTTTTTGGTCAAAAAACTCAGTTCTGCCAGCAAAAACCGGGACCTTGAGTCAAAAACCTGGTTTTTGTCAAGTTTACCCAATCAGCTTGCCATAGTTTCCACTGCTATTCTTTCAGTATGGACCTCTTGCCCCTGTGCACAATGTGTTCTACTTGGAATGGTGTAGGAGGGCTGAGGCTAAGATCAATGGGAACTTAGTGCTGGCTGTGAAAAGGCAAGACATTCTAATCTTAAGATCGCTTAATTGGATAAGGCAGAATAATTGCTAAGATCGCTGAGGTAGCGATCCCAGGACCTTTTGAATTAACCTCCACGTTTACCTTAGGTAGAATGAGAGGTGTAGGAAGGACTAACGTGTAGTAAGTGTCTACAGGTGTGTATCCTGCGTCGGCTTGCTGCAGGCTGAGACCCTATAACACTGTACAGGTGGTAATACATGCAGTATGCAGCTAATCAGTGCTGTACCCTAACTAACACTATTAACACCACACTCAGTCAGTTCTTGTTTTCTTTTGGGGCAACTTTATTATGTTCCAGCCCTACATCGAGTAGGACTTTTCCCCCTGTTCTTATGGTTTTTCTTTCATCCTATACTACAAAGATTCAGGCGATTATGGTTTGTGGGTATCATATGTTGCATACAAGTTAAACTCATATTATACATTGTAGTAAAACCCTCTTTGTTGGCGGACTAGGCCATACACATCTATAGGTCGGAACCCACTTATACTTATAGGCCTAAAATACAGAGAATGCTGCAATGTAGGCCTCACGCAATAATCAGATTCAGAATGGACATAATGGACGTTTTAGGGCCTAAAAGGAAAGGGAGAGGGTAGATCACTCGGTGTTGCCATCTGGTGAACAGAATCCACATCAACCGTAAATGAGTACCTTTCATTGTGTACAGTCTTTCTTCTCCTTTTTGCTTTTTGAGATCATAAAGTTTTTGGAGCATTAGTTAATTCAGGAGACTTGTTAAGGGTCTTTTATTATACAGGACTAGATTACAAAAGTTGTTTCTATGGGACAGTAGAATTAAATGGAAATACATTTATACGTTTATTACAACGCTGAAAGGAAAGGTTATATAAAGCAATAAACATGACTTCTCTGATCATGAGTAATACTAAATACGAGATCTTTGTATTCAAATTTTATGTGGCAATTCATCTTAAGAATAACTATACCTCTATGAACATGATTGATATAATCTATGATACTTTATATTTTCAGTCTAAATATAGAGTTAATTAGAAGGTACCAAAATAACAAAGTAAACCGTCCATACCTTCATCTTGCAAGTCTCCTTTTGTCCACAATGAGGGCTGGAAGCTGTCAATTAGTTCCATGGTTCGTCTCCAACTGAAAGATTTTGAATAAGAAGAATAATCATCAATATCATCTTGGCTTCGATGTGTGTTGTGTTTTTATGTTACGAACAACGGTACCCAGTAATGCCTGTGCAAAAAAAAAGAAGAGATTATGTGTTTACAGTAACATGGCCCAAAAGATCTAGGGCCGGCAGGTCGAATTCTTTCTTCTATTCATTTTATTCTATATATTTCTTATTCTGTACAGAAATGTAGTGGCAGATATTCTTTTTCTCTTACGGTGGAGATATGAAAAACATGAGAAATGTGAAAAACGTGTACAAGACCTGGAGGTTAATTCAAAACAGTACTAATCAGAGCTAAATACCACTGCTTTGAATTAACCTCTTGATTGATCAACTTTAGACACATAGATCGTAGAACTGTGCAGAGTGGCAACAGGTCCACAGAGAAAAAATAGCAGTGGAAGGTAAAAGAAAAAAGCAGTGGAAAAACTTGTTCTCTCAAGAGTGGCTACACTGAGGTTCTGCTACTTATATACATACCCTGTCGGGTGCACTTGACCCTGAAATGTCTTCAAGTATGTCACCAACTAAAAGAGAGAACGGAAGCATGACGTTACTATGCCCTTAATGTATGAGTAGACTCAAGAGCCCTCAAGGACTATGAGAAAATCCATTCAAGTGCTCTTAACTCATTAGTAGCCTCAATAGCCCACAAGGATTCTCAGCAGGTGCATTCATTTTTGTGACAATAAATGTCCCCCACACAGGTGCTCTTGAACTCAGGGGAAACCACTATCATTTCTGAGAATAAAATAAGGGGTGGTGTTAGTACTGGAAGTGGAATAGTGAAGGACTGCATAGTACTTCCTATTAGTTACTGGCCACTAGCTATTTTATTGTAGTAACACTAGGTCTTATGAGATGGTAAGAGATGTGCCTATGCTAACATCGCATAGGTAGCAATGGCAGAGCCTTTTGAATTAACCTCCAGATGTACCATGTTGATCGCCTAAATATTGTGTGAAAAATATCAGATCAGAACTGAGGAAATGTCTTTACTTTTGTAAAGCAGTTGTCTTTTATCTTTATTCAAGAAGATCCTTGATCATACTGTCCCAAATAGTGAACTACGTTTGTACTAAAGTGGCCTATGCCCCTGACAATAAATTAACCTTTCACAAGGTTCTGTTTGGAGGTGACTGGGAACAATAATGGTTTATTTCATATCAGGCTCTCATAGCCCACCTTCCAATACATCATCCTTTAGTCACTCTGGAGCACTTATGAATTATAGTCTTGTCATCAATACTTCATAAGAAGTGCCATATCTTTACACTGTAATATAAGGCCATTGGGTAATACCTGGTACTACGGTACCCTGCCTCATAGCTGAAATGTGTGTTAACGACCAGTGCTTATTCAAGACCCAGCACTTATACATGCCAATACGGTAACTGCCATAGCGTTAAGCATCCGAAAAAGCATCATTATGTATAACTGTGTGAGCAGCTAGTTTCATATGAGTGCCTGATAAAGGAGCTAGGGCTGAATTCAGCCCTTTCTGTGTCTTCCCTGACTCACTTTTTGTAAGATCTGTCACGTGCCCCACCCTGGCTTTGCTCCAGCAAGCTGTTGTAGCAAATGCCAAATTTACAGTGTCACTAATGTTTTATCGGAGTGGCCATTCTTGTCAACAGAGGGATGGTTGGTTTTTGTGCAGATGTGCAAAAATCCCCCCCCCCACCTCAACGGCGGTCAATATATTTTGCCCCCCGCCTCCCACCAGAGGAGTGGAGAATTTCTTGTAGCCCTCTTTGATCTGTAGTAGTGTGCGGGCTTTTTTGCTCAAAAGAGGATATATATTTTACGCCCGCCAAGACGTATTTTCACGCCTCCCTTTATAAGCTCAGGATAGGCCAAATGTTGTTTGCGGCCCATTCAAACCCACCACCCCCCCCTCTTCATAAATAATGACCACTCCCTAAGGTAGAATCGGTTGTTAAATAGTAGAAGCATTAACATTAATATACATGTTTACTCTGCCTGGAACTCGAACACCTTCACAAAACACATTGAAAACACCACCATTTACACCTTCTGAATTCAGGGTGAAAGATTCCTTGCTTTTTGAGTTGTGTAAGCGTAATATATTTCTGTACATTATATTAAAATGATTATGTCTTTTGCACAACTTGAGAGGCAGGCATTCTTGATACATTTTTGACAAGAAAACAAAGGTGACCTTAGGAGTGTGTTGATCAACTGCACGAAACTTTAAATTTACATGTATTTTCTTTCTGAGTTAAACCAATGCAACCGTGATACCTTCCAGTAATTCATCTTTCATTTGATTAGCTGAACAAATATCATTGATTTGTCTAATAAACTGCTCTATAGTGGGAGACCTTACCAAAAGTCGGATTTGCTTGCTAGTTGATAAAAGTAAGTTGGGAAGAGAGCAATGCTACCCCCACCTCTCTATTTGTCTTCCCTCGAGGCCACACCCCACACAGACACTTATCCACAATACACCATACACCTACACCATCCAGGCCCTAGCTTCCTGCAGGCAGTAAGTGCCCCTTGACCCCTAACAGCTGTACATTAACCTATTCCCAGGAGTGTTACATCATGTTCCCACGCTGTGCCTACCTGTACATCACATCTGGCACCCCATCTGGGGCTGCACACAGGTGACCTATGCCCAGCCTACTAGGGTGGAACTCTTGATTAACGCTGCATACCCTACATGTTGTGTACAGGAGGTTCTGCACACCCCTCAATCCATACATCATTGTGCATGTATATTTCCCCAACTGCCTGTAAAGAACATGCCACTATGATAGAACAGTATTGAAGTATTTAAAATGCACTGTGCGCTTTTTTTAGTACAAATTTTCTTTTATTGCGGTAATATTGTTTGTGCAATCATCCTTTGCAATGCTGATTATATTTATACACCACAAGAAAGGCTGGAGAGGTACAGTTTAAAAAGGTAACTGGTTATAAACCTCCCCAGTGAAAAAAATGATTGTTTAATTCTTGGTCTATTTGGGAATAGGCAGAAATTATCAGCAAACATTACTTACAATTAATAATATCTAGTACCCATTTTCAGTAACTTATTTACATATTTTGTATTATTATTATACACAAGAATTGTGTTTTTCATCAATGTCATTATCAAACCATGGATGTTCATTGCTGCCGATGTTATTGCAGCTGTGCTGATGTTACTGCCCTTGTGTAAGATCTAAAATACACAATAATGCATTTAATGATGGGCAAATGGGAATATACTGTAGGTGTTACTTCATTTCTCATTAGATCTATACGATGACAATATAACAATATAGGAACCATAACAGCTTTCATCATACCAGATATAGGTCTTTGATATGGGTGTACCAGCCTTAGCATAACCCTTCCTTTATCTCTGTTAACAAATCTTTTTTTGTTTGTAATTTGAACTTGTCTTTTTCAGAGATACTCTTTACCTTAGCTGTCAAGGAATTCCAACAGTGAGCAGCTTTTTTGTGAACACTTAGGGAATATGCTGCACATGTTGATAACAATTTAGTCATTACAGCTTCTTCTGCCATTATTGTACCACATGGTCTAACTTCAGTTTATTTTGGAGATTTTAAGGCATCTATTTTGCAATTTCTATATGTTTAAATAACTCTATACAATGATCATTATATAGGACGTCACCTTGGTCAAAGACAGGTAATATATATCACTATATATTTTCAACAGTGCTTAATTTGGAAAAGGGTCTTTAACTTTCGTCATGGTGTAAGCTCTGAATGCTGCTGTTTTCAACACTTGCTTTATGTGGGCTTTATAACTTAATTTTGTATCTAATACTATATGTGCCTAAATATTTGTATTGGGTAACATAGTCTAAAGGTTGGTTATCTATCTTCGATTTTGGTCAGAAGTATTCTTCATTATTGGATGAGGGGATGAATAAAGTACATTTCTTCTTATTTTTATATTGAAGCTTAATTTGTTTTCCTTGCACCACCTGCTGAACAGATCCAAATGTCTTTTCAAGTTTTGTTCAATGTCACACAGATCCTCTCCAGAACAATATGTGGATCAACACGGTAAATGGTACACCCGTGAGGGGGTGTGCGGGCGTACCTTTTACCATGTTGTTCCACATATATTACAGTGTTGTCAGCATAAAACAGAACTTCACAATTTTCAAATATATTAACCATGTTATTAACATACAGTGGTACTCCTCTATTAATATTGGCCTTGCTTGATTTTAAGCCATTTACTTTAGTACACTGTTGTCTTCCAAATAAGTGATTTTGTAACAATTTCAGAAATTTACCCAAAAAAACATATTTTTAAATAAAAAAAAATCCATAATTAGGTCGTCTAAAGAATCAAACGCTTTGGAAAAATCAGCATATAGAGCAAGCTAATAAACCCCTATTTCTATTGATTAAGATAGGTTTCCATAGCAACCAAAAGAACACAAATTTCAAAGGACAGTAGTCCTAAGTCCTACTGTCCTACATGTAGGATGGTAAGCTGGATAGATATCTACAGTAGACCTCCCAGATCTATACCCACCTTGGTTATCTGACACTATACTATGTTGTTCAATGTCTTTTTCTAACTTTTTTTATGTATATTCCTCTCCAGTAATTTTGATTGAAAAGGGAGTTAGGTAATTGGCCTAAAGTTAGTAACAAGATTCCTGTCCCCTCTTTTGGGAATTGGGGTGATTTGCCCCATTTTCCAAGATTCAGGGATTTTACAGCTAGTAAGCACCAAGTTTATCATATGTCTGACTTGAGCATTGCAATTTTGATAACCCAAATGCTCATATTAACATATTAAACACATCTTATACAAGACGATGACCCTAACTGCTTTCTCTCCATGCACCAGTACCACCACATGGTGCTATGCCTTCTCTCTACACCCTAGTACCAATACATGGTGCCCTGCCTTCTCTCCACACCCCAGTACCACCACAAGGTGCCCTGCATTCCCTCTACACCCCAGTACCACTACATGGTGCCCTGCCTTCCCTCTACACCCCAGTACCACCACATGGTGCCCTGCCTTCCCTCTACACCCCAGTACCACCACATGGTGCCCTGCCTTCTCTCTACACCCCAGTACCACCACAAGGTGCCCTGCCTTCCCTCTACACCCCAGTACCACTACATGGTGCCCTGCCTTCCCTCTACACCCCAGCACCACCACATGGTGCCCTGCCTTCCCTCTACACCCCAGTACCACCACATGGTGCTATGCCTTCTCTCTACACCCCAGTACCACCACATGGTGCCCTGCCTTCCCTCTACACCCCAGTACCACCACATGGTGCCCTGCCTTCCCTCTACACCCCAGTACCACCACAAGGTGCCCTGCCTTCCCTCTACACCCCATTACCACTACATGGTGCCCTGCCTTCCCTCTACACCCCAGCACCACCACATGGTGCCCTGCCTTCCCTCTACACCCCAGTACCACCACATGGTGCTATGCCTTCTCTCTACACCCCATTGCCACTACATGGTGCCCTGCCTTCCCTCTACAACCCAGTACCACCACATAATGCCTTGCCTTCCCTCTATACAACCCAGTACCACCACATGGTGGTCTGCCTTCTCTCCCTATACCCCAGTACCACCACATGGTGCCCTGCCTTCTCTCTCTACACCCCAGTACCACCACATGGTGCCGTGCCTTCTCTCCACACCCCAGTACCACCCTATGGTGCCCTGCCTTCCCACTTGGCAAAAAAAAACGTTTTCTTAATGTTAAAATGACGTTTTTATTTGGTTCCTAAGTTTGTGAAACTTTTTTTAAATGTTAAAACGTTAAAACATGTACTCAAAAAACGTTTTTTGATGTTCTTAAAATGTTTTTAAAAACGTTTTTTATCCAAACTAGATAAAAACGTTTGCAAACTTTGAAAAAAAAAACGTTTTTGCCAAGTGGGTTCTCTCCACACCCCAGTAACACTATATAGTGCCCTGCCTTCTCTCTCTACACCCCCTTACCACCCCATGGTGCCCTGCCTTCCTTCTCAAATAATCAAATAGTGCCCACCTCCTGTGCGTCTCTGTTTGTCTGTCTGTCTCTGTCCCTCTCTCTCTCTCTCTCTCTCTCTCTCTCTCTCTCTCTCTCTCTCTCTCTCTCTCTCTCTAAATTAAATATGTTAACTGAAATGATAACCACTTTGTCTAATATCAGCTCTTTCTCTCACACTCTCCCTTTGCCTCGTCCTCCCCACCCCAGTGCTACCACCTGGTGGGCCTTGCCAAAACACAAACGTGAACCAAAAAATAAAACGTGCACGTTTTTGTATAGCTAAAAGTATTCTTGTCAGTTCAGGGGGTAAAACGTGCACAGATAGTTAAGACTAAATCTGTGCTGGAGGTGTCTAGATAAGCTGTATTGGCAATTGAATTGAATAAATCATTATTTTGATACATAACTCATGGGGTAGAAGAGTAATTTGTCCATTATCTCTTTTCTTTACATCCCCTAAATGAGCAGTTATTTGGCAATACTGTGAAAACAAGTTTACCCATACCCGTTTCCCTCAGTAATCTCAGAAAAATTTAAGAGGTTCTTCCTCGCCATGTTTTGGCAAGACCCCCCTGGTGCTCTACCTTTTCTCTACCTGTGGAGTGCGTGCAGGTATTCAGGTAACTGATCTTGCTGTTTGCTCCTCTCTCTGACACTGTTTATTTTGGTGCGCACCATGTCCAACGTAAGCATCGCCATCAGTCTAGTGCAGCCATAGTAGTCAGCCTCTCCTCATCTCACCCCGTCCTGCATCAAAGTCCTAGAGCTCTATGCCACCATGTGACTGCATCCACAAAGTATTTAATAGGTCCTCAGTGACAGGCCCCTCCTAGAATTTCTGGCTGAAAATACCCATTTTGTTGGAAAGAATATGTGATATATTATTTCAAAGAATGCCTACTATCCCTCAGCAGATATGGAGGAGATTTTCCGTATGTTACTTAATACGTATCCCTTTACATATCTACAAAGGTGGCTTGTAAGAGATTTTATGGACGGGCTTCCCTAGCCCACTTAAAAGTGTCTATATCTCTTCTTTTCTATCCCCTCAGGATGTGTGTGGTGCACATATGCGCAGGCACTGACACATTCCTCTGTGAAATTGTGTAATGTAGTTCTCGCAATGAATATGACCTTAGATGTTGAAATGGCGTTAAACATCTATTACTCACTCACTCATTATATGGATGATTGTGCTCAAAGAAATTAAGTAGACCTTTCCTTAAAAGGAACACTGTACAACACAGTAAATTACCTGACGAGGATGGTGTTAGAATCAGTTTAGAGTGCATCGCCCCCCCCCATCCAGCACCATGAGGGATCACTTATGTGTGGGTTGTACTGAGTGTATCAGTGTGTAGATACCACCCTGAATCATCTTGTGCATACAGTGAAGGATTTATCTATCTTGATACCCTTCTCTGTTACCATCACTCAACAATATGTTCCATAATCCCCATAGTGCTACAGATATTAAATGCATACACTGCTAAAATCCACAAGGATCCTCATTTAGATAATAGTTAATACACTATAATTAGACCTATTATATTTTGTGAAGTTTGTGATTATGGTACTTTGTCAGATGGAATCTATAGCTAGAAGGATGCTGAAAAAGATAGGATATCGCTCCAATTTTGATTTTCTGATTTTTGACCTTTTTTTAGGCTAATTATGCAAATTACACTTATTACACCTTCCTCAGATTTTTTTCTTCCAAATGGATGGAAACATCTTCAATTTAATAGCATCTACATCCACTGAATCTGCAACAAGGTATCTGGAGATGTTGTCTATTTTTTTGTATTAGTAATGGTTGCCTAGTAACAAGATAGTTCTGTGATTTTCCCATTGCAGAAGCACCAATTACAGTAGCAATACATAGGGAAGTGAAACATGGGATTTTACATTGTGGTTAGGTGAGATATCATGAGATGCACCTCCATCAGTGCCCAGAGGTTGCCTAGCAACATGAATATTCTGCCTAGCAACAGAGATATTGCATAGCAACTAGCACCCAATGTCTCCTTTTCCACTACAGATTCGTTCTCATCCAGCGTACACTATTTCCAAGTGCTTTGGGATGCAAATGTCATGTTCTGTATCTGGAAACTAGTCAATTGGCAGCAGAATTTGAGGCTGTGTGGATGACAACTATTACTTGTAATGCTAAATCTTCCCTGAAATAGCAATATATGTATAGATAAGTTAGATATTTTCCATTGTGATGGGATATCATGAAATACACATAAACCAGTGTCCAGAGGTTGCCCAACAAGAGAGATATTCTGCCTAGCAACAGAGATTTTGCATAGCAAACTGAATCCAATGTCTGCTTTTGTCATTTTTTTGTTCTTATCCAATGAACACTGTTGACAACCACCATGGAAAGCAGTTTTTATGTTCTATAGCTAGAATTTCATCCCCCACCTCCACTCCTTGTCATAATATACAGTAGAGTTACAGGACAAGTCAAGAAATAAACACAGAGGTTGTCAGTTATCAACATTTTATTCAGCCATAAAGCCTATTTCTGATTATTACAATATGCATTACATTCACACCCAGTCAATTATCAGTGAACAGGAAATCTGCCATTTCATTGCATCAAGTACACAATATACACTCTCCAACACAGTAGTTGGTTCATGATATGATGTGTCCGACTCAAGGTACTTTTGGCTGATTCAAGGTACTTATGAAGAAAAATACACATCACTTGAGTAATGAAGCCTTATAGGGCCTGATGGACATGAGTATAACAGTTGTAACCTTATTTGCTGGAATGACAAACACTTCAGGATAATTTCCATACCCATTTTCTGATGCCTTCTAAAGTTTAACCTACTAAAGCTCAGATCCTAGAAAAAGTTAGAGGTTGCACAGAGGTCCAAGTGAACGACTCATGGTCACTTTACCATATGTGAAATTGAAAGAATGAGCATTGGTATAAGGGGCTCCCACAAAAGCCTCAAATTCTGATGCCAATTGACTAATCTGCACCCAAAAGCACTTGACAGTAGTGAACATTGGATTAGCTAAAGCCACCAGTTGCTTTCGGCTCATTGCCCTTCCCTTTTTCATCCACAGTGTTAAGCAGGAGGCTGTTGCGAAAAGAAATGGAATTAAATTCTCACTGTAGCTATTTGATCTTCCAATTCTTGGCTCTTCCCCACCATGACAATCGACTTCCCCAGAGAATTGGTTCCTACTTGAGAATTACACCCCGACTCTGGACCACTCCTATACCACTCCTCTGACCGATTCCTTTATTGCAACACACAAGGGAATCAATTCCTTGAGGTGAGCGAGTTCCATTTTGGGAATAGCACCTCCTACAGAACCAATTCCAAATCTTTTCGCAGTGGCCTCCAGGTTCGATGCCTCAGTCATTCCCCTCCCCATCTAGCATAGCTGATATTGTGTCTCTAATGATTCCAATGGTGATAACGATTTTCAAACAAACGACAGTACTGAATTAAAAGGACATTGAATTAAACTAAAGTCAGAGTTAGATATACAGAAAGTTTTGGACGATCCCTGAGCAATTAAGAGACTGCCCACGGTTTTCTAATTAGATATATGAAAGATACAGTTGGTACACAGTTGGTAACACAACATAGCCTACTGCTCTACATTATGAACAGCATATATTTTCCACCTTTCCTTTCTTCTGTATCTGTGTTGGAAAGGTTGGGGAATATCACCATGGCACCAGGCGACCTCCTCTACCCCACCAATATTATGATCTATGAATGTCCACCTCTAAACCTAGACCACGGCCTGTCATGTTATGTTTTGGTCACATATTTCCTGGGTGGAATTTCCTGCCTTAGACCTTCTTTATTACTGATGATGTGGGAGTAGGAAGCTAGGAGGAAGTTGCAAATGTTCTATTCTGCAAACATCGTACAGGCCATTTCATGGGATATTACGCCAATGCTTTATTAAAATTACACCACAGATGCTCTGCAAAAAAAAACAGCACACCTTAACTTTATAGGCAGCGCAGAGGACACAGAGCATTCAATTAGAATTGTTATCTTGTTGGTGAGTATTGCTGAATTTCGTTTGACCATCAGACCATTGGGAAGGAGTAGAGTCATATGCCCCTGTGAGCTAACCAGCGCCAAACGAAATGCATAATGTCACAACCAGATCCATAACAATGGTCTGATTCCTAGTGAGAACAAAATTACAGGTAATGTTTCCATGGTGCTTCAACTTATACAGAGCGGTTTCTAAAGAATGCACCACTTTACGTAGAAGAGCCCGAAGAGCCCTTGTTTTTGGTGTTGGTAATGTTCCAGCACATCAAGGAAGACGCAGCCACTGCCTCCTCCAGGGGGACGGCAGGTTATGCTCTGAAGGTTCTCAAGTTTGTTAACTGTTGAACAAATATTATGGAGTGTCAGAAGGTGGTTCCACTGTTTTGTAAACAAACAGTGGCTGAGGTACAACCCGTCTGGTGTACATAGAGTATGTGGTATCCATGGTATTGTATACCTGAAAATACAACTATTTGCAGCTGTAAGAGTGGTACGGATTGAGTTCAAAGGATATTGTCACTTATGTACTGGTTATTGACACTGAATGACTAGAGACCATGTTTTTCAAAACGTGTAAAGTTTCAGATGAAAATTTTCCTAATTTCCTTGATATCCTATTTCAAGAGAGGCTCATGGGGGCGTGGAGAAACTGGATGTCAATCTCTTTTGCCCTGTTCTACAGTGTTACGACATCACAATTGTCTCAAATCCATTGACAAAGTTTGATTTTTTGACAGGATTGATTTACAAATACATGAAATAGTAAAAAGATCCACGCAGATTGCTCTAAACTGAACGTTTCTTCACTTGCTATCCTTGAAGCAGTATTCCATGAGGTGGAGCTAACTACTGAGGAAAACTCCGAAATACTTAGTTTGGGGTATTTCTCGTGAACGTCTGTCTATTCTGTGTGTGCATACTACAGCTGGTAGATATTTGGTCACAGATTCCAAATGGTATATTGAGGAGACTTCTGGAAGACTCTAGCACTGATTGCACCGAGTCTCCTAAAAGTGAACTAGAATTCAGGTAATTTGCGCAAAATATTGCCATTGCTGAGCACCTGCCCCTGTTCGTCTAGGGGTTTAGAAGTCCTTCCTCATTTCATTTCTCATGTCCAGCTGATGAGAAAGAACTTGATGTTTACTCAGCGTCCTCAATTCCAAAATCATCCTAACCTCAGTTCAATGCATTTCAGGTTCCAGCATGGCCTGATATTTACCAGATCAGCCATGAACCCACCTCACCCTAACTATCCCCATCCCTGCACATTTACAGAGTCCGGCATTGGCCTTTGCTGGGTCATATAAGAAGTCATATAAATGTTAGTGACCTCCTCATGGGCAGCAGATCAGCTGCATGACCACACCGTATGGCAGGACGTTATGAGCTGCTCGCCAAGTTAAACAAGCTGCTCACCTAGATAGGCTGCGCCCTGCATTCACCTTCAGCTGAGCCTGACTCCTATCAATAACATGTATACAGGTTTGATACTAGCTAGGTTTTAAGCAGCCTGTTCACCTTGCACAGGCTAGAGGAACATCGTCAGTATGCAGTTTTGATTTGACACAGGATTGAGTATGCAGGTTGAGGTGAGCTGAATGAAAGTAGGTGGTGGCTTTCCATGTGACACCGTTTTACACTCTTTAGTTTAAAGAGAGCAAATTCAGCAAATCTCCCTCAAAATCCTCAGAGTCGTAAAATTAATTAGTTTAACAATCATAGATCAAGTTTATTTGCCTTTCCTAATGGCCCGAGTCCATTACCGAATCTCAACTCACAAACGCCTGTGTACTTGTCTTAGGTTTCTGCCATATGGTCTGTACAGAGGAATCCTGGGTCAGTCTTATCGTGATAGGAGCAGTCAGATATCCACATTACAAACTGCCTACCATGTGGCATCATCTGGTTTTATGTGGCCCATGAAAAATGTACACACAGGGGCAGCTGATAACGGTAGTAAACCTGGGGAATGCTAGTTTATTACCCAAAATATGGATACCAAGGGTGATATCCAACTTAGTTTATTCAAAATTAACGTGGGAGTGGAATTTATATGATAAGGTGAAAATGTGTAGAAAATTTCAGCAACATAACAAATCTAGATGACAACTGGAAAGATGTGGGCAAAGTAGGAAAGGTAGAAAATAGAGATGAACCAGTGAAGTATGGTTCAAGGTGTAAATTCAAATGGAGAAGAAAGAAAGGAAGGAAGAATGAGAGAATGAAAGAAAGAAAGAAAGAAAGAAGAAAGAAAGAAAGAAAGAAAGAAAGAAAGAAAGAAAGAAAGAAAGAAAGAAAGAAAGAAAGAAAGAAAGAAAGAAAGAAGAAAGAAAGAATAATGAATGAATGATCGATTCTCCTTAGATGACACTTTGTAATTATAATTCTGACCTACTTTGTACTCTGCCTCTCGGCCTCCTGTAATACTATAAGACAGTCTAGGCTGTTGTCCTGGCAAGGAGGAAGTGTCATATCAATCTGCTGATGGTGCCTGGACTCTACAATGATCATGTGACCTGTGACTGACGTCATTATCATGTGAACACATCCTATGTTATAGTGGTAATTGGCTTGTCTCATATGGCAATACACACAGGTGATGTGTATCGTTTATTGTCCACACTTGAGAGAGGCTGACATGTTTACTCTCATAATACATCAGTGATTAATTATCATTGGTGTGCATGAAAATGGTCAGATAAACTGTACTCTGAATAAGAGAAAACTGTACCCAATTAAATACTGAAGCAAGCAACCAATTGTATTGTAAACTGATCTTGAATGCCGCCAAAGTGATGAAGTCATGTAATGGTTTCATGTGACAGCATGTGTAATTCGGCAAAATACATGTTGTATATCAATAAGACCTAGACTCGTGATTATTACAAACAGTAAGCTACTAGGCCAGTATATACCATAATATTCTACATTAATGAGCAGCTGTACTCTGTCAGTCTTTTTCCCCAGACTCCTGTTCTGATACATGTGACGCTGTCAGTGAGGGCGGAGTCTTTTTGCCACCACAGGCCGGATCTGGTCTTGGTCTGCTCAGGTGAATGAGCTGGTATGTGGTGTGTTCTGCTTTAGATGTGGTCTGCACTCAAGGCACCAGCTGTCGTCCTGAAATATCGCTCAGAAATAGACAGGGCCATTCTCAAAGACTTCATTTTTTCACTTTAACCTTCAATAATTCTAATAAGAATGACAATGTTTTTTTGGTTAAGGCACCTGGCTGTGGGCCATGGTAATGTAGATACCACGCTTTTAATGTCGGATTGTAGGCGCCCACCAATTCAATGCACAAGTCACATTCCGCATTGTTTTTTGTGACCAGGGCATACTTCCTTACCATAGATTCCCTCCTTTCGGGCTGGCTGTTGTGGGCCATATTGCGACTTCAGAAGGAAAATGTCTGCCTAATCGAAGTAAAGCACTGGGCTATGGTGTGGACATACTCAATGATACCACATACCCTATATTTCTGCATTCATCCTCGGGCGACACTCAATACTGTATGTTCAATCAAACAACTGTCATGAATGCGAAGGTCAGAGAGACCTATGAAAAGAGCTGACGTTTTTAGATTGTTTAGAAGGAAAGTACCAGCGCATGCGTTTCTTTTTAAGAATCATGTGGCATGCAACTAGAATACGTGAGAGTTTGATAGAGTCCCCTGGTGGGAAGGTGCCACACTAAGGTCCGGAAGTTCCCTGGTGGCGTAATAAAGGACCTTCTCACGACCCCCTGGTATCCTCACCTGGAGGATCCAGGTGTTGTGCGGGGGTGGGGAGGAGGTATGTTTTTTTAATCTTTGTTATAATCGACCAATGTGTATTGTCTTTTTCTTCACGTGAGGAAGGTAAACAGACAACAACCAGAAATGTAGATCTATACAAAAAGGTAGATCTTCTTGCCCAACCTGCAGTTTACAATGGTTGACTGGAGGTAGGCCTACATCTGATGTGCCTCCCTGTTTGGGAACTGTTCGACTTCCATTTATAAGTTGTGATAAATATGTAATTGTTGCAGTGATACAAACTTTATTGCCATGCAAATTCAGCAATTAATAGGGTCAAAATCCATGAATATGGGAATGTGTAACAGTTCAACTTAAGAACATTGGTATCTCAATTAGAATTATGTCCGGGTACCAGAAAGATTTGGTTCTTGAATACTTCATTCATATATAATGCAGGTGTCACCTAAAGCTCTCGTCTTCCATCTTGATATGTAACTTTATATCCATTGACAGACATGCTCTGACATAGATTCCTGGACCTCTACCTGCTTCTTCACATTAATTGAGGCTACTCTAGCGTTGGCGATGGAAGGGTGTAGGACGACTAAAGGGAAGAATTGAGTGCATATAGGTAGCTGTCTATACTTGTGGTTATAAAGGCTCTTATTGTTACGTACGTACTGATCTTCATACATTATATTTCCCAGCTTGGTGTATCCAGCTGCAGCTGGAAGCAGATGGTCCGTGATAACAAAAACAATCACCTGCAAGGGTGGCCGCAAGGGACACCTGTATCTCATGAGAAATATGATGAATTCTGGTTAAGGTACTTCGTTGAAGGTTTATGCTCTTGGAGATTAGGTCAGTTTGTAAGCGCCAAAGCTCAACAATTCATAAGGCAAAGCAGAGTGAGATGACCCTCACTTTTGTTCTTATGCCCATTTTCACACAGTACAAGGACAGGGGTAGAAATTATATTACTGTGAGTTGTCATATCATCTTATGAAATAATTTCAGGGCTTACAATGATATACCGATCTTTATATCAGCTCTTTCTGTCCACCATAGGCCCTAAACAGCTAGGTGTGTAAGATGAGAAATGGCGCATAGCACACCATCACAGACTCTCCCAGGCCCTCTAGGATCTGTGGAGAGGCCCATAGTACCCAGGTAAACAGGGCTCAGCTGTTCCCTGCCCACCTCTGTACAAAAACACATGACGGAGAAGGCATGTTGGGGTCAGGGCAAGTTACAGCTTAGAGAAGGGCCTGCTTGGGTGAAGGATGTCCATCACTGTATGACAAAAAGCACCCTACAAATTGACCATGTCATGACGACCATACTGATACCAAACAGACAGAGGAAGATAAGTGTTCAACTCTGAGAAATAAGAGTAACATATATTCTTAAGATAACATCAACGTTTGCCCCTTTTTGTGGAATGAATGATATGTTTGGATGATACATGTATGTGCAATGTCTTCAGGTATCATGCTGAGTAACACTGAGTCAATTTAAAGAGGAAACGACCGCCTGATTTTCATGATGACTTGGCAGGCTTCTCTGATACACGGTATGTCATATGCCACTATATACTCTTCTGTGCCAGGCTCTCAGCTGCACACTCTAGTATTAATAGTATTCATGTCCTATATGTCATGTCCACACCACACATGATAAGTTTGGCTCATTATCAAAATTCTGCTGTATTCTTCAAATTGATAGGCAGAAATCATCAGAATGTGAGTCTGCCACTCAACATTAAGGGAAGCTATGAAGGGGAATCAAGCATCCCTTAGGCTTTTACACATACATTGACGTGATGAACGGTGATGTGATGAATGGCATTCCCATATATGAATCAGGATCTGGGTCGGAATTTTCCAGGAAAGGGGGTCCCATGTTCAACCCAGCAAATGTTGCATGTCAATGTGTAAAATGTACTGAACGTCATTAGATAGCGCAGCCAATATCTGCAAGAGTAGCTCATGATAATATAGAAGTCAGGGGTCTTCCAGGTCAACCTAGAGGTAGGTCATACACAGGAGTCAAGGTCTGTAATACTTTAGAACAGCTGGGTATGTGATCCTACTCCCATGAGGCAGTGTACCTGAGCTAATCCTGATCCCACCCAGAGACCTGCCTCCACTGACTCACCCAACCCTCACTCAACACGTCCACATATATGGAGTACGCTATAGAGAAACTCCATCTTCTCTTGATCTACTCTCAAGATAATTTGGAGTGATTAAGGGTGGCTCTGTCCACAGGGAATTTTGTTTCAGCCCTTTAACGGTTACATGCTGCCCCTAACTATGAGCCTTGGATGCCAAGATGCACAAGATGCGATACACTGTATTAGGAGGCACTACAATTTCATGTCAATAGACCATTTAGCAGCTAAGGTTTAGTGGCGAAATATAGGCATTGAGTCGGCAAGAGGTTGTGTCATGGGCTCAGCTAGTGCTTCATGGGAACGCTTGTAAAGTGTATCAAGAGCAGAAAGTCATCATGATACAAGAATACATTCCCAGATTACGTCATCCATACATGAAAACTCGTCTGATTTACACGAAAATGACATCATTTGGATGAGTTGTGCTAGCAAGATTGCTGGTGTCAGGAGTAGACTAAAACTTAAATGCAGCACTTAAGGGATTAAATCGGTCTCCACGACGTAGTAACCTGGAAATCTTGAAAAGTGTATCACCATTAATGTTCTTTAAACTAGCAGCAGGAGGAACTGCTGTTTGAGATATGAACCTTGAAGTAAAATTAAGTACTTAGTGTGTTGTGCTGCTCTGTAGGGGTGTCACGTGATCAGGGTAGCCCTAACTCATTGCCGCTGGTACCTGAGGAATGTCCGGACCGTCAAAGTCTAGGCTGGGAACTAGAAGCTTCTGAGTATCTCATTGGACGGGGAGGGCTCTCTCCACAAAAATGGTCTAATACTTTCCCTACTAAAAATAAGGCATTGTTGGTTTTGAAAGCTATTACGATCACCAAATGGTCCACTCATGTTTCTTTCGTCATTCTTTTTATTTCAAACTACATTATGATTTACTTTACTGGTGTAGATATTGAGGAGAACATATTTGTTTTGAAAGAAACTACATTCACTACTGTTATGTATTATTCTATCCTATCATCCATACATCATAGGACCCACCATGTACATAATGGTCACGGCCTTCCAATTACCCCTTCCTCCATCTCAGCAATTAAGTGATATATAGCCCCAATTTCTTTTACATATGAACAGACCGTGAATGGTAAACCCTCCATTTCAAAGACAACCAACCACACTCCCACTGCCTAACATTGTCTGGGGTAACCTCCTCTCGATACTCATCATAGATCTGAAGTCCTCCCGCTATGAATTTGACATAACTCACCGCCCCCCCCCCCCGACAACAGATCTGAAGTAACCCCTCTCTGTGTGCCCATCATACATCTGAAGTCACCCATCCATGTACCCATGTCTACCCCACGAATTATAGCTATCTTAAGAACCTGTCTCAGCGTTGACCATAAAGTTGATTGGGGGCCTATAGCCTTACATTCACATCACCAAATTGGAGGACTGCCGTCTGGCTCTATACCCCACATAAACTCCCTCCACCATTAATGATATGTTACCTAAGACCATATCTCTAAACCCAGCATAAATCTGTTGTAGTCCAAACGCTAGTGCATGTACACCATCAATCTGGAGGAGTACCCTCTCGGTATAAACCCAACACATGGAACTCTGTGACAGCTGCTGGTCAGTGATCTGGTGCTGCAGGAGCTGCTGCAGGAGTTAGCCAGGTGTGGGTTTAAAGTACAGGGGTCTGACCTACCATACTGACCTAATACCTGGAGGCAGGTAGACGCCACTCTCACCCTGCTTACTGACACACCCCACATAAATTAACCCCCATAACACTCAATCAAACACACACATGGAAACCAAGGAGGGCGCTCAGAGAAAGCTGCGTTTACCCTTTTATACTATTCAGCAAACTGCTATATGGTTACATGCCTACACTTATTAACATTGATAGTGATAATGTATACACTGTCAGCCCACCCACTTATATATACAGTAGAACGCTTTCTATTCTGCTATACAGTATTACCTTGTGTAGGCATGAACATGCATACAAGATGTGTATTGTGCTGTAGTTACGGGTGGTTCTACTGCTTACTTACAGGGGTATTTATAGCTCATTTACAATTGGGACTGAGGGTGTAGATATTGAATGGTTCGAATTGTTGTCATTGTAGTGTAAAACGTGATGGTACGAATGCAAGTCACTTCTCATACAACCCTGGGTATTTAGGATCTTCTCCCTTTTTTGCAGCAGCAGCTGACGGCACATCTCGGATGCATGACTGATATACATCTAGAGTGATTGTGAACTTTTTTGGCATATTTCAAAGGTCTCACACAAAGAATAGATTCTACAATGCAATTTACCGCCCTATATTCAAACATGTAAACAGAGACATGAATATACACAGTACTTGTACATACATGATGAAAAAAACACTTTCAAGAACTGTTTCTTTCTGGAATAAAAGGAAATGTTTAAATTTGCAACAGACTACGTGTAAAGTCGGATTTTTCACCAATAGATCAGTGGAAGAATTCCTAGAAACATTTAATTCCTGTGCCCCTTCATCCTAATCTTTCTACCCTAGATGCCTAATGCTACATACTTCCTGCTGTTCTGAGCATGTAAGACGTGAAGTCACGAGAGCAGACAGGTTACGACAGCAGACAGAGGAGTGACAGTTGTACTCTGACACAGACACAAGTAGACAGTCTGGATCGTGTTTCAATAGTTTCCACGACAGGTTCAGCCAGCTATGACTGGAGATGGGTCAAATCTTAGCAGGTGATCTTAGGATTTTGGCCTTGGTGACTAAATAGCTGGCTACATTACTGGGTGATCGTACTGCCTGCTGGCTAAATAGCCACCACAGCAGTGACTCAATAAGGGATCCTGGTATGACAACCCTCCATGTGAATGATTAGTGGGTAGCCTTAGCTGCTGCCCTCTGCACTCCTTTGCTCAAATGTACCCAATCTGGGCTCTTTACACTACTACCTATAACCCTGTGGCCAGTGCCTTTGGCTCTGGGATGGCAGTTTTTTTTCCTAAAGAATAAAATATCATGTGGAAAAGAATTGCGCATTACGTCCACACATGGGCCAACTATGTAGTTACTAGTAAGCAGTGGTGTAGATAGAGCACTAGGCCTTACAAAGCTGTCATGCCTGCCATACCCAACCCTCACCCACCATGGCTTTCTAATAAAATTACAAAGGATATCACACCTAGCTAACACCTCAGCCCTACTATTAAGAAAGAATAACAGAGCATTTTCAATACAATTAGGTCATTAGATATAGATCTATCATATGTGATTTGAAAGGGAATTATTTAGAACAATTATACGTCATTTGGGCTGGGGGGTCTCGGTTGTCTTCCTAAAAACCACCTAAAACTGGCCCCACCAGGCCCCTATTCAAGGCCTGGCCCCTATTGATTTAACAGCCCTCCTACCCCGGCCCCTATTCAAGGGAGGCTGCTATTCGAAGCCCGGCTCCTATATGAGACATTATGGTAGTTACTGCAGCCCTATGCTCATTTGAACTCAGGAGTGCATACTAGACCATGAAGGAGGTATGACTGGTCACTATGTAGCCAATAGTGGCTCCTATGACTGGGTGCTATGACTTCATAGAGGTGTGTATTGAGCCAGTAGTTGAATAAATAGCAGCTGCTATTTTTAGGCCTGTACTGGAGCTCACTATGTAGTCACTGGTATGGAGTCATTTCTTACACCTCCCACTATGATTTGAGGGTGTCCAGTCGTGGAAACTATTGAAACACGATCCTGAGAACGTACACGTGACAGGGAAGGGTGTGTGCCAACTTCACATGCTGACTCAGATAAAGATGAAGAATCTGTAGATGGTCCAAAAGCATCACTATGATCCTTATACTAGTGGTGTACTCCCTGGGTTATGTTGGCAATCTTACTATATATATAGTGCAGCAGTCTGGCACCGCTAAAGATGAAGGGGGGATATGCCCGTCCGCTCCCAACTAGTGATCAACCCTCAAAAAGAAGGGGTTAAACGTTGTCAGAAGTCAAGCTGAAACAGGGCAAATATCCCCTTTGCCCCCTTCGGCCTGTGAAATGACTGTCATTGCCATAGACCATGTGGTATTCTGTTAACACCTGGCAAATCCATATTAAGGGCAAGGGTGTTAAAGAATTAAGGGAATCAGCTGGATTGTCATTATCATTGTGAAGACAGCATATGAATGTCCAGCAGGATGGTGCCAGAGCGGTCATATTACCTGCCTCTAGATGGTTGAGACTTGGTCTCCAATTACAATCAAGGATGGCAGGTTGGGAACATTTTCTCTTCTTTTATATTTTAGGAGGGTGTCAAAAGGCATTGGCATCTCAAAGATGAAGAGAGAAAGGGAAAAATAACGGAGGTCAGAAACACGACCACTGCATGAGAGCAGTGCTTCTGTGTGCTATAAGATGGTGCGGATCAGGTGGGTTCTGCTAGGACTACTTTATACAGGTGGATGCCAGGTTCAACACCAGCAAACACGACGCTGGGGGTCTCCACCTGTACATCTACCTCTACCTCTATCTGTGACGTCACCATACAGGTAAACCGCCACATGTACTTAACCCTTAAAGGTCCACACGGTACTCTTGATGCACTTTGTCCATTGTGTCCTCAGATGATCTTGGAGCGTGCGGGTGCATTAGCAGGTGTTACTAGCTAATACTATATTGGTGCATAACGATGACTAAGAAACATGGTCCCCACAGAGTGATTGGAACCTGCAGTGTATGCACAATACGATGGACAATGGAGATAACATAATCTCCATGGTCCATTCCTGTTATGGCCCCAGGACCTTTGGTATTTTTCAAAGGTGTCAGCAACTGAGCTAGATGGTATACGGGGGCCATTGCACCAGGTATATTACTTTCCATCAATCTGGCCCCAGCTCGACCACTGGCGTGAGTCGTCTCTGGTGACCAGCGTTTCTGGGTAAAAGTAGTTCTGGGCGCTGGTTGCTGTAGCGGTTAAATGTAGGCAGGTATAGTTCGTAGTAATATTCCCCAGAGTGTGGGGACCCACGATCCCCAAACACAAGAGAGGGAGTTCCGTGAATCCTGACCGGACGAGACTGACTTTCCATGGCATCAAAGCAGTGGCGACAAGACTAGAATGCAGCTAGTGTCCTCCTATGGCCTAATCTTAATTCTTACACGGTTGTTTTGAAGCCATAGTCTAAGAGCACAATTTCAAGAGACCATGGCTTGACCAGACACAAGATTGTGAGCCATAGCGGATGACCCCTTACAGTGCAATATACTAACATCCTAACTTCCGGTAAAGACGAACACCAGAGCCACCTCTCTGTGCAGCGCTGGAGCCGCACGTGTGCCATCTATTCTCAATGACAGCCCTGCTACCAACAGCCATATCCTGCCTTTTTTGCCTCCTCTGCTGGAGAAGTAAGTAGTTGTAAATTTGCTTTAAAATAAAGAAACATAACAGTATTTACTTATTTTGAAGCCATCAAGTCGTCTTGATTTGTTTTGATCCGCCATCTTGGCTTGCTCAAACAAGTGGGTCACGTGATAGGGGAACCAGCTGCTGCTTTTAGTTTCGAGATTAAATGTTTCTTACGCAAGGTAATATTTTCTCTTTTAACATGGTGCTAATACTTAGATATACCTTAAACAAGTCATAACATAAAATAATTGAACTATTTCAATCATTCTTTTACCATAAAACCTCTAATAACCATACCTAAATACGAAAGTAACTAACTCTGTATAAATTTCAAAATGACGGCATTGAATATGCGAGGATCATATTCCATCCCCCCATTGAATACGGCATAAGTAGTACAAATCTATAGTGTATATTACGCTTTGAAATGCATCCATGTTTACGGGTATAATGATACATGTACCGTCCAACAAGCCATTATATATACTCTCATTGGTGTATAATTTGGCCAAGCTATCCTACCAGAATAGCTGAAGAGGAAATTGATTTGATATCATACTCTTAACCATTCAGAACGAGAATCAATTGTGCATGGCAGTGCAGGAGCACCTTTAATGGGTTGAGGGCTGCATCACCTGGGTGCTGCAGGTACCTGGAGCTGATCTGATTCCCACAGTCGACTTCTGAGCAGCAGGACATAACTCCATCTGCCACCCAGTGGAACCTCCCCCGGGAACCCCTCACTCCTACACTCAAACCTGCCACCGCCTCACATCAATCTTACTGGTTCTTCACACCAAATATTCCAGCTGAGAACATATTCTTTATGTTGTTCCCAACCTCTCTGTGGTCCCTGCCTCAGTGTAACCTCGTAAATATAGCTTTGTATATACAGACTAAAGTCTATGGTGAGTAGGATGTTTTTCGGTTTAAGTAAGTCTGTACAATCTGAAGCCATTGACATGAAGGAAGTTATAAGGGGTCATGGGGTCGTTCTTTCTTTTGTAGTGTGTGCATTTCCACCATTGCTTAGTTAGAGAATACTGCTCCCTATGTCTCTTTCCAATACGCACCATGCACAGCATAATTCTACCATGATACATTATTTCAGTATATAATACGTATGCACAAAACACATTTTACTACTTGTTTTATGCTCAAGTTTCATCTCACTGGAGAGGCATTCTGTCATCAGAGAATTCCCTAAAATTGGCTATTATAATAATGCAATCGTTCACATAGGATTTGGTAGAGCAGTCGTCACAGTCAAAGCCTTAACATATGGGCGTATGTATATATATGGAACTATATACAGTCGTGTATATATATATATAATTAGCCGCGGGCGGTTAGGGACTACTTGCAGAGCGTAGTGATATCTATGATGTCATCGAATGACGTCATGGTAAACAGTCCTCCAGTATATAAGGGGGAACTTTTAATCAACCGTCAGTTTGACAATCTCACCTGTACAGGTAACACCACGCCAGGTGTTTCCTTGATTTTTAACTTTTAAACTGTTTTTTCATCGAGTTACAGGTTATTTATTTAAACAAAAATGGGCAAGAAACCAACAGGGAGTGCTAGGGCAAAATCTGCCCAGAAGAAATTGGCAAGATCGGCTAAATTGGCTTCAAAATCGGCCAACTTAGGATATTCAACTGAGCTGGACTTATCTTGTGGAGGCCAGGTGCCTTCATCGCCCAACCAAGCTAATGGGTTTGAGGATAGTCTACTCGCTGACCAGACGAGTAATGATAGGATTAACGCGCTGGAGGGCAAGTTACGTGAGATCAAGGGCCTTCTACAAGAGGTGGTTGCTACTAGAGGGGACCGGAAAGAAGAGATGTTGGATTTGACCAAAGGGGCGGGGCACCCATGTGCTGATGTATACGAGCACAGTGTGACGTCAGGTCATCAAGGACGCAGCCGCATATCCAAGGAGAGACGCCAACGTTCACCAAGCGGCCATAGCAACGGTTTGAGATGGGAAGAAGTTACTCGCCGGGGAGGTCTAAATCGTTTTTTTCTACTCGCCATGGTGAGCACAACTCGTCAAGAGGGTCGTCAATGGACTCTACTGCTTCTAGGCTTCATTCTGGTACCAAAATCGGTGAGTTTGATCATGAGCAATACATTAAAAAACGTGATAAGATTGAGAAACTGGTTTGTACTTGAAGCATACAAGGAGGGTGAAGATATTAAAGGCATGGTAAAACATTTGGAAATGCTAGTGGAAAAATCTGGTACTAAGATCTATACTGTAGCAGCTCTGGTGGCATATGACAAGTTTGTTAGAGCTAGGGCTAATAATGATGGTATCGAAGCCTTTGGTACAATTGAAAATTCTGATATTCTTAGACATCTTTCTTATCATGGCACGGTCCAAGCCCAAAGGGCATATGCCTCTAGATGGAAAAATGTGGGTAAATCTAAGGTATCAAAAAACCCATGTTATGCATTCAACAGAGCAGGGGTTGCTTGAGGGACCCTTGCAAATATAAACACATTTGTAGTAGTTGCAGCCTTTCTGGACATAATAAGATGGAGTGTCAAAAATCTAGAAATGATTAGGAAGATGTGGGTAGCCAATGTCCTATGGCTGGTAGTGATTTTTGATTGATGCTGGATCCAGTTATAGTAGGTTTGGTAGATGTTGGCTTACCTCCCCAGGCCACTCCAGTAGAGGAGGTGGTTGGTAGATTAACTCGTCCATGTGGAACCGTATTGGAACAAGAGAGACTTTTTGGTCCAGTTAGTCAGAGTGTATTCCAAGAAAAAAATTCTTCGGAAAATAAGGAAGAGGTTAATAGTTACAGTAATCCAAATGATATGTTTGTTACATACAGTGGCCCAGTACAGGGTGAAGATGAACCACTATTTCCTGTAAATGTCGAAGGTTTGTATGGACAGTTGTATGGAAGGTGTGTGTAAGTGTGTTCATTATATTCCTTTACTCCAACAGAAAGGTCTCATTAGTATTAGTGATACTGAGGCTAATTTGCTATGGTATGGTTTCGTCCAAGGTTTCAAGATTGTAGACCCAGACTGTAAAACTACCTATGACTGTAAGAATTATAAATCAATTCTTGAATGGAAATTTTACAATGAATTTTGTGGTATATTATTGGATGAGTTGGAGGCGGGTCTTGTCTCAAAATCTGAGAGTAAACCTCAGTGTATTCATTCACTTGGGGGGGGTGAAAAAATCCAATGGCAAGTTGAGACCAATAACAGATTGTAGTATGCCTGAAAAAATCTCCATGGATACTACCAGTTCTACTTTTTCCTACAATAATATTAGCACAGTGACTGCTCAGTTAGATAGGAATGATTACATGAGTGTGGATGACCTGAAATCTGCTTATAGAACTATAAATGTATATGGTCCCCATACAACTATGCAAGGTTTCAGGTGGAATTTTGGACATGGAGATGAGTACTATGTTAGCAATAGATTAACCTTTGGTCCGAAGTGTGCTCCATATATATTCAATAGAATATCAGACTTCATTGTGGAAGTAGCAAAGTTTTATGGTGTTAAAAGAATTGTTAATTACTTAGATGATTTTATAGTCATTACTGAAAGTTATGAGGATTGTCTCAGTCAAAGAAATCTATTGATGGAATGTATGGAGTACATGGGCTTTGTAGTCTCACAGGTGAAAGTCACTGAACCGGCTCAAGAGTGCAAATCTTTAGGTATTATTATAAATTCTAAAGATTTAGAATTATCTTTACCTAAGGATAAAGTAGAAAAAATGAAGGGAATCTTATTAGACAGTGTTAATAAAAAGTTCATCTCAAAAACAGAATTTGGAGAGAATTGGTGGACTAATATCATTCTGCTCTCAGGTGGTTAAAGGTGGTAGGACCTTTAGTAGAAGGATTTTTGATTTGTGTGCCCATGCTAAACCTGGGGGTTGCATTAGAGTCTCTAATTGTACTAGACAGGACATGCGTTGGTGGTTGGATTTTGTGATACTTTTGATTGTAAAAGTTTAGTCCTTAATGACCTAATAGATGCCCCTATGTATTCGGATTCATCTGTTAGGGGCTTTGGAGCGTGGATGGGCAATGATTTTCTGTACGGAGACTGGACATCATTTGATAAATTTAATCTGGGTGTAGACCATTTTACTTTCCCTCCAATACTTGATAATCTAAAAATCCACCACAGGAATATCAATGTGTATGAATTGTACCCTGTTATGATGGGTTTAAAATGTTCAATTTCTAGTTACAAAAGCAGAAGAATCCATTGGATAACGGACAATATGCAAGTTCTAGCCATGATCAATACAGGTAGATCAAAAAATAAACTGTAGAAATTTATGCTACTTATATTAGGTCAGAGGATAATATTCTGGCTGACCAGTTGTCAAGACTAGCCTATAAAGGTATCCCTAAAAAATGTGTCACCACTCTACATGATATTAAACATGTGCTGTTTTGGTTCCAGAGTGAAAAAGGTTGCAAAAAAGAAAAAGGTATCTTTTGGACCAGGGTGTGTCAGAAAATACAAAGAGATCTAGGTTACAACAACTTAAAAGGTGTAAGAAATGTTGTAAAAAATTTAGTTTAAAACCTTTTCCTTGTTCTCCATCACAGGGTTCATTATATGCAGTGTATCTATCTGAATATATGAAGCCTTCATCTGTAAAAAGTTATATGTCTGTGGTTTGATACCAATAGAAGTTAAAAGGGTTCATTGATTACAGCAGTAATTTCATGTTGAAGAAGACATTGGATGGTATGGTTGGAGAGACATGATACTAATCCTACAAGGAGTATTCATCTCCTGACTCCTCGAGAAATGCTAAAATTAAGGTCCAATTTAGACCTATCTAATAGGGCAAACATGAAATTTTGGTTGGCTATATTTACATGTTATAGAGGTGTACTCAGGGTAGGCCATGTGGTAAAATCCCCTCACACGTTGAGGGTATGTGATGTTAAGGTTAATGACAGCTATGTAGTCGTACATGTAGTAAGTTCAAAAACTGACCAACTTGGTAAGAGTTTGTTTGATATATTTTTGTCAAGAAATGATAGGTCATTACTATGTCCATGTAGGGGCTTACAGGATTTGTGTAGAGGTAGTAATAGAAGAGATCACCTTTTTAAATCCAATGGTAGTTGTATGAATTATCAGTATGTCAACTCGAAGCTCAAAGTTCTAGCTATCCAATATGGTATTAAAGGTTGTGTCTCTACTCATTCACTTACACATGGAGGTGCTACAATGTTGAAAAATGCTGGCCTCAGTGAAGAGGCTATCAAGAAGAAAGTCAATTGGAAATCCAATGCGATATATATGGTTATTTACATGATTATAAAGATGAATTATTAGAGTTTGCCAATCTCATTTGTAATGCTGATTGGTATGTGTTTACATGTGTTTGGCATGTTTAGGTGTGTGTTTGGCATGTATGGTGCCAATAGCCCCAAGGTCAGTAACCCACCAAACTCATGTGTTTCTGTGATGAGATCATTTATTATTATATATTCATCATTACATTCTTCATATACCATATCACATATAATATTATATTAATGTCTGCATATTACTGGTATATTCTTCCCTGGTAGCGAGGGCTTCCCTACCCCACTTTAAAGGGTCTATATCTCCTCTTTCCTATCCCCTCAGGATGTGTGTGGTGCACATATGCACGGGCACTGACACATTCCTCTGTTAAATTGTGTAAGGTAGTTCTCACCATGAATATGACCTTAGCTGTCTAAATGGCGTTAAACATCTATTACTCACTCACTTCCCTGGTTGTGAGATGACTTATGGAACTATATACACTCGTGTATATATATATATATATAATTAGGGACTACTTGCAGAGCATAGTGATATCTAAGATGTCATCAAATGACGTCATGGTAAACAGTCCTCCAGTATATAAGGGGGAACTTTGAATCAACCATCAGTTGGTCAATCTCACCTGTAAAGGTAACACCACGCCAGGTGTTTCCTTGATTTTTAATTTTTACTATTGTTATTATTATTGTTCAATTTTACTGACTTATACCTTTGTCAACTAATTATTATGGTTGTCTTATTAATAAAGGCATGTATGGTGCTGATAGCCCCAAGGTCAGTAACCCACCAAACTCATGTGTTTCTGTGATAAGATCATTCATTATTATATATTCATCATTACATTCTTGATATACCATATCACCTATAATATTATATTAATGTCCACATATTACCGGTATATTCTTCCCTGGTAGCGAGATAACTTATATATAATTATATAATTATATATATATAAATATATATATATATATATAAATATATATATGTATATATATATATATATATATATATATATATATATATATATATATATATATATATATAAAGGTGGATAGTGTTCTTGACGATTTGAGAGGCCTATATATGTCGCCATAAGGGATATTGAAATAAGCCCCTGTGTAAATGGTGCTTGTTGTGAATTGAGACACTTGTATATGCTCAAAGTTGTATGGGGTATTTGCTACATTTGCTCATATTAAGTTCCTCTGTTGCATAATGATCAGCTATGTCTCTGTAACCTAGAGTGAGGTTTTGTGACTACTATATAGAATATATCTATAGAGTGTTGATAGAGAAAGTTCACAAAATATTAAATATTTCGGCCAATATTTCTTTCTTTTGTGGTTGATACATACTGTATTTCTTGTACATGTATTTAGTAATTGATTCTCACTTTTAGTTATTCAGATGCAGCATCATCGTTGTAGCATTTTCATTCTCCTTAAAAGAAAGGGAATATAGACCTTTGGGAAAAAACTAAACATGGATATATCTTTAGGGGATATCCCTTTCTGATTCTTAATTCTGAACCAAAATAAGGTTGATAATTAGAGGCTACCTGCTTCATATCTTTTCTTCCTGACATGACCAGTTAGAGTCATTTCATAAAAGCCCATTCTGCCTAAATATCAATGGTCTACACATGTCCATGTATTATAAGTCCTTCTATCGCTATTTGCTGTGCCTTTATCAGTCTTACTCTTATAGCCATGCCTGTGTTTTTACCGTGCAGTCTGGCAGCATGTTGCTGGGTGAGGGACGTCTGTAGTATACAGAGTGTGTAACAGTCTGGGCAGGGTCACGTCAGGCAGCTTCAGTGATGAGCGATGGAGTGTTCTTAGACCCAGATTCCTGAGATTTCCTGAATTGAATGACGCAGAAGCTAAGTCTGTATTCGGTCCGTCAGGGTTTGGCCCCAGACACCATGCTGAGAGATGGGTTCAGAAACAGCATGATATCACAGGTAATTTTAGCCACAGGCTCAATGTATGAAGTTATGGCATTTTGTCTATTTATAAGCTCCTCTTTGTCCCTTTGGACACTTCATAGTCTGTGGTTAAAACGTAACCTAACAAGTGTCCTTCAGGAATGAGTCTGTTTATGTGCGGACTACATCAGCTTCTTGTGGCGATTACAGGGCTGGGAATAACCTGGAAACTGTGCATGCATTACTGCAAGAAAAAGGGATGGGATGGGGACAGATGCTTTTACGAACCGTCTTATATTGTTGCTAGGCCAACACTGGTCAAAGAGCCTTTTATAATCCAAGGATGTATCGTGCATGCCTTAATACATTTTAATACATTGTATCATTTGGTAGGCAGGTATGAATGTAGCCCTGAAAGTCGAATCCCACATGGCGAAAATTGCGATTTTAAATATATTGCAATTTTGGGGTTTACCCCAAATTCGCAGGGGATATGACTGCAATAGGGTACATAGAACACAAGGATACTGTTGTGTTTTACTGTAAAGCATTTGTGATTTATTGTCCTGGTGAATGGGTATATCTGTGTCTGACATGTTTGATATTCTAAAATCGCAAGGATATAAAACCTTAGCATAGTCTGCAGTGTAACTTTGATATTGCACAATGCTCCTTGCACTCCTTGCGATTGGGGACACTATGAAGGACATAAAACCCAACTAAAAAAATCGCAGAGATATTTGAGGCATTTTTCGCCATGTGGGATTCGACCTTGATGAATCTACATACAATCTACATTGAAGACCCGGTGGCTGTTGCTAAACCCTTGGAAGTCACTTCTGTCGTAGGTGTACTTCCAAAAACGGAAGGCACTCATCTTTGGTAGTCTATTCTCTATTGCATTGCCAAATGGCACTTCCCAATAGAAGTGGTCGAGAAGTGGTTACTAACAACCCCTCAACTGGAAGTTGGTTCCTACACTCTGTCGCATAAGTATGTAGGCATGGGCAGTCTGGGAAGCACTCAGGTATGACCATTTTTCGCAACACAGTTTGATTTGTGGGAAAGTGACTACTTCTGAACTACAGTGTTTGAAGTGATACTAAGTGGTTAAGTAGAGGAGGGAAGTGGGAAGTGAGGTACCTACCCTGGAAAGCAACAACTCAATCTTTTTGCAACAGCCTTCCGACCAAGTCATACTGACCATACAGGATTAATACACTTCTAAAGAGTTGACATGATGAACCAATGACCTGTCAGCACGGTATGGAACATGATGACAACAAAGGAGTATGAACTGGGAGGCATCATCCAGCCTGTACTGAATTAAAACTTTACAACTGATGACAAAGTAGTACTATTTTCTTCAGACAGTCTTGAGCTCTTTTCCTCCTTGTTAGCTGCACTAAGACTGGAGAGACACAGTTTACAATCCACCCATGGTTCTTCGGTGGGTTTCTAGCAGGCAGACATCGAGCATATATCAGACACAAGTAGGTTTCTTAGGTGATGATCGTAACCTACTTACTCTTGCCTTCTCTATGCTGAGGATCAGACCGATAGAAAATAGCAGTAATGAGCGTTAAAACTTTCGTAAGATTGCGTTTTGGGAAATCGATGATATACACTGTTTTCAGTTGGTTGTGGATCAACTGTCATAAAAAAGGATCCGTGAATTGGAATGATTGAGTTCAAGCAGGATGAGCAGGGGTCGGCATATATACATTATAATACAGGTGTTTTCAGGTTTGTGTGACATGGGGGCGGGATCAGGTGTGTTAGTGTAGGACCTTCCCAGCTCCTGTGAGGACATATCAGTACCACGTAGTTCTGGAGATTCTTTCGTGCTTTTTTTTATCAATCAATTATCATTCTTTAGGGTGATGCTTTGATTTAAGAGACCATAAATGACGTCACACGGCAGGGGGAGGGGGTCTACGCGTCCTATACAGTTCTATAGTAAAAGTGTGACGAAAGGGGGAGGGTAAATGGTCAAAAAATGTGTGACGTCATTTATGGATGGCCCCTAGGTAGAGTCCAACATACCCTTCCCCTTATATGCCTGGATGCTTAACTTGAGCTAGAACCGCATTATTGTTACTGCATGAGAACTCAAAATGATATCATAGAGACTAGCTTTACCCGATTGCATCGGATATATACCATTGCCATCTTCTATGAGAACGTTCTGTACAGAACTAACAATGTATGTATGAAGATATGCACATATCAATATGAGGACGATTGGATATGGTGTGTAGGCCATCATAATATGCGATCTAGAATAATAATCTTGAATGATTGTTACATTTCTAGATGGCAGTGAAGCTGCCAAGTCATGTTGGCACTGGACTATTGATCCAAAGGTCGGTGGATCTAGTCCCAACATGTCCACACCATTTTTTTCCACTGAAGACCCATGCCCACTTTATAAAGAATGGAACAAAATGATTTTTCATGTTTTGGTGTTTTCATTTCTTTTATTTTCAAATAGAATTGGATCAAAAGAGATATTTAGGAACATCGGTAATGCTATGAGAGGATGGGAAGAGTAGCCATCACTGCTCGGACTAGATCCATCGACCTTCGGATCATACAGTGAACTGGGCTAGCCCACATGGAACCCACCTGGCTCCCCTGACATTTACCAGCATTTACCCATCTGGGCCTGGCCCACAGGCATGGAGAAATCCCATCTGGGGCCCATGTGGTCGTGCTGGCTGGGTCTTTCTTTAAGGACTATACGCTTTCCCTATTTGGATGTCTAACAAAGCCACAGCTAAATTACAACTCATTCAAATATTACGATATGCTGCTTACTACACAGAAAAAAAATAACATGAAATGATGTGAATACGTATGCAACTGTGAACAGATACTCATTGAATTCAATAAAGTTTAGATAACCTGAATTAGACTTGTTATGCATGCACTCAAGCTTAACAAGTAATTTTCTGAAGGTTTCTTTGTTGTTGCACAAACTGCATTTCATACTGACTGAGTTTGACTCAGAGAGAACAAGGACAGCAAGTTTCAATGGGGTAAAGTTGACTGACTTGTCTGTATAATCTAGGTAACCTTTCTCGATAATCATGGATTACGTCATACTACTTACATGTATGCATATCCTTGGTGTATCCTAGAACCCACATTACTTAACCTAATTAGATCTTGCAATTTATGTGAAAGAGATCACATAGCAGAAGAAGGAAACACATTTTAAGTACTTTCACACTATGGAAGGCTCAGCTGATAGACCTTCTGTGTGAAGATCTTGTATCACACAAGGAGGACCTCCAGGGACACAAGCTTAATTGTCATCACTGGTATGCTGTCAGTGCGAATTGAGCTCACGAAGGTATCGTGATACTGGTGCAGCAACTAGCTTTTGTACAGTCATATTCAGCCTTGGTAGTTGCAGATGACACAGATTTGTTCATCTTACACCTTTGCCATAATGGTAGCATATCATCAAAAGTATTGATGACTTCACCAGCTCAGCTGCAAGCAGTTCTTGATATCAATGCTTTTGTGCGTAACCATGAAGGTATAATCCCAGATGTGATATTGTGGCCACCTATCTTGGGATTGGAAAGGATATTGCCCTGAAAGTTCTAAGAACTGGAAAGTATCCACTCACTTATCTTTGGGAAATCAATTCAAGTATGCCGGATGTCTCGACCCAAGCCACCCAATATATCTCTGCTATGCATGCTATGTGCGATCAGACTGTCACTCTATGACAGAGGCATGCCACAAAATGTGGAGCAGACATGTAAGCAGAAGCAATGCAGGTGCACTAAAGCTGAAGTCTCTACTTCCAACCTCTGAAGCATTTGAAGATAATATTGCCCGAGCACACTTTCAGATTGCTGTCTGGCACCATTCACTAGATGCCGATCCACCGAGCTTAGAACCAACTCACCATTTCTTGCACAAGGAGGAAGGGTCACAGATGTTGAACCCTACAACAGTTCAGGATCATGTTGCACTGGTTCCAGACGGCCTGCTCAAACTGATTAAATGCTCCTGTGCTGGGGATAGACCCAGGGGATAGACCTTGCAATATGCAGAAATGTGGCTGCTGCAGTTCGGGAATGGCCTGCTCAATATTCAGTCCATGCCAAGGAGGACAGCAACGCTGGAATGTCCTTTCAAAGCAGTCAATCATGACAGTGGAGGAGCAGGAAGAATGTGATTCTGATTGACTCCATTGAACAGAAGTGAGAACATAGGATGTAAATAATGATGAACTAGCCTGATAATGTGATCAAGAATCTTCAGCAAAATAAGTTTTATATTTCCTTGAAATTACTGAAACAAATATACGTGGTTTGACAGATGAGGAAACAGTTGGTTTTTTTTTGGCAAAAGTTTAGTTCATTTATCTCATAAGTATGAGTATTTTTAATCACTTAGAACCTGATTTCATACTTTGAAATAACTGATCTTGCCTTGGCTTGTAACACCTATATTCAGTGATATATCTATCCAGAGTGATAAGATCATTACAATGAACTATGATTGTTGTTATAATCAGTGACAAGAATAAACACTGGTTTACAGATTTAACATCATGTAAAGATCTCAAAAGGTAATTTGCTAGATGGGTCTATAGTTATCCAGGATCTTAAGAAATTTCATTTAAAACTAGGCTTGGTAAATAGGTAATTAAATCAGAAATCCAAAATGGAAGCCAGGTATCTTCTCAGGGATGAAAGAAATGAATTCTTTGCCCCAAAAAACATACTTTTTGGTCTTTTATTTGTGTAAGATAGAATTAGCATTGTTTTATTCAACATTTGTTTGGAAATCCAATATGAAGGTTAGATATCTTCTCAGAGGTGGTGGAAATGGATTCCTTGATGCCAGAAACATACATTTTGACTATTTATTTGTGTTTCTAAGTTTAATAGAACCAGAGATATAGGCATTTCTAGTTTTCAGTGGTATTTGGGTGGACATCTTGAATATCTCAAATTGCCCTAGGGTGAGAGTTCCACATCTGCCTGGATATCATCAGGTAGACCCCATAGATGAATAATCAGCAGAGAAAAAACTTTATCGGAGAAGTTGAGGTCACCGCCCACGGCACCCAGACTATCAAGTCTGGAAACATAAAAATTATTGGACCGTTACCTCCCTTCAAATTCCCTTCTTTTAATAGGACTTTGCCTCATGTGCCTCGTGCTATACCCTATCCCACACTCACGTGCCACTTATATACCTTGCCACACCCACATATTTCCTGCAAACCTTAGGAAACATAACGTTAGGATTAAGGGTATTTGGAGGATTTTCTAGAGGTTCAAGAAGTCGCTCAGGTATATAGTGCATGTTTCCTAGGGAGTGAGTGTGGACGGCTATTTTAATCTCTGGGTCTGCCAGCGAGTGGCTCATCCATTGGACTATAGGTGAATCTTAAAGTCTGCACTCAGTATCAGGATTTCAATCCCTGTGCTAATCCTTGGAAGTCATGTTTCAGGAAGTTAATATCAGTATTGACGATCAATAATGACAATTCCGAGATATAAGTATACTGCTACAAGCAGCACATAACTTCTAGGCCTATTTATGGTGCACGTTCCTAGGTATACATGTTCCCAGATCTTTACGATGCAGCAATGTAATCCTGATGGAATGTTTGCAATCATATACCCTACACGTACCACGACAAGCAAATAGCATGATGATTTAAACATCTAACGGCTGATATTGAATCACGGCACCATCCCCCCCCTTGGTCATCATAGTGGATAAAAGTAGTACTGAACCTACTACATCGATACGCTCCTGCAGCGTCGGCATGAGAAAACTTACCAGCACGTTATCATTGCACCATGCTAGCCGATAGGAATGATCCACGCCAGCTATGGCGGGCCTCAAAGATTTTATAACCTTTGCAGTCCTTAAAGGGTTAAGTCAGAATATATACAAGAGGGTTTAAGTGGAAAGGCCAGCTGTCTATTTCACCAATACATGTAAACATCATTCTGTCAGGGAAATGGGAAGCCGAACACCTACCGCGTCAAAAAACACAACACCCATTGAGTGAGATTGTTCTGGTGGGGAGAGGCAGGTTGAGTGTACGGAAACAGATGAGGTATGTTTGGTATTGAAGTTATTAGGGGGTTACTCAGTGCTACACCTTTTGCCTGCCCGACCCGACCCTTAACACTTAGAGTGGATGTAACAGTTTATGGAATGACCCCTGAAGTACAAAAGGGATTGTGAGGCCCCTAAGTCTCAAAATGTCCCTATGCCTCAAAAATGTGTGGGATAGTAGCTGTTTGACATTTAGGGACCACCTAAAGCCCCTAACCTACAAAAAGTCCCTATCCCACAAAATTTTGAGATGTAGGGACCGTGTCCATTTGGCCCCTATCTTACAAATATTTGTGGGATAGGGACCATTTGTGAGATGTCAGGCCCCTATGTTTCAAAAAGATACTATCTCTCAAAACCCGTATCCTCCAAACGGATTATCAATGTTATTCATTCTCTATACTTCCCACACCAAGTAACCATAGGTCAAACTGGATCAATTCTGGAGAAAACAGGTCAAATTGATCCATAATAGGCTAACTGGGCTGGGCCAAATTAGGTCAGAATTGGTAAAATCAGGTCAAACAAGACTCATTGGCCAAGAATTAGTCTTATTTGGGTCAATTCAGGTCAAGTAGGTCAAAATAGGTCAAATTAGGACTAATTAAGTCTAATTAGGTCATAAAGGGGTAAATACATTGAAATGGGTAAGAATAGGTCAAATTGGACTAATTCTGGGTATAAAACAGGTGAAATTTGCCAAAGATGGGTCTACTGGGTCAAATTAGATCGAATCTGGTTTAAACAATACCCGTTTGACCTACTTTGAGCCATTATCCCTAATTAGCCCGTTTTTGGCAAGCTTAGCAGATTTTACCCAGAATTGACATAATTTGACATAGTTGACCTGATGTGGCCAAATTTCCCCTGTTTGATCCATTTTTTCTTTGCAAATTTGACCTGTTTTATCTTGAATTGGTCCAATTTGACCTATTTTTACTTGATTTGACCAAATTTATCCAAATTGACCCACTTGGCCAATTTTTGGGCAAATCGACCTGTCTTCTCTGGAATCTTTCCAATATGATCCCCGGGGGGCACTTCAATTTTTTTATACGGGTGTGTGGCTGAACCCCTGACTACCCTTACCCTTGCTAGGGCACTTGTTCGTGCGTTTTTTTTCCAAACCCTACCCTTGCTAGGGAACTTTTTACATAATAGTCTTAGATTTTGCTCAAAAGATCTTGAAATGACCTTGTTTAAGAGAAAATTGTATTTTGTTCATGCTATTTTCATGAAAACTAGGGAAATATTCATAAAAAGTTCTAAATTTTTCCACGTGAATCGGGTTATTTCGCTGAAAGTTGACCCTTGCTAGACATTTGTGGCTTAAACAGGAGGCTTGCTAGGGACTTTTCCTTAAAAATGTACCCTTGCCAGCCACACATATGTGTATACATTACATAGAGAGTGCCCCCCGGACATGACCCGATCCACTTTGACTTTTTTTGTGATTTAGGGACCTCACATGGCCCCTATGTAGTAAAAGGCTTTGTGATATAGGGATTGTTTAACAGATAGGGACATGACCTAGGCCCTATATCTCAAAACTGACCAATTTTTAGGGATAGGGACTTTTTGAGACTTAGGGGCCTCACAGGGATAACGTGTCAACTGCCTAAATCAATTCTCTAGCCTAGGTATTTATAACGAGTCATATGTCGCGATATCCATTGCCAAAACAGCATAGCTCACTGCTTCATAATACATGAAATGTATTTAATCAGACGAATAGACTAAAATACCTCATCTCTACTGCAGCGATTTTGTAGGTTTGGGCAATTAGAATGTTACTATTTCACCTCCAAAACACCGCAGTGTAGTTTATAGGGACCATCACATCGGTAAATGAAGTCTGGAGAGGGGAGATGTTTTGGTCATTAAAATGTGATCTTAATAAATCGGTTCACACTTTTTATCCAGACCACTATTTTAAAGTAACATGAATGTACAGTGAAGCAGGTAGGTAATTGAACTGTATCATTAATCCGATCAGTCTTATCGTATGTCACATGAGGTGTCGGTAGGTTCTATTTAAGTTTTATTGTGTCTCATCCAAATGCAGCATCCAAACACCATGCAGGAGAAACCTGAGATAGAACTTTTTCTCTTCTTTTCTATTTTTCACTGTTTTACTTTTTCTTATCAATAAAGTCATTGCACATGAGTGCCCATCATTCTGCAGTGGTGGATCCAGGATTGTCTAGAAGTAAGGGGGGGGGGCAAGACTTGGTGAAAGCTGATGAGGGACTATAATATGGCCCCGAGTACCGCAAGCCCCCTCTTTGGGGCCCCCTCTACACTATTTTTTCTCCTCTTTTTTCCGCTCTTTCTCCTTTTTTCCCTCTCCCTCTTTTGGTGGGAGGGGGGCTAGGCCGCCTGGGCCACCCCCCTGGATCCGCCACTGTTCTGACATGATGTAAGATTTGTATGGCTCATATGTAGGTGTATCGAGGTTTGATACCTGAAATACACCTTTTGTACACGTGGAGCCTTTATCTTATTTCCCATCCTCCAACGCCTGCAACATTCCCAGGGCTGCGACTCCCATAAAGTAAATACATTATAAAAAGAAACAAAAGTGCACATAAAAGACTGATGGAATTGTGGGAAGGGCAGCAAGCCTGAGGAGTGAGGTACTCAAAGAGGAGCAGGGGGCGTATATATGAATGGGTGTGTAGGTGTGGAAAGGTACAAGATAGATGACGAACTTGGGAGGTACATGAAGGGTGTGGGGGATAGCACACGTGGTGTGGGGGTGGGAGGAAGAGGTGGGTGGTAGCTGTGAAACAGTGCCAATGGGCTCTGGTTCATCCTCCATGGATGCAGCAGTAGACTGGGACCCTGAGTAGTCCAGATATAAAGAGTAATAAAGCAGTGTCAACATTGCCAACAAGACATTGCTGTGTGTGGCTTCGTGGTCTGGTGTTCACCTGGAATCCATAGGAGCTACTCGCTTTTTTATCTCTCTAATTTGCACGCATGTATCAATGTCCTTTTAGAGAAACTTTGATGCATTTTGCACATTCCTGTTTCATTTTAGAAGGACAAATCGTGGTGGCTGCAGCCAACACATAGATTTATATTGTCTCTAATTAATCTCTAAGCTTTTCTTTCCAGCCAGTGAAAATTAGCTAAATTTGCTATGTGTTTGGATAGTTTCGGGAAGTTTTGCTGGCCCCAACTGTAACAAAGGAGTTCTACGTTCTCAAAGTTTACCTGTCCTAATTGTTCGTCTCGCAGGATGGGTTAGGGTGTGCAGCCTATATCTCTGCTACAGCAGCTGACCGCATTATTCCAGTATCAGCTACTGCTTCAACAGCCTCCAAGACTGACAGTCTGTGGGTGGGTGGGTAGGGGGGGGAGGGGGCAGGTATATAGTCTCCTAAGTAGGTCTAAGAGTGGCTCTGTATTGAGGAGACTTGGGACTGAGTCAGTCTGAATGCATCTCCCATCTCAGCCACCCAGCCTGACTGAATATGGCGGCCCAGGGTCTACCTCAGAGAAGCAGTTGAGCTGTGTTGAAAAGCTATTTATTGTGATGAGGCAACTATGGGAAATCAATTAATGATATTGCCCCACGCATCAGGTACAATGGCAAATCATTTATATAGTCCAATGTATCAGGTAGATGGTATGACGCTGCAAAAGGGGAAACTCTTGTGAGGCATCAGGTAGATGATGTGATATAGCAACGGAAAACCACCTATTGTTAAATCAGGTAGATGACAATATCAATTATGAAGTGTTCCATGCCAGTGACAGTCTTCATGGGGTGCATCCCCAACACTTGTTCAGGTTGTACCAATACATTATATTAAAAAATACCTACACAGAGAGACGAACACTGATCGCTTTGACGCATACTGCACAGGTCACAATTTGTCTCCCACATGACATGTATGAAGGCATGTTGAATTAGGTTGACACTCTCACATTTGGTTTGTCAACTCCACTTGACATGCAAAATGAAGACATGTCACATATTCCTGATCCATGCACCTGAGTGCTAGGTAATACTGTGAGACAACTATGTAAGGGTCAAGAGCAGCCAATAGCTATGTACCAATGGTTCAATCAAGGCAGGCCTATAATAGAAGGCAGGGGATATCATAGTACCACAGACCTGCAACAACAAGGCACTTTTTCCTATCTACAGAACTTCTACTTGACTGAGGACCTCTATGCAGTCCATAAGGCAAGGGCATGGAGGTGCATGGTAATGCCATATTTCTCCATGTACTGTAGATACTGAGATTATAGACTGTGGGTTAGCATACTATCTTTTGGTTTTTTCACTGACCCACACATAAGGTGTCTAGCCTCTCCTGTTGAAGAATTAAGGATTGTGGGTATCTATTTTGACGTTCAATAACAAATGCAAATTTAACAATGAAATAGAATTTACTAGGATTAATTGATAGTATTTACTAATCTCAGTGCTCTATCCTTCGTAAAAACAAAATGACACAGATGCATCAAATGCCTTAAGTGCTGGTAGTACCTCTTGGTAGTGATTAATCCTGGTACCAAAATGATTGTTTGCCCCATCTAGTGGAATATCCTAGAACAATTATGTATGTCAAACCATCATACATCAAGTGCCTTCAATGTGGCCATGACCCTAGTCAACTCACAGATGACACGGCATTTTAAGGCATGTCAAATTATATGAGGATTACTGTGTGCTACAGTTGTCATGGTGACATAATGTGCACATGTCCCAATGACATGTGCTCTCTGTGTCAAATCAAGTTGACATAGGTATACATGTCACTTTGTCAGGAAGACTTTTTTCAGTGTAAATACTAGCTCATCTCCCACTTTTTTGGCTGCCCCTCCACTGCTGCCATGAATCAGGTGGAAGATGCGATGCAGCAATATAGGACATCCAGGTCTATATTGTATCATCATAATCATCATCATCATCCCAAATTACAGCACCTCACATTCATATTTATTTCACACAACAATAGAGCCTTTCAATGGCTAATTCAGATGACTCTAGCCTCTTTCTATGTGGAATCATGTGCCGATATCCTGGAAAGTAAAGTTGCCAATTTTCCAACCTCTGCTACTAGACAATGGACAGAGTTTGATATTCCCCATTAAGAAAAGATGGGGGCTACGACCAGGAAGTTATTACTTTGATAGATCTGAGCATGAAACTTGACTCTCCCATTTATTGTAGTTGCATCTATTCACAACAATAAAAAGAATTCAAGATTGCATAAATACCATGGACTAGTTTCATTCAATCTTATTCCAATATGAGTATTAATTACAGCGGCTTGACTTACCTGGGTTACAGGCAGTGTTAAAGTGCCACGATCACAGAGCCAAGTCCGCGCAACAATGTAGTTCCAATGGGTAGCGCTGTGCACAGGCTTCTGTGAAACATGGGGCGGCGTCTGCTGGTTTGGTCTGGGTGGGGGTGGAAGACTTGGGGGAGGGGGAGGAGCCTTAGGTGGCAGGAGAGGGGGCACAAGGGGTAGGCTGCAAGAACGAATATATTCCAAGGGTTGGGGTTAAGATGTGGGGGCTTGGTAGGTTGGCTGCCTACAGTCCCCCTAGGGTAAGTGGCAATTTAGAGGCACCTTAACTGTCCTGTGTTGATATAAAACTGGATTATGTCTTTGTAGTTACAACAAAAACAACGGTGGAGCAGTTAGATAATGTACAGAACAGTTCTATCAGCCAGAAGAAATGAAAAATTATGTACATTTACAATCAAGTGATGTCTAAAAGCCAGATACATATTAAAGAGATTCTTCAAAGTTAATGGCGGTTTGACTCTTGTCCATAGAAGAGTCAAAAGCAGAGTTATCCTGGAAGGCATTTCTCAAGATGGTACAACTAGACCCCTTCAAATCACAGTGGGATCACTCACTCTAATGCTGTTGCAGTCCTGCATCTAGGGGCCACTATTTATTGCACTGTTACGACTGTCCTATAAAAGCCTATGTAATTACTACATTAGGTGCTGATCCCACAGAGCAGTCGTGGTGCATTTTCTTTGATCACCCACTCTAATTCTGAGGCCTTCAAATCGTATAGTGGCTGGTGCTGTGTCTTATCGTACTATGTTGAGAAATGCCTTCCTAGTGAGAGAATTCTGACGCTGGCAATTCCAAATGAGTTATATATAACACTTGTTCTTTTCTCTGTTTAGGAACACAGATAGACATGATCTTACTTTGCTCATACTTGTGCATGGATGGGGGAGTGGCATGTTTAATACTTTGTCAAACATTTTGCAACAAACATTTACAAGAGGAGAAGGCGGGAAAAGTAATGGACTACCAGACTGCTGCCATGGAGATAGAGAGTCTGGTTTGTAAAAAGACAATATAACATATATTATAAAGATGATATGAGTTCCGTATGAGTTACAATTGTAATAAACATAAGCACTCCTTGGTAAACTTGTGTATGTAATGAGACTGGTACTAGGTGCAGACTTCACACAGGTTCCTATGACTGACTGGGGAAAAATAAAAGATATCATATTGGCCAATGCATGCCAATACCATGCTATTTTCTTTCACACAAAAAAGAAACCAAGTAAATCCCCCACACGCCACCCCACGTGAATCCCCAGGTGACAAACCTTGACGATACAACTGGCAGGCAGCTGACATTATATACCTGTGAGCCTTTTTGTCTGTTTTTGTACCAACGATTTCTTCCTTAGCTTTCCACATGAAGACTCCATGAGCGACGTGGGCGGTTCTCCCATCTGGTAGGTTCATCATTTGCTCCATTATTTTGCCTTTATACACTTAAATCTCTTCGATTGATAAATACAAATGTTATCCATATCTATTAGAGATGTGTGGGTTGTCTGTGCAAGTCATAATGAAAGAGGAATAGGCCTATATCTGAAGAGAGAAGGAGGGTGTTGCTCCTATTGTAAAAAGAGCTGTGAGTATGTGCCCTCTTTTCTAAACAAGTCGTGCACTGCTTCACCATTCAACTTGCACTCACCACATTAGTCTGAAATGTCACCTGCCTTGTTTAAAATAGAGAGAGCTGTACTACCAGGTACCTACTCATGTCACACGCTCTATAGTTTATTATACTGACTGCCTTCTCCCAACTAGGTACCTACTCAAATCCCCCTTTTTTAGCACCGTACTTGAAAGACCACTTGTGAGCAACAAAAGGGACAAGTTAAAGCTACATGAAAAGGAAGGCCTGGAAATGAGGGCATTTTTAGCCAGCTCTTCTTTTTACTATAGGAGCAACACCCTCAAGAGCTTATTAGCTTCGAACTGTTTGAACCTCAAGGTTATTCACCCTTGAGCTTCTTCGTGTATAGTCAAGAACCTCTCTAATCGTCGGACTTCAAGACAAACGCTACCTGGTACACAGAAGCCACCTGGTGGCAGAAATCAGAACTCATCAGTTATACTATTTTAATGGGTTTTCTCATCCCAGCTGGGTCACTTTACCTCTACATTTTTTTTTGTCTATTTCTGATCACTATAAATGCATTAAAGATATTTATACGTCATTTGAATTCCCATAGGACCCTATAGTTAAGGGAAAATTTACATTTTTGAAAAATTCACAACTTTTTCATTTCAATGGTGACCCTCCATTTTTCTTCTTTTAAAATGTTTGTATATGTGTCCTTTACATGTTCAGAGAGTTTCAGAGATGAATCAATAGAAGATCATCTACTATAATGCAAAATATGAAAAAAAAATGTTTTCCCCATTCATTTCTATAGTTGAGGCATTTTCATTTAAGTGGTCATAAAATGAAAATAAGCATGGTGACATAGGGATTTTTTTTTTTTTGCATTTTCCTATTCTTTATATATCAAGCTAATACTATCCAGAGTTATTAGAGATTATCAATAGAAGATCTAACTTTGGTCAGCCTGTAGCGTCTTTAACTGCAATAGGGTTCTCCATAAGGTGATATTAGGAAGACGAGGCACTATGACCTGCGCTCTGGTCATCATTCAACGTCTTCCGTGGGATTGAGGTCAATGGAACGCCAGGATCCTCCAGGCAGGATCCATGCGGCTAGAGGGCGTCAGGGAGCCTGGGAACCAGAGGGTGTCTTCTGGGTACTTCTATCCCACACACCGTCCTACTCCTCTGTTTTGGTTGGTCCCTGGTGAGAACAAATCTGCCCCAATCTCTATGAGTCTATTTTGTTCAGTACCTCCCAAGGCCCAAGTTATCTACATTATCTCAGTCCCTCTTTCATGAAAAAGGAGTCTGTCACGAAGAGTTCAACTATAATGGGATCAAAAAGTTTGTCTTCATCCTGACTTTTTTTTAATTAAACTGCAGATATAAATCCATCTTTTGAGAAACTGATACCTGTTCATGACACCCATCTATATAGTTACGCACTGTGCTTGGAACAAGACCAAGAACAAATTCTGAACAAGATCACTTGAAAGCTAATTGATAGATAAAGGAAGACGGGGATTGGTCGCCACAGACGGTTCCAGCCTGAATGAGATAACCCTTGGTGACGATTAATTCCATGATATATACTTTGTATCTAGCTCTTGTAAACTCTTAACTTGTTTAAGTCAATTTATTATGATAGTACAGAAGGGATAAAGCGCATCAATAAGATATCCCATGTTCCCTGGTCAGATACTCTACTGATCTGCATGCTGTAAATAAAATAAGTAAGGCGTTTCACTAAGCTGCTTTGTATCAAACTGAGTTGGTAAAGCAGTCATCCCAGGTGCAGAGGGTCCCTGATTTGGAACCAGGCAGAGCTTTTGCTGGCAACTACATTTCTATGAATAATGTTGATTCTGCAGAGGATGTGTAATATGTGGCGATTGCTGAATACATATGGACCATAATGGAGTGTTGTCTTGAAAAGCAGAGGAGTGATAGTGCGGTTTTGGGGTTAAAATTTGGGGGCGTTGCATTCACCATAAAGTAAAAAGTTTTTCATCCCCATATAAAGAGGGGAATATTCATCTAAAATGGACCCCGTATCCTCTGTTTGCTCTGTTAGAAATTGGCATAGTTTGTAATAGAAAAGAGGTCATGAATTTTTAAGAGCGTTTTGGGTAATGGCTTGTTCTTTAAATTACAAAGAGGGAATTATTATGGTGGCCCATGAGGGCCGACCAAAAAAGATGTCAAACTAAAAAAAAAATGTCGAAAAAAAATTGTCAAAATTTTTTGTCTAAAAAAAAATTGTCTATAGAAAACTTTTTTTGTGCTGTCACTGTCGATACCAAAAAAAATAATCATGCTGTCACTGTCAACTAAGAAAAAAATATTGTTCTGTCAATGTCAACCTAAAAATTAAAAAATCACTGTCACTGTCAACTGTCAATCTGATCCGCACTGACTTGTGACAGGTATCTTTTAGCATTGGGAATAGAAGACTATCCATACTAGAATATGAAGGAAGGAAGGAAGGAAGGAAAAAAGAGGAATGAACTGAAGAGGAATGAATGACACCACTCTCCAGGATAGACAGTGACAGCAAGAAAAAAAGTTTCGACAAACTTTTTTTGAGAAAATTTTTTTTTTTTACAGAATTCTTTTTAGTTTAATATTTTTTTATCGGCCCTCATGGGCCACCATAATTTCTCTGGCTTTCTTTTAGGAATGGAAGACTATAGTTTGTATTGTCTTTGTTCCACTTGTCCTACCCCACCATTTATGAGACATGGGATAGAGGCAGAGTGGGAAGTATCGCCCGGCAGGAGGATGTTGGAGAGTGGTGTCTTCTAGGAATGGCCCAGAACCCTGCAGCCTGCATCACTATGAATCTCCTCCAGGGTATGGATGGTGTTACGTTGTACATCACATACATGGGAGCTAGGGTCACTAGGGCCAAGGCAATGCTTAAGGACCTCATAAGTTTTTAAAACTCCTCTTTATGAATATCTGTTGGGTGTTTTATCATATATCAATCACATACATTGTAAAAATAACTGTTGAATCTACCAGGGATCCTTGTAAACCTGAGCAGTGAACCACCGCGATTGTTTAGAGAATAGACAACGATCTTCACATCAGGAAGATGCCAGATGCATTCGTGCATTATGGGACAACAGACAGTCAAGATGTGAAGAAGGAGTTGTCTATTTTCTTTATAAAGCATTGTACATTTCATTCCAACCAATCAAGTACCCAATCAAGGTATTTTTAGACCAATCAATGATTTTTGACTTGTTTACAGCTATGGTGACCTTGCTCAGGCATGCACTGTACTCCTATAATGCACTCATAATGAACCAGTGTAGTTTCTACAAGAAGCCCCAGGACCAGGTGGAAGTAAACCCCAGTGTAACATAACCTTAAGAAGGCACCAAAGTGACAGGGAGAAAACAGTGAGTGAAGCTGAGATGGGGATGGTCTAAACATCGCAATCTGGCAAGAGATTGAAAGAATTTCTTTTAAATGAAGGTATAAACATTTCAATTCATTCAGCATGCATGGTTTTAGTAGGACTGGAAACCGTTCCTTGTCAAGCTTGTTGACAGACAAAACACCTGAATATGATGAGTCCAATAAGACTTACCCCCGGTAGTGTCTTAAGTGTGCCCGTTTCCCCCTGGTAGAGTAGTTTGTACCAATGTTGTACATAGCCCTTTAGGGCATAGTTCATGCCCTTTGTCATCACGATTGAACAGTGCTGATAAGTCTAGTTGCCAACTCTTTATATATAGGTACTATGGCGTACCCATGCAGATCTGACAGGTCCAATCACATTGACTACATAATTAGACCATGAGGCCAAATGGGTGAAATTTAATTATGAATTGCAGTGGTCCTTGATGGGTTAAGGCGTAAAGCTGCCTTGGATTAAGCAGTGTAAGACAAGTGAGAACTAGGTCTACGTGTGTGTACACACATAGTAGGTAGAGGTGTTGTTAGGATACCTGTCCCTGCACTCCACATGGCGCCTCTACCCATGTTCTCTCATTGGTCACACCTTTAGTCTGTATAGTAGGTAGAGGTGTTGTTAGGATACCTGTCCCCACACTCCACATGGGGCCTCTACCCATGTTCTCTCATTGGTCACATCTTGGGTCTGTAAAGTAGGTAGAGGTGTTGTTAGGATACCTGTCCCTGCACTCCACATGGCGCCTCTATCCATGTTCTCTCATTGGTCACATATTTAGTCTGTATAGTAGGTAGAGGTGTTGTTAGGATACCTGTCCCCGCACTCCACATGGGGCCTCTACCCATGTTCTCTCATTGGTCACACCTTGGGTCTGTATAGTAGGTAGAGGTGTTGTTAGGATACCTGTCCCTGCACTCCAAATGGCGCCTCTACCCATGTTCTCTCATTGGTCACACCTTGGGTCTGTATAGTAGGTAGAGGTGTTGTTAGGATACCTGTCCCTGCACTCCACATGGCGCCTCTATCCATGTTCTCTCATTGGTCACACCTTTAGTCTGTATAGTAGGTAGAGGTGTTGTTAGGATACCTGTCCCTGCACTCCACATGGGGCCTCTACCCATGTTCTCTCATTGGTCACACCTTTAGTCTGTATAGTAGGTAGAGGTGTTGTTAGGATACCTGTCCCTGCACTCCACATGGTGCCTCTATCCATGTTCTCTCATTGGTCACACCTTTAGTCTGTATAGTAGGTAGAGGTGTTGTTAGGGTACCTGTCCCTGCACTCCACATGGCGCCTCTACCCATGTTCTCTCATTGGTCACATCTTGGGTCTGTAAAGTAGGTAGAGGTGTTGTTAGGGTACCTGTCCCTGCACTCCACATGGCGCCTCTACCCATGTTCTCTCATTGGTCACACCTTTAGTCTGTATAGTAGGTAGAGGTGTTGTTAGGGTACTTGTCCCTGCACTCCAAATGGCGCCTCTACCCATGTTCTCTCATTGGTCACACCTTTAGTCTGTATAGTAGGTAGAGGTGTTGTTAGGGTACCTGTCCCTGCACTCCAAATGGCGCCTCTACCCATGTTCTCTCATTGGTCACACCTTTAGTCTGTATAGTAGGTAGAGGTGTTGTTAGGATACCTGTCCCTGCACTCCACATGGGGCCTCTACCCATGTTCTCTCATTGGTCACACCTTGGGTCTGTAAAGTAGGTAGAGGTGTTGTTAGGGTACCTGTCCCTGCACTCCAAATGGCGCCTCTACCCATGTTCTATGATTGGTCATACCTTGGGTCTGTATAGTAGGTAGAGGTGTTGTTAGGATACATCATACAATTACAGAGTAGCATGCCCAACTTAAGTTTAGACTGCCTATACATTGACACAGGAGTGTGGTAGATCTAGGTGTGGTCATCTTCCAATTTATACAGTCACAGAGGGTGTGGTAAGTGCTAACATTCCATCTTATACATTGATGTGACAGTGTAGCCCTCTTTCATACAGGGAAGTGTTTGACAGACGCCAACTAAAATTATATATAGAAAGTTTGATTATGTTTGATCATGTATTCAATGATGTGTGACAGGGCTAGTCAGATTCTATCTGACATCAAGGGGTGTGAGATTCCAGCAGACAGTTGAAACCACTTCTGACCCCTCAAAGGTTCGCATGGTGCCTCCAGATTTAGTCATGCCTTCCCAGTTGGCACACTTATGTTAAATCAACTTTGATGTAATGTAAATGAAGTTTGGCTTGAACAGTTTGCACACGTTAGGAATATTGTTGAATGTGAAAGTTTACACAATATAATCAAATTATATGTGATTCAACATCTATACATTAGTGCTATTTCTTTCTGATCTATGTTGATTCTCATTGATGTGACATTAAGTTAATGATGAAAGGTTTAATTTTGACATAATTATCAGCGATGAAGCAGTGGCAATGTTGATTTGATGGCGAGAAGATCAATGTGGAATTGAGGACAATATTTCGATTTTGATATGTCTCCCATTGATCAGAAGTTGAAATAGGTGATGGTTGACAAGATCGAAACAACATCATCAAAAGAGTTGAAAACAGGTTGAACAACATTGTCAACACATATCATTTTAGTCCACATTGATTCAATGATCTGTGCACACTGGGTTTGTCATCATAGTGTACTAATGCAGTGCTGGTTAAGAACTTTGGCAACACTGTATCAATCCATTGTGACAAGCCTTCTGGAGTGTATTAACCCATAGGGTTGGAATTGTGCATGAATTCAGCCCTGGTAATTGAACTCACTAAGGCTTCATTCATGAATCATTGCAACCGATAGGCATGATGCATTGATGCTGCATATACAAATCTCAATCCAATACTACATGTACTGTCAAGTCTGACAAGCGTATTTCAGTTAAAACCATCAGTTGCTAATGGAACTGCAGTAGATACCTAGCCCAAATGTCAAAGAAATAAAAAATAAATGGGTATCCTCCTGATCTAATCAACATTTAATCTAGACAAAACTATTGAGTAGGCAAAATAGCCAACAGTTAGTAAAATCTGTCTAATGTGTTAGTAGTATCAACTAGCCTATTCAGGCAAGCTGACTTGACTCAGCCAAGAGAGAAAATTGGTCATTTTGTCTAAGGGGTAGAAGTTTTGTCTAAGGGGTAGACGATTTCTTCACACCAGATGGCAGTGTGGTTTGCATGAGGATTTTTCTGGCAAATGTATGTCATGGAAAGGCCCATGAATGTGAAAATCATGGCACTTTCAATGAATATTAACATTATAAAGCCTTTACAATTCAACCTGACATAGGATTTAACAGAATACACCTAATAAGTGTACATGTTATTGAAGGAGCAAGGAAGAAAAATGGAAACACCTTTTCTGTGGAAATTCAAATTACTCATATATCCACATCTGTGGCCTTATGACAAGCCAAGAGCAACTTAGTTCAGTGGTTGTAAATGAAAATAATGTAAGGCAGTGACCTTGCTTCTCAAATGGAGAGGCTATGTTCTTGAATGTCTTAAACTATGTGGAGTTTACATTAGCCATTTCAATTAAGATAAAAGAATTGCTATATTACTTGAAAGTCTATGTAGTTAGTGAAATATATTCTAAGGCAAGTTAGGAGAAATTAGGCAAGTCTGGCATTTTCCTAAGAGTTAGTCATAAACTCCCAAGAAAACTTCAGTGGTTTGGCAACATGCAAACTCCCAACTTGGGTAAGCAAGTCCAACAAATGTTAGGCGAAAGGCCTAAGATTTTCAGAATTTTTTTGTGTGTGTGGGCCAAATTTTTTTTTTCTTGCCATGATGTCGGAATGCCCATTTACTCAGAACAGCAATGGCATTCAGGTAATCAGTATGTATGGATCTTTTTGTTAATCAAATAGAAAGTGCATTATTTACATCAATAGTTTGATTTCTTCATCTAATGGCTGAAAGTTTACAGCTCATGTGTAGGCTAGTAAAAGCCCGAGTAAGGTAGAGCAGTGCTAAATTAAATACAACACATATCATGATTCTGTGTTCTACCTGAGTTTTGTGAAAAATCTGCATGCTATATTAACAGTTCTACAGGACAACATTGCCACCAGGTGCTGGTTTCAATAAAGTGGAGAGTCGATTGCTGGCCTCACGGCAACAAACATTTACAATGTTTAAAATCATCGGGTTAATGTGGGAATGGGGTACTTCTAATGTCTTCTAAAGTGACGTGAGGACAGGTGTGAATAGCCAACTGGTGGAAATAATATACATTGTATCTTCTTTGGTTCTCCAACACTCAGACTCTGTCCTATTATCACCCTATACCATCTCAACACTCTATACACAGAAACAAGTAGCAAAATATCATAAAATAGGGATGTAGTTTTACAGACTCCCATTTTCTGTAATGTAGGACTGGGGGAACAGATAACACAAATTAATGCATGAAGATGACTTGTGTAGTGTGTGAGGTCTGGGTAGGAAGCAGGGACCAATTACTCATGTGAACAATGAGTGGTACACGGACAGGAATGCCTGGTTCGGGAAGTAAGTCTTTCCACAGATCCGGAGGCCATTGCAAAAAGATTGGGAATTCCATTCTTACTGTAGCTAACGAACCTTCCAGTTCCCCCCGATTCTCCACCCTGAGAGACTGATCTTATCCTTTAATGGAATTGACTTGCTCTGAATTATACTATATTGCGAAAAGTCAGGGGAACTGGTTCCATGATTGGTTCCACCTGAATGCTTCCCATAGGTAGGCCAGGCAATTAGAGGAGGGAACTAGTCAGGAGTTGGTTCTCAATTGGGAAGTATTATCAACTCCTGACAACTTCTAAAACACTTCTATGACCAATTACCCAACATGGAATTGATTCCCTGAAGTCAGTCAGTTCGGTTTTTGGAATAGCACCTCTAAAAAAAGCAGTTCCCAATCTTTTCACAACCACCCCTTCAGTGCAATATATATATATATATATATATATATATATATATATATATATATATATATATATATATTTATTAAGGTACTTTTCATTCTAGTAAAAGAACGTTTTATGGCGTACCACTGCCACTACTTGTGCTTATGAGAAAGAAACATAATACATCATTTATAGAAATAATTACGAGCAACAATCAATACAGTATATATATATATATATATATATATATATATATATATATATATATATATATATATATATATATATATATATATATGCTGAGACAATGGTCTAAATGGTGTTCTTATTTTGACGGTATACATTGTCTCAATAGTAATTGAGACTAATCAGGACTAATCATTGGTGCTGTATGACCTTGCTATGTGTCTGAAGGCATTTTTACTTTTTACATACTGCTCTTCATGAGTCAGCTTGTTCCACAGGCTAACTCCCCTATAATAAGGACTCTTTTGGTAGAATATTGTTCAGGCTCTTCTGGTTTGGACAATAACTTGTCCTGTAGGCCTTGGTGCTGTGTGTACTTCATTCTATTGTGTATATATATATATATATATATATATATATATATATATATATAAGTTATTTCGCTGCCAGGGAATAATAAATACCGGTAATAACGATAATAATAATGTTGATATATACAGTAGTAATAATATACGAGAAGTAGTATAATAAATGAGATATCACAGACACATGAGTTTGGTGGGTTACTGACCTTGGGGCTATCAGCACCATACATGCCTTTATTAAAACAACTATAACAATTAGTTGACAAAGCATAGTCAGTAAAATGCATAATATAATAACAGTAGTATAGTAATAACAATAGTAATAACAATAGTAATAACAGTAGTAAAAATTTAAAAATCAAGGAAACACCCAGCGTGGTGTTACCTGTACAGGTGAATCAAACCAATTGACCGTTACCTTGAAACTTCTCCTTATATACTGGAGGAGTGTTGACCATGACGTCATGCTATGACATCATAGATACCAATGCGCGCTGCAAGTAGTCCCTAACCGTTCGCGAATAATTATATAAATATACACGAGTGTATACAGTTCCATAAGTTATTTCGCTGCCAGGGAATAATAAATACCGGTAATAACGATAATAATAATGTTGATATATACAGTAGTAATAATATACGAGAAGTAGTATAATAAATGAGATATCACAGACACATGAGTTTGGTGGGTTACTGACCTTGGGGCTATCAGCACCATACATGCCAAAAACACATAAAAACACGCCAAACACATGTGAAAAAAACACATACCAATCAACATTGCAAATGAGATTGACACAATCTATCCAACTCCAATAATTCAACTTTGTAATTATGTAAATATTTAAAAACAGAGTTAGATTTCCAATTAACCCTCTTCTTGATAGACTCTATACTGAGTCCCGCATCTTTTAATAACGTAGCACCACCGTGCCTCAAGGAATGAGTAGAAACACGTCCCACGATACCAGCTTGAAAGGATAAAGACTTCAACTTGGAGTTGACATACTGGTACTGGAGAGGATTACCTTTAGAATTAAACAGATACTCTCTGCTACCCCTACCACGGCACAACCTTTTCAGACCTAGATAAGGACATAATGGAGAATTAACATTCTTTGATAAATAGATTTTAAACTCATTTTTACCAAGCTGGTCAGTTTTGGATGTTCTGATACACATAGATAAATAATCTTGATGAAAATTAATGTCACCAACCTTTAAGGAATGTGGAGACTCAACCACATGCCCCACACGTAACACACCCCTATAGCATGTTAAAATTGCCATCCAAAATCTAAAGTCTGCCATGTTGGTTAGGTCCAAAACTGACCTTAACCTCAACATGTCTTTTGGGGAATAATGGTGAATAACTCTGGTTGAACAGGTAGAAAACCTGTCAATACCATCAAGGGTCTTCTTTAGCATGAAATTACCACTACAATCAGGATAGCCCTTAATTTTTTGAAAATACCAAACCGCAGACAAATAATTTTTTACAGATGATGGCTTCATGAAATCAGATAAGTAAACTGCATATATAGAACCTTGAGAGGGAGAACAAGGAAAAGGTTTTAAATAAAATTTTTTACAAAATTTCTTATACCTTTTAAGTTGTTGTTTCCTTGCTCTCCTCGTATTTTCCGACACACTCTGGGCTAAAAGAAACCTTTTTCTGCCTAGTAACCTCTCCCACTCTGGAATTAAAGCAACACATATCATTTTCACGGAGAGAGTCCATACATCTGCCCGGAATACCCTTATAAGCAAGTCTAGAAAGTTGGTCAGCCAGGACATTGTCCTCTGACTTAATATAAGTTGCATACACCTCCACATTATTGATGAAGCAAAGCCAGAAAATTTCTCTAAGCCATTCCATACAAAGCTTATTTTTTGACCTACCGGTATTTACCATAGCTAACACTTGCATATTATCAGTGATGCAATGTATTCTTTTATTTTTACAGCCAGATATCCAACGTCTAAGTCCCATAAGAAGGGGATATAACTCGTATACATTTATATTTCGATGGTGGTTTCTCAAATTGTCCAGTATTGGTGGTTGGGTAAAATGACCACTACCTAGGTTGAATTTATCGTAAGAAGTCCAGTCACCATATAAATAATCCTTACCCATCCAAGCCCCGAAGCCTTTCATAGATGAATCGGAGTACATAGGTGTATTAATATCATCATTTAGAATTAACCTCTTACAGTTAAAAACTCTACAAAAATCCAACCACCACTGAAGGTCACGTTTGGTACATTCAGAAACCCTTATATAGCCCCTAGGCTTAGCTCGAGCACACAAATCGAAGACTCTCCTGCTGAACGTTCTACCACCCTTAACCACCTGTGAGCAAAAAGACATGTAACCTCCAATCCTCTCCAGGTTCTTCTTTGAAATAAATTTCTTGTTAACATTTTCTATCAAAATACTTCTCATTTTAGTCACCTTTTCCTCTGGTAAAGATAACTCCAGATTAATAGAGTCTATATTAATACCAAGAAATTTACAAATCTGAGACGGGTCAGTCACCTTTTCTTTGGATACTACAAAACCCATGTAGGTCATACACTCCATTAATAAATTCCTCTGTCTAAGACACTCACCATAAGTATCAGCAATTATGATAAAGTCGTCCAGATAATTTACAATTTTTTCTACACCGTAGAATTTTGCCACCTCCACAATAAAATCAGAGATTTTATTAGAAATATATGGGGCACATTTCAGGCCAAAAGTTAACCTGTTGCTTACATAATAATCATCACCATGTCCAAAATCCCATCTGAAACCCTGCATGGTGGTGTGTGGTGCATACACATTTATAGACCTATAGGCTGACTTTAAATCCACCACACTCATGAAATTGTTCTTATTCAATTGAGCAGTCACCGTGCTAATATTATTATAAGAAAATGTCGAACTAGTAGTATCCATAAAATTATTAATAGATATTTTATCAGGCATGCTACAGTCAGTTATAGGCCTTAACTTGCCATTTGATTTTTCTACACCACCTAGGGCATGGATACAACGAGGTTTATCTACACTTTTAGAGACCAAACCAGCTTCTAGTTCATCTAACAATATACCACAGTATTCATTATAGAATTTTCCTTCGAGGATTGACTTATAATTTTTACAATCATAAGTAGTATCGCAATCAGGATCCACTATCCTGAACCCCTCAACAAAACCTTGCCATAAGAATAGAGCCTCCTTGTCACCTACATTAATAATACCTTTCTGGGTTAAGAATGAGGCAACTCTGCAAGGTAAAATTTGGGAATTTTTTCCATTGATATAATGAACACATGTACATGTACCTTCTACACACTTGTCATATACCCTGATGCTGGGTAAATCTGTGACACTAACCGTAAAAAGTGGTTCAATACCAACCTGTATTGGGTTATAACCAATAACGTCTATATTATTTTCCAACGAATTAAATTCTTTGAAAGTACTTTGTTCTGCTACATTCACCTCCTGTACTGGAGTTTGTGAGGGCGAATGGATATCTACAAAACCTACCACAACCTGGTCCGGCATCAAACAAATATCATTACCAGCTATGGGATATCGATCACCTGCAGTTTCCTATTCACTCCTGGCTTTCTGGCATTCAGTTTTACTATGCCCAGAGGAACTGCAAGCACTGCAAATATGTCTATACTTGCAGGGGTCCCTTACACAACCTTCTGCCCTATTAAAGGCATAGCAAGAATTATTTGAGACCTTTTGTTTGATACCATTCCTAGCCTTGGTAGTGTATGCTTTCTGTGCTTGAACAGTACCATCATATGATAAGTGTCTCAGAATATCCGAATTGTCTATAACACCAAAAGCTTCTATCCCATCATTATTTGCCCTGGTCCTAACTGATTTATCATATGCTACTAGAGCTGCTACCGTATACATTCTTGTACCAGCCTTTTCAACCAGAACTTGGAGATGTTTTAACATGCCCTCTACATCTCTGCTGTCCTTGTAATAGTCTAAGACAAAATTCAAGTTAACCAACATCAACTTCTCAACGGTATCGATCTTTTCCCGTTTTTTTACATACATTTCATGATCAAACTCACCACATTTGGTATTGGTGTGAAGCCTGGATGTAGAGGAATCTATTGACGACCCTCCTGAGGACGACCGAGGTCTGTGACGAGTAGAGAAAGATGATTTTGATCTCCGACGACGACCATGATGCACGACTTCGTCCCATTTCGAACCGTCGCTAAGGACGCTAGGAGACCGCTGCCTGGTTACGCGGCTGCGCTCTCGATGCGATGACGTCACCGGCCGTTGACAAACATTCGCACGTGTATGCTGCCACGCCCCCTCCGTTGGCTTCGTCTCGTCTTTCTTGTCCTTTCCAGCCACCAGCTCCTGTAGCAAACCTTTGATATTGCATAGTTCATCCTCTAACGACTCCAGCCTCTCCGTCTGGTCAGTGAATAGATTGTCTTCCAACCCCTTAGCATGCTGGGGCGATGTAGATCTCCGATCTACACAAGACGAATCCAACTCACTCGAAAATCCTAAATTGGCCGATTCCACCGTTTTCTTTGCCGATTTGGCCGATTTTTTAGAAGTAGTAGCACTTCTAGTTGATTTCCTCCCCATCTTGATCCAAAAGTCAAGTATCAACCAAGGAAAACCGTTAAAAATCAAGGAAACACCCAGCGTGGTGTTACCTGTACAGGTGAATCAAACCAATTGACCGTTACCTTGAAACTTCTCCTTATATACTGGAGGAGTGTTGACCATGACGTCATGCTATGACATCATAGATACCAATGCGCGCTGCAAGTAGTCCCTAACCGTTCGCGAATAATTATATAAATATACACGAGTGTATATAGTTCCATATATATATATATATATATATATATATATATATATGCAGTGTGTATCAGGTTGAGGGATATAAGTCTGACAGTCTGGGAACTGAGCGTGTTATAGATAATAGGATGACTACACCTTATCTGTTACAGCTGCTTGTTGCTAAATGACCCTGTCTTGTTACCTCCCACCTCCCGTGTACCCGACAACCTCCTGAGGAGGCACAGGTGGGGCAATAGGACAGGGGCCAGCAGGCCTATACTTACAGGTGCAGTGTGCATGATTTATTATATACTGGATGGATACTGAGAGCTGTTTCACAAGGAGGCGGAAATTAAGAGCAAATTCTGTGATATACGAGTGATTACTTTAGACTGATCTTTGTGAGAAGATTCCAAGTGTTTCACAAGTATTACTCGTAACAATTGACATATGTTACTCATATGTTGAAATATATGACCAGTGCTTTAAAGGCAACTTCCTCTAGTACAGAGTTCACTCCTCAAAATATGTCTGAAGATCAATCGTAATCACTAGTCAAACAGGATAGGAGAGACAGTGCAATACTATTTCTCACATTTACTGCCAAAAAAATGTTAAAATTTGCTGTGAAGAAAACACAACCATTTAAGAATGTGATTATGAATTTCCTACATTAAAAAGCATTATATAATACGTTTTGTTTAAGGATTTAAGTTATTTATGTGGACCCTTTTAGGTACTCATTTATTTGGCCCTAGAAACATCCTTATATTGGTTATATCTCACTAGTACATTTAACCTTTACTCTCCATTTCCGTTTGAAAATTCTACTAGTAAAGATTTGTATGAGTAAACTTTGGAGATACGACCAATGAACCCAGTGATGTTGCTCGTAAGTCTATACGGCACATGGCTATTGTATTATTGACCAATGGGAAGCATCCCTGGCATTTACTGCGGAGACGGGGGCTGAAGGTGTTAGTCATAGTGCAGTCAGGGTTTAATGGCGGCCTCCATAGCCTAATGTGCTAATGCCCTATAGGGAACAGAGCCATTCCTGTATGGAGGTGGCCATCTTGAAATTAGTTATGTAACTGGCCCCCAACGGCCATCTTGGATCTGGTAGACGATTGTGGGTAATCTCTTATCTTCCCTTCACCCACAGAGAACAATGGGAATTGATAAGACTGATAAGTTGCCCCTGCCTCCATCTTAATCACCTTAAGTACCTGTCCATTGTTTTAGGTGTGAATGGAGGGGATTAGCCTGATAGGGAGACAATGGCTTGGTTTTACTCAGCCTGGATTATATGTTCCCTCTAAGAAAACTTTTAAAGTTTAATTTCTCTTGTATTTGAAGTACTAAGTCTATATAAAGCCAATATTGTTTAAGTTTAAATTATTTGCTATCCAAAGGTACAGTAAAATTCCTTTATAACGAATCCTGTTATAACGAATTTTTGGTTATAACAAACAAATCCCTTATGACCCATTCAATTCCATACATTTCAAAATCTCATTATAACGAATTCTACATGGAATTAATTCGTTTATACCGAACTTTTTCTGTGAAAAAGATAGTTTAACCCATGGGAAATTGGAAGGAAACTTCAAATTTCAAGGGGGTAGGTAGTCAGCATGGGTAGGTGGGGATGACAGGGGGGCTTGGTGGGGGACATCAAAGAGGTGCCAGGTGTGTGTGAGGACATCTGCCCCACCTCTACCTGGTCCTAAATCCGTCTATAGGGGGGGGGGACATCAGAGAGGTGCCAGGGCATGTGTGAGAACATCTCCCCCGCCTCTACGTGGTCCTACAGCCGTCTATAAGGGGCAAGGGGGACATCAGATAGGTGCCAGGGCGTGTGTGAGGACATTGAAAAGTGTGGCATGGAGGGCAATAGGATTTCTCCAAATGTTCCCAGCCCCTTTCAAGTACTGTGGGAGGTGTAGTGCGGCATGGAGGGCAACAAGACCTCTCTACAGGTCCCGGGAGGGGGGGGGGGGGCAACTCATTTGCAGCCATACCGGGAGGTGCGGTCATGATTTTGAGGGATATGGGTCCTTTTTCAATCTCAAGGGAGGGGAATGGCGTCCCGGGAATGGCATACTCCCATATGGGTATGTTTTAACAAGTGTCACGCCATTATGGGTGCCATATCTTAGAGGTAGGGGAGGGGGGTGGGGAGTATAGCAAGGGGGAGGGGGAAGGGGTGGCAAGTGGGTGCACTGGGGTTAATATAATACCAACACACGGGGTTATGATTGCTGGCTCAACTCATGGTAATAGTAAACCAACATTAGTTGTCCTCCCCTTGTCTATGTCAAACAAATGAAACCTTAGAAGTGTAACTTTGATATGGGTAACAGGAGACATTTTGAGTATTCTCTGTATACAGAGTACCTATTATTGTTTCATGTTCCAGGCTGCCTCTAGATATAGCTACCCCATTATGGGCCATACAGTTCAGTCTTACGCCATCATGGTTCATATTTCATGGCCTTAAGACTACGCCATTAGGGAGTGGTCATTTATCAACAGGGGGTGGTGGGTTTGAGGGAGGGGGGCTTAAAATTTTCAGACCCCTCCCGAGGGGGGGCCTAAAAAAATTTGACCCCTCTTGAGGGGGGGGGCTAAAAAAATTCACTCTTTTTTTAGCAAAAAAGCCTGTGCGCTACAATAGATTGAAGAGGGGTGCGAAAACTCTCCGCGCCGGAGGTGGGGGGGGGGCGCAAGAAAATTTGCCTACCATCGAGGGGGGGCATACAAAATTTCGTAACGTAAATAAAAAACGTTTCTATTTGGTTGGAAATTGGTTGAAAGAGCAAACGTTTTTATTTGGTTGAAAAAAACGTTAAAAAAGTTTTTTCAACGTCAAAATGACATTTTTTAGAAACGTTTTTTACCCAAACCAAATGAAAACGTTTGCAAACTTAAAAAACACGTTTTTTGCCAAGTGGGATACGTCACTAAGCAAAAACCCATGTCACTAGTGTCACTAATATAGTTAATCCAATAAAGCCTATATGGGGCTTATTTTAAAAGAAAAGACCACCCTATTTTCATGTTGATTTATTTTGATAGCCTTTGTGCTAATGAAAACGATTTTGGCATTCTCACTGAACTATGCATTTCTATACCGACTTTAAGCTGGTTTAATCATCAGCCAATGAAATAACACCAACTCTTCACTGTGGTCCTCACGGGGGGCAGTGGTACTCATCAGGTAACTGTTATCAATGATAAGAGCTGGGAACCTGCTTCAGCAATGGCCGTGCCCATTGGACAATCTGCCACCTTGGTATAAGGGAGAGCAGCAGGTCCTTCTGCCTCCTTGTATGATGTCACAATTGACCAAATGCAGCACAAATTGGATTGCACAGCACTGCTGGACTAGTCAAATGCTCTCCTTATCTTTCTCCGGACCATGGTTATTCATCTTCTTTGGTAATAGGGCCCCTAAATGATATTATAATGTTTCAAATAAATATCTGAAATACCTGGACATGAAAATTCTGTGGTCGTTTCTTTTAATGAAAAAATATAGGAAAGCAATGTGCATTGCAGGTAACTCAAAAAGCCGAAAATTCTTTTTCTTCTCATCAGTCACCACTGTTTATAATGATATGTACTATGTACGTCCACTCCTGTCCTTAATGTGAATGGCCCCCTATAGGCCTTATCAGGGAACTATTCGCACCGCTGGCCTTGCTTTGAACCTCATTTGCATAAATCTGCACCCCCAATGCTTGTTCGCACCACCTCAGTCTAAATGGCCGGGAATGTTGATGCATGGATCAACATCCCATAGACTCAGCACTGGGCACAAAAACGTTTTAACTGCACTGCACACAAACTGTCAATGCTTTTTATGTAATCATGAAACAATATCTCACAAATTTCAAAAAGTAAAAAGTTCAGTCTTTCAACATCATAAAATAGACATTCTAAGGTCCAATACCACATGTAATTTGTGAACTTTATTGCATCATTTCACACTTTATTTTCCAACTTTACATCCACTGCCTCCCCTTTTTTCACGTCCCCACTGAGGCACCTAAAAACTGTTTTTTTACTCACATTTCGAGTTAATAAGGTGGATGAAAACATCAGAAGACCAGGTTGGAGTAGCTTAACTTTAAAAAAGAATACATAAAAAGTCTATGAAAAAAAAGTGAAAGAAAACTTTAGACCTTTGAACAAGTAAACTAGGGGGTCTGGGAAATTTTGAAAATTGCAAGGAAAAATTGCAAGGAAAATTTTGAAAAGCCAAAGGGTGCATTTTAAAGCTTCCTGATAATAGCTGATACTTTCTCTAGGCCCAATTTTTTATGTCATTAAGCCCCACTTCACATGTTGAACTTAAAAAATGGCTCTGTCACATCTCACTAGAATAGCCATGTCCCATGTTGATTTTAAGAAATGGCCATGTCACCATGTTGATTTTCAAAAAATGACCATGTCACCATGTCGATTTTAGGAGTCTAGGGCCATATAAATGCCCAGGTCACCATGTCTAATTAATCTAACAATTAAGTGGTCCAGACCCATAACTTTGGCCAATCCTCTAAGGCGCACTTTTATGGAGTCCGTCTTCGGGTATGACCCCCGCCTTATACGTGAGGTATTTTGGTAGTACAAACAAATCCCATTGCACCCCGCCATGCTTCTTTTATTTCCCAGCAGGTGACGCTAGAGGCACCATGTTGGAACCTTGCTGAGATCACACTGTGTTATCACGTTAACATTCCTGTTGCACACGTACACTGCTCTGATGGATCACTTGTCGGAGTCGTCAGCAGATGGCCTCCATAATTGCTGTTCTAGGCAACGGATCACGACGCTGAGTCCCGGGGGGGCACTTCAATTTTTTTTGATACGGGTGTGTGGCTGAACCCCCGACTAACCTTACCCTTGCTAGGGCCCTCAATCGCGTGTTTTTTTCTTCAAAACCCTACCCTTGCTAGGGAACTTTTGACAAAACAGTCTTAGATTTTGCTCAAAATATCTTAAATTGACCTTGTTTGAGAGAAGATTTTAATTTTGTTCATGCTATTTTGATGAAAACTAGGAAAATATTCATGAAAATTTCTGAATTTTCCACCTGAATTGGGGTATTTTGCTGAAAGTTGACCCTTGCTAGGGACATTTTGCTCAAAAGTATACCCTTGCTAGGGACATTTTGGTCTGAAACCAGAGGCTTGGTAGGGACATTTGGCTGAAAAAGTACCCTTGCCAGCCGCACATATGTGTATGTCCAAAATAGGGAGTGCCCCCCCCCCCGGGCGCTGAGTTCATTAGCCACACCCTCCACACTCCCCTCATCCTATTGGTAGGTGTAAACCTACAAACCATGAAATACCCATGACCCTATGCTCACTGGGCCAGAGGCAGAGATACATACCTCCACGATCTTAATATGTACTGACGCAAATATTCATGATCCATCTTCAACTGTTATGCCTAATGGGGGTATATATCTATCAGATTTGTACAAGTCAGGGGCGGATCCAGGATTTTGGAAGGGGGGTCCAACCCTGGGGCGTATGGCCGTGATGTCGCAAGCGCAGCGCCACAACATCACAAGCGCAGCACAATTTTGAAATGTATACATCAAATGGTGCATTCTGATGCATTTCTAGACCCCAATTCAGTGAAGCGTTTTGGTGCACCATCAACAGTAAACCAATAATTATGAGAACAGGGAATGAAAATCTTATTAAATTTTGATTGCACAATGGTGTTTATGTGAGGCTGGGGGCATGTCTCCTGGAAATTTATTATTTTTAGATACTGTTGTCCAAGGGGGTGTGGGGCCCTGCCCCCACCCCTGGGAAATTCTTTGAAGAATTGATGTCAAACCTTTAAGTTTAAAGCATTTTGGTGTACGCTCAGCAGTATTTTTATGCACTGGTGATTACGAGAGTTTTAGGTCATGCCCAACGAAAATCTTATAATATAATCATCAAAGTTATATTTAAAGCATATTGGTATAGGAAAGCATTTTCAGCAAGGGATGAAAATTTATGTCCTGATACATTGTTCTTTGATAGGGTTTGCACAGCTTGTCCCCCAAGAAAATTTTTGAAATATTGGTGTCAAACACCATAGTCTGAGAGATTTGTGTATCATTAGGTGGCAATCTAATAGTTTCATTTGGAAGTGATTTGGAGCCTGCCCTTAAGTATATAGTTGCATAAGGCACACCAAATGCCTAGATGCCTATGTGGTCACTCGTGCATATTCGGGATCATTTTTAGTAGATTACCCCTATTCTATGTAATTATACCCTACATCCCTGACCCATTCCTATACCACTGCCTATAGCAGTCAAACTCAACCTATAAGACTCACCTTGTATGGGTATAAGGTAGAAGCTATGCCTTATATATAGGCCTATGCCAAGCATTATATGTATGATATGACAGTGTTTTTTTCTGGATTGGCTCATGTTCAAAAATTTTGAGAAATTTTTATATATTTATATACTGTTGAGTCATAAATTGTACAATTTGCAAACAATAAAAACTATTTTGAAGAGGGATAGGGTCATGAATGGGGGCATACAAAGTGGACATCTTGGATGGGCCCAAAAGGGGGGGGTCCACCTTCAGGGACCCCCATTCGGACATGCTATTGGTGGACCAAAAGGGGGGTGGTCCTGACCCCCAGCCCCCCTGGATCCAACCCTGCAAGTTAAATACATTTTATGCTTTTAAACTGGGTTGTACAATATGGGTCTATCGCACATTGAGAGACATTTTGTGCATTAAGAGATCAAGCTCTGTTGGTTTCTTAAAAAGAAAAAAAAATGTATATGATATTTATATATATAACAGAAGCACATGTGACTGATACTCCTCAGACTCCAGCAGTGTTGAGGCGTAGTGTACTTATGTGTGCCATGTTTACTCATTGTTTTATGTAGCCTCAGGTAAGATAAACGAGTTATGTAGACAACCTCTGAATGTGAACCAAAAAGGCCAAAAAGTTGAGGGGCTGGTTACTCCGCTGGGTGGAAGAGATGAAAGCTCCCAGGGGTGTTCTATTATTATGAGCGTGTGTGTGTGTGTGTTTGCCAAGCGTGTCTTACATTGGGCACCTGGACGTGTGGGAGGATCATACACATCAACTTGGCCTACTGTTAATCCCCGCGTATACGCGGGAAACTTCATATATAGAATAATCATTGGTAATTCATTTTTATTACATAAATCACGTGAGTTCTATTAAATTAATTCAAAATATCTTCCGACTTAACAATACATACATGTTCCCCTTCATGTAACACAGCTCAAAAACATATCAATACAGGTACCATAAACTAACGTTTGTGTATGAGGAGTCTATTTAAAATCAGGGTACGACTTTTCGTGAGTTGTTTGATATATACAGAAAAGGTAATGAAGGGCACCTTTTTCAAAAACCCACGTGTCTCGTAAGTCAGGCTGTGGTTTATACAGGGCAGGAGGATTTACAGTAAGCTCACTTGGATATACATGTTGCATCTGACACTACAGAGGGCAGCACCTCTAAATATAGAATGTCCGCCTCCGCTGTCGGCGTGAGGAACCGCGCAGCCAGGCCGCGATGTTTACAGGAGGAGTGCGAGGGAGGGGGGGGGGGGATCCCAGCAGCCTAACGCGGTCAGGCCGGGCTCCTTCCCTAGGACTGAGGCCGGGCTCCTTCCCCAGGACTGATTGTCTCCCTGTACGCTTGCCATATTAAAACTTTCTGGCCATGGCTGGTTAAAATAATATGATCGCACCTTGAAGCGGTATATATTCTATCCCTGAAGACACAGGGCTCAATTCACTTATACTAACCTGCTATGAACTCATTTCTATGCTACACATGAAATCCTATCTCCCTATCCATCCACCATTGTTCTACAATGTTCCTTACACTCGCTAAACCAGATGTTCAGTTGTATATGCTATAACTACTAAGGCAAAGCCTCCATAGAAGAAAACTGTCCACATCTCGTGTCTTCTCGCACTTTTCGAGACTCACTGAAATGTTGATCAAAAAGCCACCACTTGAAAATTTTATGGAGAATTACAGCTATCCTATGTACTATTTGATTAAAATAATGTCTGGAACCTTATGCCACATCTTTTCCCCTCATATTCTGCTATGATTTATGAGCGGATGGCTTCTGTACACATTTTAACATGACCGATTGTGAAGGGATCCTTCGTCAACCCCTATGTTCCAGAGCTATGTTAGTCGATACATAAAAATCGCTGCGTGGTTAACAACCTATACATCAATACTACCGTAGTCAATTCCTACAGCTCCACTAGAGGGTGGCACTGGGCACAGAGGGTGAGGAGTCCAGAGGCGAAAATTACAGTGCAGTAAATCCCATAAATTGCTACAAACGTTTTTTTATACAGATGTTAGGGTCTGACGTTGGTACAAGGAAATCCCAGAAATCAGGGAAACTGAAGACGTCCATCCCTGAGATTGAAAGGAACATGGTGGTGCAGTCTCTTTAAGTCAGTGTGTGGCTTCTACAGGAGGATTACTCTGGGCATTTGCGGTCTGTATAACTACCACGGGCATAGGGCTCCACCACCCCCCAACCCCTTACTTCCTCCTGTGTCAAGGTCAGGTGACAGACAGGGAGAGGGAGGATTACAGAAATATAATCTTGTTATATCAAAGCGATTCTTATCCTAATATCTTAATTGGGGGTGATTAGTGGATGTTTATTCTGCACTGTCTGTCTCAGTCTCATTTCCAGGGATGGAATTTGTCACTAAGCACCGAATAACCTGAAATGTTCGAAAAGAACCTTTAATATAGGTTTTGTATAGGAATGTATAGGTTTTTGGAACATGAAAATCCCAGAAATCAGGGAAATCCCTGAAGACTTACATCCCTGCATTTCACTCTCTCCCCCACATATTCAGATAACCTATCAGTGATAACATCTGCTGGGAGAGTGTGCTCACTCATGCACATCCAACAGTTTCCAACAAGTTGGCCAAGGCTTCCACCTGCCCCATATGTAGTGGGAGAGAAGCAGGAGCGGACTTCAGGGGTAGGTTTCCAGCCTACAGGAAGATTTACAGTAGGCCCACTTAGATATACCTGACACTAGAGGGCAGCACCTCTAACAACCTACACTGCACCTACACACCAATACTACCGTAGTCAATTACTACAGCCTCCACTAGAGGAGACACTGGGCACAGAGGGCGAGGACTCCAGAGGCGAAAATTACTGTGCAGTAAAACCCATAAAATGCTAAATGAGACCCCCTAAACATACATTTTGTATACAGATGTTAGGGCCTTTAGTACATGGAAATCCCCGGAATCAGAGATAACTGTAAAGACATCTGTCCCTATATTTCAAAAGAACAGCATAGAGGGAGCCCTGGCTATATCAGCCGGTCACATGAGCACTAAAAGTCCTTATTTATCAAATCACAAAATACCAGACTAGAATCATATTTTATAGACACACTCTGTTTATTTCACAAGAACTGTGTAGAGAAGGAATGAATATTTTAAAAGGAAAATGTCCTTATTCTTGAGAAAAATGTCTATGATAATTTTTGTGTAGGGCAAAACCCGTTCTGTTCTCGATCAAAATAAGGCTCATTAATGAGAGTACGATTTTAAATTAGATTAGACATCTTTAGTTTAGAATTACCCTAACTTCTATACTTCTCACAGACATATTACATTCGATCACATTGACACATGATGAGAAAATTACCCCTCGCTCACAAACAAAACAAAATGTATATACTCTCTATATACAACACAAAGACGCTTCTCAATGTCATAGGGCAGCGGCAAGGACAATATTATATTTACGCATAATACTTCAATGATTGTGGATTCCAATGACTATAAGATGTCCTGTGCACTGCTCCTTATTACAATTCAATCCCAGTAACTCTCGCGTTCTCTCACTCGCTCACTCACTCAAACATCAGTCACCGAGAGACAGTTCTTACAGGAGCTCCAATTGGTTGTCAAATAAACACCGCTACTGACTGGTTGGTCGCCATGGCGATGGGATGGGTGACCGAATGTTCAACTCGATGACACTTGCATACATGTAAGTACTTGTGATAATTCACTTATTTCCTGAAATCAAGAATACACACATGAAATAGACATTTAATGTGACCAATTTCTTCAAAAGGAAAATAAATGGGTCAGTTATAGAGTAAAAAGTATCAACCGGTAATTTACGCTCACAAGAAAAACTACATGAATACTCTTTTCGCCAGTCATCATCCCACACCAAGCAATCCACTGAATAAATGAATACATGATACAAAACCAGGAAAAGTGGCAGCTCTGGAACTTACATCCAAGGATGTCAAAAGCCTATGAATGGTCCAGTTTCAATATTTGATAAATCCTGCATTATTCAAATATTCTCACAGTTTTAATGTACCTACCTCTTGGCGGCAATGCTGCTTAGTAATCGGTTACCACAGAGGAATGTGGGCACGCAGAGCATGCCGAGGTAGCGCAGGGTGGTGAACATGGTGAGCTGTGTCCAGTACAAGTAGTACAGAGCGAAGATACCTGACAACAAAGATAAAGTACATTGTACAGATTGGTCAGATCTAGAATCTATATATAATCAAAGTTAAATGATCAGGGATATAAGTCAGGGTGAATTAAAAAATTCTGAATAAGATCTGAATCCATTGTAATACATTGCAAAACTTTGATAAAATAAAGAAAAATTGGGTAGATCTACAGGCATGTGGGAAACAATAAATTTTGAAATCAGACAAAATACTGAAAAAACTCTTTCCTTGAAAGATAGGAAAATTTCTTTACAAAGATTTTCTTTAAACTCACCTCCAAGACCAATATGGAAGCCGATGGCACTAATGCTCAATGGGAAGTTGGAAATGTTGACTCCGATCTTGGCCCACTGAAATATAATAGAATATATCCATAAGATAAGACATATTCCTGTCAAGAGATAAGGCCTTCTTAAGGAATGTGGGATGATTTAAACATTACTGTGGAGTGAAGGTAGATATTCAGCAAGATGTAGGCTTTCCATGTCCTCTTACAATTACAAGACCCCTAAAGAACTGCATGGTGCATTATGCTTTAAGTTTGCAGGATTTGCAAATAACTATAAATGATACTCCTTTAAGCACTGTTGTACGGGTTGTTGCTTGACATAATGGAATTTGTGCATCGCGATTATATTAACCCAAAGGTTAGTATGATGTTTGAATTCAGTCTTGGCGAGTTTCTTGCTGTAGCAGCGTTCAAACAAGTGATACCCAAATGGCACAGTGAGTTCAAGGTAACTCAGTATTAAACGGCCGATATTCTACAATGTTTGAGGTGACGTACCAGTGCGAACATGATGAGGATAGGGACCAGGGTCAGTGCAGAGAACACGTTGGACACAGCGGTTGGTGGACGCTTCTCGGGCTCACGGAACTTGTGCTGTAAATAGAAAATTATGTGTAATGTAAACCAAATAGGATCAGCCAATGTTGGGGGACTGAATGCCTGAGACATGAAAATTGTCTACTACAGAACCAAATATTGTCCCGAAATACATCTAACATCAACCTTCGTTAGGGATGTGCCATTTACACTGATATAGATTGTGCTTTCTTTGTAATTGTGGCTGGGCACTTATTAATGACAATACATTATATCGTCACATCGGTGCAACAAGGTTGTAACTGACAATTTGGCAAAATTGAGTTTTCTTGTGTTTTAATATCGGCTGACCCTTATCTACTTTCTATGAATGTATAGATATCTACAGGCCCCAATACAATAGGGTTATTCCATGTCAACTGTGTGCTAGAGTAATTGCAACACTTCTTATGCCTCTCCTGCAAAACCTGAAATATGCAGATACAACCTTGTTGAACTGAAGTGACGACATAGTGATGTGAATAAGGGTCATACCTTAATCTCAGGCTTCATGCTGTAGCGGTGGCTGTCTTCCTTCTTCTCGTTAGGACGTTCCTGGAAGGTCAGCTGCACATCGGCCACGGTCCATGAGAATGGGTTCTGGATGACGGCATCTCCTACAACCAGGTCCAGGGTGTATATGCCTGACAGGTAGCCAAAGTCCTTAGCACTGCCTCCAACGTCCTGTAAAACAATGGTTATTGCCATTGTACATTATATCTCATAGTAGGGATGGGCGCCAGCAGCTACTGCTGAACGCTGCCTCTCTGTCACTATAGTAAATCGAGCAACTTCAAAACCTGAATTTTGTTACTTCTGATTCATGGAAAAATACCATCTTTTGGTATGTTATGTAAAAAGACCCATAGAATAGGAATACCATAGGCATTTTCTTGTGGGATGTGTAGTTTTTTTATAGATGAAGTTTTCAAATGACAATGTTTGCTCTGACCGGAGACTGAGTGCCTCTGACCCTGCCATTAGTTACTAAATTTGTTGTAATTCCTACAATTCTTTGTCAAATGACACACTTTAAAGAGCAATTTATACTTAAAATATCAAGCTTCCTGTCTAATGAAGAAAAACAGAAATTGACAAAATCTAAAATTGAATGAAAATATTTCGAATTTTTAACTATTTTTTTGAAATTACAAAGTTTTAGGATACCTTTGAGAACCACCACCAAAATGTGCATAATTTTGTTTCCTACAAGAATCTAAAACTGGTTCCTAAATATATGTGTGCTCAAAAGTGCTCAAAGAAAAAGAGTAACAGCATATTTTGCTCAAAATTGCACAAATCTGACCTGAGTGAATTTACTCCACCACACAGAATTTTGAGTTTTCATCAAAATATGATACATTTTTCTATGTCAAAACACAAAATAATTTATACCCCTAGAACCACCAAACTGTTTTCTGTCTTCTGGTGTGACTGGTTTCTCTGTAACCTTGACTGTTAGAAAGTTATAAGCATTTATATGGGATAATGTCAAAAATGGACCACTCAGTGAATGTGGTCAGTGAGGCATGACTTGACCTAATTTTCCCTCACAGAGCTGATAATGACCAGAAAAAGGTGACAGGAAATAATCCTAACTTTCTTATATTAAAAAACCCACTCCTTCTCTTCTAATCAGTCTATTTCATTCATTCAAGAAGCATTATGTTGGCAAAGATTTCTTCTTTCTAGGGTATAATTTTCGATTGGATTATACTAAATCTAATTTTTGGGTGCCCATCGCTACTCATAGACAAGGTAGGTCTAACGTTACTGAATACATCTTATTTTTACTTGTAGCCAAAAGGCACCACAATCTTGTTGCATGTACAAATCAAACGACCCTCGAAGGTTGGGTTTGGTTTGGTTGATTTTACCTCCACTAATAAAAATTTAGCAGAGAAACTATGTTTTAATTCTTTCTGCTTTAGGCCATTTGGCAATTTTTTTTTACCAGTAACCTCTGGCTGACGGGATTTTTCAACATTTAGGGGTAAAAAAAAAGTTTATGGAAAGAAACAAATATCAAGTATACCCCACTTTATCTGTCAAAAGTCTACCTTTAGTTGGCTAAAATGACGTTTATTGCCCTAAAACATGACTTGACATGGCCTTTTTTGTCTCTGGCTGATAGGATTTTTGCCCTCAATTTGTGCACTCTTTTTCCCCTCATCCGGCCAGGTTCTTGGACTCAAAAAATCCGTAATTCAAGTTATTGAAAAAGAATTGCCTTACTGTTTTCAGGTGCCCAGTATGGCACCTGAAAACATGACGTATTTACAGCAGCATTTTACATAGAGAAAGACATCACTCACCATGAAGGACAAAATCTTGTCTGATAGATGAGATTTTAAACTTTCCCTTGGCTTTTTGAAAAATGTATGATTACACCCTAAAGTTGGTGATTACAAATTTGTGGATTTGGCTGAAAAGGGAACCCTGGGCCATGTGCCATTCCAGGTACATGTATCATCAATATGATGGTAAACTTACCAAGTCAAACTTGTAGGTGTCGCTGGCATCAGTCTCTGCGACAAAGATGATCTCCTGCTCGGTGGCAGCATTAGTGAGGCGAAGGAAGGTCTGGTGGGCGGTCATGACGGCCTGCGACACCTCGTCCTTCAGCTGGAACTTCATGATCAGCTTCTGGTGGTGGTCGGCGGACAGTGCATTAGCCGCCTTCTTAGGGTACGCCAACCTGAAGAACAACCAGTTTTATATTGTACTGTGATGTACAGCTGTGGTGAGAAATATTACCGTATAACCAGCAACTGCTTATAAGCCACACCCTGAGTTTGTGGATAAGCTATCAGCAGCACCCAGGAAGTTAAAAGGTTGCCATTCCTTACTTTAGTCTACACATGTATCTGAAAAGCCACTTGTATTTAAGCCGCATCCAATGTTCAGAGTGGTCCTGTAAGCCACATCAAGGGACTGATAAGCCACAGGTTATTTGCAGGGTTTTATGGTATTTGTCCCCATGATAATATTTAAAGAGCCTTCAAAATATAACCTCATGTGGCATCTTAAAACTACTGGTGCTAGCCTGTGGCAATGTCATGAACTAGGTCTAGTGGGCTCACTACCACCACCATGTAGCAACTAAAAGAATCACATGCACACTGGATGAATATATATGTCACGCGCAAATCACCAATCGGCACAATTTGCAAACAGCGCAGCGCAATTTGCAAATTGGGCAAGATCGGCGCCGTGCAAAGCTCCAATTTTGCACGAAGCACCAATATCAGTGTATCGGCGAGCAGGTCTGACATGTCTGAGATATTTTATATATATTAAGTGATAAAGATGTGTATGCTCATACAATCTGTTGGCAAACATAAATACTCATCTCCCAAATATGCAAGAGAAATGAATTTAAGGAAATCTTTATAAACTTTATTGAAAAATCTTGGTTATCCATGAATGAACAATGATAGTCATCATCTTTAAAGGTATTGGTGTAGGCAGGATGTATGTATTCTGTTAGATTGAGGCTCCTTTCTTGGCCCAATATGATAATTCTGTATCACATGATGTGAAGTGCTATTTCTCAAGTAAATCTATTTGATTTTTTCATGTGTGTACTAAGTACATATAGACATACTGTTAAAATCAGTTTCATGAAGTTTCCATATTGTTTTGAGATACTACCTTATGTCCTTAAAGCATGGTTGCCACCAACATGACACTTTGAAATTCCCTGACTTTTACCTGACATGGTGATCTATTTTCCCGACAACATTAATAAGATTTACTGTAGTAGCTGACACATAAGGCATGGTTTATGTGCGAAAATAAACCCTACTGTATCTTGTAGCACTATCCCAAAGCATTGGTGCACCCTGTAGGTGGGATATGGGTTAAGTTACATAAGGGAATCGTCATTTTTTAACAACAGGGGGATTGGTGAAATTCCATGTGCGCAACAAACATCCCCCCCCCCCCCACGCTTTTAATCCAAGGTAGTGCGTGGGCTTTTAATCCCCCCCCCCCCGCCCAATGTTAAAAAATGACCACTCCCTTAACTTAAAACTTAATGGTGAAAATCAACCTCTGGGTATGCCTTATAGCATTACTGTCAACTTCGGGTGCAGCTTACTTAACAGGGTTACCTCAGTCCAGTACAAAAGGTATGGATCAGACGAAGACAGCACTGGAAAAGAGTCCCATCCATGATATTGGTAGCAAAAGCAGATAAAGAGCGGACACAGGATTCAGGGTCCTGACTACTTCTAAACTAAATCTCTGATATCACACAACGTTGATATTTAGAGACCACAGACTGTCTGAGAGAGGCTGTGTCCCTAGGCTCGCGCTAGCCATTCGCCAATTGCCAGTGGCGAATCTTATCACAATCTGGCTAACACTTTTCTCATTTGATTAGCCAGACTGGCTAATCCTCTTTCCAGAAGTCCCAACTGGGAATATGATATATGGTGTGTTGCATACCATTGGAGAGCTCATAACATGACAAAAAATAAGCACACTGTCTCTATTCATATGCAATGAATCTGAAATTTTCAGACTTAAAAAAAAAAAAAAAAATAGAAGAAATTATGAAATCCCAACATCTTCCATATTGTTTGGTATATTGTTTTAGGCATTCAACTTTACAAACCTAGCATATTACAATTACTCTCTGCCTCTGGAGATTGAGCTTCTCCTTTATATGTTCCTATGAGTAGCTGGTCCTGTCACTTTTCAGAAAGATGGAAAAGAATTGAAATAGTGGAGGGAAATGCCAACACCTTTGTCAACCCCTTTAACCAAACTACTGCATAGGTTTAGTCCACTGATTAAGACCTTATTTTCAACAGATATAAGAAGAGGAATTAAAACTGTCCTTTTATATTTTTATACTCCACCTCAAATCTTAGCTAGAAGATGAAAGTGTACATAGCCTTTGATCACATGGAAATTAACTCTCTTTTATTACATTGTCCATTGGTTCTTTTGGCTAATTGATTTCGTATCTGGCTAATCAGAATTGATACAAATTAGCCAGACTGGCTACCTGAAAATATTTACTAGCGCTAGCCTAGTGTCCAATCTGGGGGAGTCTGTGATGTTTGCTGGGGACTCAGACAGAACTGAAACCTTCCACTTAATAAGGGTTCTTCGTGATACCACATAATATCCAGTCTGCTATGTCTGTGCCAATATCAGACGTTAAAAGGCATGGCAGACTACATGTAATTTACATACCATGACTGTGTCTTGGTCTGCATCATGTCTGCATCTGGTTTGACAGTTTGTAATGGCCTGGTAATTTTGTTTTGAATCGCATCTAACCTTGTTCTATCACTCTATAAACAAAATACTGCATTCATATTTACATGCCCTCTGTGACATTATACCTACCCCCTATCCCCTCATTCAACTAACAATGTTTCTCAACTGATTTGGGCACATCAGATGGATTGAGTTATACCATAAACCAACACCTTATTGGTAGAAGATTATAATTTAGACTCTAATATATACACGGGAAGTGTCTACATGCCTGTTTACATTCTCCTGTCTTTTACATGAACTGTATTGCCTCACTTTTCTAATGTATCCCTCTTAATCCTATCAAATTTCCCTGACGAGAGTATAACATTTCCCTGACGGCAAAATATTTCCCTGACATTTTCACAAAACCTGGGATTCCCTGACAAGAATATGAAATTCCCTGACATGGAAGCAATAGTTGTGTTCCCCTGACAGGTGGCAACCATGTAAAGGCTATATGTAACTTATGTACAAGGTACGAAAGTACATCATTTTCTATACAGATGAAGACCCCTCAAAAATCTCAGTATGTGTACATGTACTTACTTGGTAGTTTTAGCAGCGGAGCTCTGCTCTTTGTCGGCAATACCGATCTCTACATTCTCGATGGACACAGATGTTGTGACCTTAACTTCAACCTGGAATGTCAAACATAATACATTTTCACATATATGTTAACTCCCACTTCCTCAAACATTTAATGGCAACTGATATTAATGAGAATTTTTCTTTGATCATAAAGTATGCCTTCAGAAATTTTGGCCCTCTACTACTCTGGAGACATGGAAAATGTAATTGACTTGCTAGCATTAAGGAACAACTGGAAACGGCAAGGACATCTCGTATTTTCTCTGTGTAGTCGCTGAGATCTCCGCAATAATTCTTTTTGATAGTGTCGCGTGCAGACACATGTCCACCTTTGCGACCAATACCATTGGGTAAGGTATCCTTTAAGTAAAGCTACAAGTCTGTTATTATAGCACTTTAGAGAAATGTTTAACTATGTAATTTGTAGCGTACCTCAGCACCAGTGGTACTGATGAGGCGTGCATCATCCTTCTTTGGTGTAAGTGACACAGAGATCTTGTAGAAGCCACGAGCAGGCTTGGACTTCATGAAGTCCAACTCATACAGGGAGCTGCAAAAACCAAAGGTTTACTTCCTTGAAAACCAACTGTCGTCAAAGCAGTGGTAAACTGGATTTGTACTTTCTGTACTCAACAGTGTGCGGTAACGTTTTGCCGCATGGATTTCAACAATTCATTGTTGGCTAAAAGAAGGCATACTGAAGTCATGCATATGATACAGTTCGTGTGATTTCTTTAAGAGTGCTACATTCTTATCACTTCACACATTTCACTACTGGCATCGCCATGAGAGATCACTGTCATAAAATTGGGCTCAGGATACCGGGGAGGGGATGGAGCCAAACGAAATGCAATACACATAAATTGAGAAAAGTGTAGATCTTTACCAAATCACCATATGAATATACCAAACAAAAATTACCTGTACCAGGCCATAATACAAATATCGTGATTGAATGTGACCTCAACCTTAACATGGGGAGCATTTACAACATGCTTAACACCGTTTAACCTTTTTCTACCATTCACTACCATCCATATAAAACTTGACAGTATAAAACCTTTGGGAAAGATACCTAAAACCACAGCCACTCCCACGTCACAACATGGCAGTAACACATGCCGTGTTATTAAAGACAGTCCACTATGGAAAACTGTCATTGATTTCTTACCCTGGCTTCCGAGAACGTCTAGCAAATCAGATGCAATATGATACCATTAAAAAATGCGGAGGTATATCTCCTAGATCAGAATACAAGTAACCGTTTTAAACTTTATCTGAAAACCCTACAATAATCAATCTATAAACTAAGAAGTTTGATTGAGCATCGATTTTAAGAGAGCTTTAAAATATTGAGATTAATGCAATGATTTGCACTCTCTGAGAAGCACCTCCCTTAGATACAGTATTCTCCAGAATGTCGACTATCTATTACACTGGATATGCATACACACCCCACCATCCTTCTCCACTTTGACAAATACTATGACACAAAAAGATGAGATCACTCACCTGTCAGCTGGGGCCTTTGTGAAAGGTTTCTTGCTGAGGACGACGGCGTCATCTCCAAGGTGGCGGGCTGTGTCTGCTGTCACTGTCAGTTCACCGAGGCCTTGTCCGAGAAGGTTGCTGACACGCACCTGTGATATAAATGTGTCACCCTTTAGAATCTTAATTTTCTCTTAAAATGCAACACATCTCCTTTTAGAACTTAATATCAGATAGGTTATTTATCAATTAAGAACATGCCACCAAAATTTCCCTTTACTGCTTAAATTGGCTTGGAAATAATCATCCTTACTCAATACAAGAAAAAAGGCATCCACCAGTCAGAGCTTTGCTCAGGTAATATGAATGCAAAGATATGAGGGCCTGCATACCTGAACGACTGGGGAGGCTGCGGAGACGGCGACTTGACTGGCGAGTGTGACGGCGATTGGGATGTGGAACGGGTTAGTGGTGAGCGTCTTAATGACGGACAGGACTGCTGCAGCATTCTTCAGTTGTTGCACATGCTTACGGCTCAAGAAATAGTTTGTAAACTTGATAACTTTGTCCTGAAAAAAAAAGTATACATTTTCATTTATTTCGTTGAAAAGGTATAATATACAAATGAGCGGAAGCCTAGCCTACCTCAAGAACATAGTGGGTACTAGATGCTTATGCCATTCCAACTGCTCAGTCAGAGCAACGAGACAATAGTATTCGCTGTTTACTATGGTATACTACGAGGAAGCAACTACCAGCAAAAAAGTTTCACGTCAGTTTTCTTTTTATGCAACAACTTTTTATTTGCCTGTTTCTTTTTACCTTTTTTTCTTACTGTTCGTTTTCGTATATACTGGAAAGCCGAACTTTCAAGAAATTACTGTTGTGCAAACATACCAGCATCATTTTCAGAGTAAGTGAAGAAGACTTACCTGTGACAGTGTGGGTGCCTTCTTGGCGGCTGTGGAGAGTTCGTAGGCACCATGTAATACCAGGGCTGTTGTGTAAAGTCCACCCTCAAACTAAAACAGAAAACCACAATTACCAGGGTTCTCCACAGGATGAAAAAGCACACAGGTCATTTATTGTCTGACAAGTGCTGGGCCAAGCTAAGTTTGGCGTTGCAACTATAATGCGTCACCAGCGAAGCAAAGCCAAGAAAAGTTTTGACATTTAGATGTGAAAAGGGGCATTTTAAGGGGTTCTATTGAACACCCCTTAAAATTTTGGATAACTTTTGTTCTAATGGACCGATTTACAAAATTCAAAAAAAACCATAGAAGGTTCACAGCAAGCTGGATGCCCATTTCAAGGTATTGCACACGGGCGGCAGGCAAAAGCACACAGGTGCGCTTCCTATGTGTGGAGAACCCTGATTACATGTATTGATAAAATGTGGTGTAGAGCCATTTAAAATACATGTATAAAACCTGAATGAAAAGTAGAGGTTTACTTGGTGGTTCAATTTTAGGTCATATTGTCATATTGAGACTGACTAGTACTTTAAAGACTACAGAAAAAATTCTTTCCATATTGTAAGCGATAGAGGGTGAATGATTGAAAGAACACTTACTTGTACATATTTGTCGTCAATTTCATCTGCTTGTGCTATAACGTCCTCGATCATATCATAGAACTTTTGTAAATCTCCACTAAGTTTAGATGCAGCTAGGAACGTGTAGCCATAACTGAAAGAGGATGAACAGCGTTTTATGTTGGTTCAAGCAACAACAAAGTTATTTTCTTATATATTGGCATATTCTATGCCGTACAATCGTATCCTTAATACCACTCGTATAACAAGGATTATCAAATTTAAGAGTTCCCTCGTACCAACCATGTGACAGTAGGTAGGCACTGACGTAACTCCCGTTCGCGGTTCTGGCCGCCACAGCCACTCATAGTGTTATTAACCCTTTGAGGGACACTTTTTACCTCACCTATCTTCAAAAGTCGATTCTGAAGCTATTTATTGGAATATCAAGACAATTAGGGTGTCATATTAACGGGCTTGATGAGATCTATCACATGCATATAAGTTATCAATGATTGGTTGAGAAAAAATAAGGGTTTGGTCAAGTGAAATTAAAGCCCAACTTTGGAGGCATTTTATTGTATGAAGATCGAGTTGCTCATAAAAATAACTAGTTTGCACGTGTTCTACGGTTAAAAATGTTATAGAATATGCCTTAACATTTCCATTTAGACATGGACCACTATGTTTTATAAGCAACCCCAACATCCTCACCTACAAGCTCTGAGAGGGGTAGGCTGGGACCACCTCCCACACCTCCCACCCCCCCCCCCCACACACCCCCACTGCACCACTACTCTAGCCTAGGTCCTTCACTCCAGGGGCTACATGGTTTTTCTTCTGTAGTACTGACCAGTAGGTCCTTTTAGTGAACATCTTAAGAGAGGACTGACTAGCAGGATTTCTCTATGAAGTAGAGGGGAGGCCAGTACACAAACAGGGGACTTCTTCTGAAAGGGAGGGTGATGCAGAGGCAGAGAACTTCTCAACAGCACATGGGGGCTAGGTGTGAACCCATCTAGTCAGGTGAATACCCCACCAGGCCAAGTGACTAAGAGGGCATCTCTGACTAAAAGGACATCACCAGATTTTGCTTTTTAAAACTCATGATCCTTTGCTGACCAAGGATATTCCATAACTAAAGATATTAAATTTTTTTCAACGGAAGTAGTCATTTATCTAATTTCGCAATATTGACCTTTGACCTTAAAATGACCTTGACCTTAGACAAGGTCACCATATGCAAGGTCTTTTGGTGAGCTTAGACCCATTCTTTATCTCAAATTTCTAGTCTTGATATATCATGAGATGTGTCAATTTTACTCCAATCTCATAACATTGACCTTAGAATGACCTTGACCTTGGGCAAGGTCACTACATGCCTGTTCACACTAATCACTGAAAAAGCCTTCAACTATGTTTTATATCAGGTTTCTAGCTTTAGTTTTTCATAGGAAGTAGTCATTTACCTAATTTCACAACATTGACCTTTGACCTTAAAATGACCTTGACCTTGTCCAAGGTCACCACATGCACAATCACATCCGCCTCGTGATGACCTTCGATCTACTTTTTATATCATAATTCTAGCTGTAATAGTTCATGAGAAATGGGCATTTAACTGATTAAATGACTCCTGATGCCAGCTAGAATGATCACGAAATCTGGATCACAATTAAACTCTTAACTATGGTTAATTGTGGCAGAACGATAGACAGAATTTCAGATCTTTGAATGGCCATAACTTTGCTTCAAATTAACATAAAGACTTCATTCAAAAAGCAAAATCAATCAGTTTTGTGAGATCTATCCATAGATCATTAGCTAGAGTACATAGAACCAAGTCCTAAAAATTAGGTAAGTGCCTACAGTAGGAACAATCTATATATTTAGGATTTGATGTAAATTCAATACTCTCCGTTATCCCTTGATACACATCGACAGTAAGTTTGACAGTCCATTACCTTTGAGGGCTATCATCTTCTTTGATAGCAGCTGTTAATGCTTGGCTGGCCTTGGCGCTGTCAACTGAAAACAAATAAAAGATTTTAGTTTAATATTTTGATAAAAAATGTTGACTGAATTACCCATGCAGATACCCCTTTTCGCTTTTTTGTACGAGAACACAGTACAAAGTTAGTCACAGCCTTTGTAGTATGTATTATTGTATATCTAATGAGAAAATAAATAATGACAAGCTTCTACCTTACCTTTCTTGCCAAGGTTGACGAGTGACGCGATGGCGTAATATAGGTTGGCGGCACTGTTGTCGTCCCTGATGGCCTCAGTGAGGACCTTCTCAGCCTCACCTGCGCGGAACTGCAAACACAACATACACATTAAGTATAACAGTAGACATGCCAAACATTAGAAATGATGGTACAAGGAATATAGAGGACAAGGCCAGTAGTCTCAAATCAAAAGCCCCCACTACATAATCTAGAACAGTACCGTAATCTCTGGCGTATAAGGAGTGTCTTATACGTGAGGATTTAGTTCTCCCTGGATCCACATTTTCATTTTTTTTTACCATATTCTAAAACTCTTATAGGCGGAATGCGCCTTATACACGGAAGTCTGTTAGTTAGTTAGTTAGTGTTTAACGGCACGTCAGCTACTGGTGATGGCTATTTGTGCCTAAAGGTTTTATGGAAGAAAGTTTCTACTGTTTAAATTTGACTGTAGTATCAAATTTAAACAGTAGAAGTCTGTTACTTGAATATTCAATGTCGCCCTCTTTTTACACACACTATCCAAAATAATGAGTTTCGAATTTTAGTACAGGTAATACAGAGAAGCAAATTACCACAATATTTGCCATCTCTATTGTCATACACATTTTCAAAATCCTGTGAAATATTATGTTAACATTCTTCTGCGCACTCTAGCACTATTTTCACTTAATCATATCTTTGCGCTCCCCTTCCTACTGGGAGATTACCGTAAACTCCCACGTATTAGACGCGTCCTCTACGCCAAACAAAATGCTGGGGAGTCTTATAGGATTTTCTGAAGTTCAGGGTGCGTCTTATACGAGGGGTAATTTTACTATAGAACAGTACTAATCTTACAAATATCAGCATTAAAATGTGCGTCTTATACGCGAAAATGCATGTGCTGAGTTTGGGGTGCGTCTTATACGCGCAGCGCGTCTTCTACGCGGGAGATTACGGTATGTAGAAGCCAAGCATGATATGCAATATAATATGGTACTCAAAATTAACAAATTCTATACTTAACATGAGAATGACAGCACGTGTATTATTTGTGTAGTGTACTTACCTGACATGTGAATTTGCCTGCTGCCTTGAGTTGAGCGGCAGCTGATGATGCATAGTAAAGTGACTCAACGTCTGTTGTATCTACGTTAGCCTTGATAGCATCACAGGCTTTCTGTTTGTGTTGAGAAGAACAATGAGCAAGAATAAGTGTCAAGTTAATGGAAACTCACATGGTATCTTTATTTGGGAGAATATACTACATGTACTTTATCTGACAAATTTGCTTTTGTTTAATTAAGTATCTCTTCTTCCAATATTGGTAGTCCTCAGGATCTCCCATATTTATAAATGTGCTATGTGCAAATTCCGATAAGTTTCACCATTAATTTGGATAAAATATATCGTTGAACCATTACATAATGGGAACTTATCTGTTGCAACAAAAAAGAAAATGGGAAAATTAAGCAGGAACTGAACAAGCAAACAAATATACTCACTGAGGGCTCCTCTATCGCATCCTCTAACAGTGAGAATCCGAGGATGGAATAATGTAAGGCTTGGAGGTCTGATCCGTACGGCCGTACGCTGCCAAACACGCCCCGGAGCCGGTCCAGGTCGGACACTGTCAGGTAAGATGAGGGTGTCAGCGTCTGTGCTACTGCTGCCACCGACAGGCATGCCAGGATTAACAGTACTGTAACACAAGTTAAAGACGACTTGAAATTAGTTTCTAAACTGTGAACAGGCAGGGATTAAAGTAACTGAGCACAATATGAGATGAATTTTTTTTAAATCCTCAAATAAAAACCCCTAGATATGGGGTCTTGCATAGCAATGTACCATATAGGACGTGAAAATCCCTGAAATCCTGAAAACGTCTACCCCTGTACAAGGGTATTTGGGATGGTAACAAGAACGTGGTAACTGCAAGAGCAGAGTAGATGCCATACTGAGGGGTAAACTGGACGAATAACAAGATCGACCCAGGCAGATGGATCATTTATAACTGAAAAATGACTGAGGAGTTTGCAGGTATCCAAACCCCATGACGAAAACGACAGTTAACATACAAGTTTCAAGAGCTGAAGACCCCTCAAAAAGTATGTTCACTTGTTTTCACGATACATGATCAAACATTATGCACAATTGCAGATGTACCACTGACTCATAGCTAAGACTCAGGGAATATTTGTAAGAAATTAATTCCTGGAACCAATGGCTATCCGGATTACTCCCCAATCCCTCTCATTTAGCCCTAGGAGTTTTATTAAAACTCCTAGGGCTAAGCTTAAACAAGGTGTAATAAACAGTAATACTACCGTAATGTCCCGCGCAGAAGACGCGCTGCGCGTATCAGACTCACCCCAAACCCAACACATGCATTTTCACGTATAAGACGCACCTCTTAGGGGTGAATTTTGTAAATTCAGTACATTTCTATAGTAAAATTACCCCTCGTATAAGACGCACCCCCTATTTCAGTACATCCTATAAGACTGCCCAGCATTTTGTTTGGCGTAGAGGACGCGTCTTATACGCGGGAGATTACGGTACATATCATTTACTATTACAGTAAAATTCCCTTATTACGAATCCTGATATAACAATTTTTTGGTTATAACAAACAAATCCATTATAACCAATTCAATCCTATACATTTCTATAGTAAATAAATCCCATTATAACGAATTCCACATGCACTTTATTCGTTTATAACGAATTTTTTAACATGAAAAAATAGCTTACTTATGGGAAACTAATTGAAAAATGTCAAATTTTAGGCTTTGAAGGTCTGAGGGCTAGTGTAAGGACATCTCTCCCGCCTCCCTGCTCTTCTGTGGGCCGTGGCCTGGTGTAGGGGGGGGGGGTCAGAGGGGGAGTTGGGGCTAGTGTAAGGACATATCCCCCACCTCCCCACTCCTCTGTGGGCCGTGGCCTGGTATGGTGAGGGGGGATCAGAGGGGGAGTTGGGGCTAGTGTAAGGACATCTCCCCCACCTCCCCACTCCTCTGTGGGCCATGGCCTGGTGTGTGTGTTTAGGGGGGGGGGGGTCAGAGGGGGAGTTGGGGCTAGTGTAAGGACATCTTTCCCGCCTGCAAGTGCCTCTCTGGGGCCGTAGTCTGGGGAAGGGGAGGGGATGGAGGGGGAGGGGGGTCAGGGCTTTTGTAAGGACACCTACCTGCCTACCTAGTCCTCTTAGAAGTGTCTATTACGAAATTCGTTTACAACGAACTTTTTTTGCTTGTCCCAAGCATTTCGTTGTAACAGAATTTTACTGTACCTGGTAGATCTAAACAGACCTACATACGTGACACGTAGTCTACCTATCACTGTGGATGTTACACTTACTGAAGCCAATCAACAACAAGGGGCCACATGCGTCACAGTACAAACCATGTGTGTATCATCACTGTATGGCCCTTCTCTTGCATTTTTGGTGTTACAGTGTATGCTACTGTGTACCTAATCAGGCCAATGATCTTCTAAACGTGTTTAGCCTTCTAGTAGCAAGGATGTAAGTCAGGCAAGGGAAATACATGTCATTCAAAATTTTAAGAAATCAGGTAATACTGATAAAACCTGAAGACTTACATGCCTGTAGTAGTGGCAAGTGTATTGACATTTGTCACAAAGAAGATCTGTAGATATACCTCCATAGACAAAGTCAAAAACTTGAGGAATCTTGGATTGATTGGGCCTACCAATAATCATGGTCCATGTATACTACGTCTAGACTACGGTCTTGGATCTAACACTATCTAATACTAATAATTGACGAATGTTTAAGCGAATGATATCGCTGGTAACTCGGAAAGCGTTGGTCTGGCCATTTTGACACTATAGTAACAGCAATGCCAAAGACTAACAGGTCTATTGCGCGCCCGCCATTTTGGATTTATGCCGTCAACCGGCTATGTCGAATTAATTGTTATATTTTTAATGTGTATACAGAGAGAAACGTCCAACCTTTTTGACACTATAGTGACAGCAAAGAAGAAACCTACTCCATACGCATTGCACACTCTACTCGCACCAGCCATTTTTTTTCTTTGTCGTCATTCGGCGGGCTATGTTGTACTACTGTGGCAAATTTTCTCAAATAAATTTAAATCATATTTATTATGTCTGTTTTGCATGGATCCATCTTCTTCTCCCTATACTCTATCATATTATCAAATTTAATTCAATAACCGCCATGTTTGTATCAAAGTGAGACGCAATCGGAATGTCATAAAAGTTCAGCCGCTCGGATGATTTTTGGCAAAAAATTGCAGAGATGAACACGAATCATTTAACTGAGAATTATAGCACCAGATTGAATTAGTTGTTATATTTTTAATGCATATACAGAGAGAAATGTCCAAAAGGACCATAGAAACAAGATTAACATGTAATATATCTTTTTCCATTACATTCTTATCACGTACGTGACACTGGACCCGTCACCCAAAATGTCACCCCCATAGAAAAGCATTGAGGGCACCAAGCATCTAAGTTGGATTTCAGGTGACCTACTTTTTTTCAAACCTAAATTTTACAAAGATTAGAATCTTATAAGAGATAAATATTACACCTCCATGATCCTGAATATGTAGTCTATCACAGTTATCTATCCTGAAAGTACTAGGCCTGGGGCCTAGGCCTATTAGTCTGAGACTGACGGCTACATAAACGTGTATCAGCACCCGGAGTATAGAGCTACATACTGGCTGACATATTAGTCTGAGACTGACGGCTACATAAACGTGTATCAGCACCCGGAGTATAGAGCTATATATTGGCTGACATATTAGTCTGAGACTGACGGCTACATAAACGTGTATCAGCACCCGGAGTATAGACTATAGAGCTACATATTGGCTGACATACTAGTCTGAGACTGAGTCACTGACGGCTACGAATGTGGGACCGATGGCCCTAGAGACCGATGGCCCCAAGTGGGACCGATGGCCCTAGAAAATGAGACTGATGGCCCCAACTTTTAAACCAGGGTCCATCCCACATCTATCACCTATCTTCATTAATCATGCATATCTATGACACTTTCCATGTTACACTTGATTGAAAATTATATGAAAAAAAAAGAAAATTATTAAGAAAAAATGTTGAAAAAATAAAAAAAAATTAAAATTTCAGATGTGCTCTCTATATTGAATCCATACATAAACAGAATGAAATCACATGTCTTACATGTTTTAACCATATATTCTATGATTTATTTGCCATTTTAATAAAATAGAAGAATTCAGTATTGTTGAGCGCCGTACACACGGCTTTCTTTATTAATGACATAGCAATCTCATACAATAACATTTCCGCTGATAGTGCCTATCAACCTGTGAAGCACAGGATAGCCACTTAGTGCCGCTAAAATGCTGTAAAACACAAATCAATCAATCAATTCAGATCACTATAGATACATTGACATAGATAACAATGTCATATCACATTTCTGTGTTTAGAGTCAGTCAGCTGCTCCCAAGCTGTACTCACATCAAAGAAAGTAGGTGTCTCTTAGAAGTCTGAGTGCCACACCCACAGGTACTCACATGAAAGCAGGTGTGAATGTGTGTTTTTTTTTCAATTTCTATTTAATTTCCTTTATTTTTATTTCAATTTTTTTGTGTATTCAAAGCAGGTGTGAAAGTAGTAGCTTTCTAGTTGTGAAGAATGTGAATTTTTTTTTGTGTATTCCATTTTTTTTTTTCTATTTCGTTTTTTTTTTTCAATAGCTAATCCCCAGGCACTTGTCCGGCGGGCGCTGACTCTTACCTGACGGGAGAGTCAGGCTTCCTGCATAGGGCTCATTTGTCAGGTGACTGGAATTGTAGGACATAATTTTTTTATGTCGATTTCCTCATAAAGATGGCTTCCTAAGACATGTTTTTTGCCATTTTGTGAGAAACCTTTAATACGGGGGGCCCAGATTATTTGGTTCTCGCAAATCTGTTAGCCTTCATATCAAGTTTAGCTGCCACGGTCGGCCATGTTGGATGTGGTTTCAGGTCTCACAACAGAGGTGTAATTCATGAAATAATGATATTCATGAGAATCTGCTTGGAGAGTGGAGATTGACTTCCTGTCTGACAGAAAATGCACCTGCTGATAGCTACCTGTGTAACCCACATGGCATGTGCCAAATCTTGGAAAAGGGTGCGATCTAAAAGTTTCCAACAAAAGACGCTCTTCCCACTCACAGACAGCAAAACTAAGGTGGTACTCTTGTCAATACCATAAGCTGATTGTTGGGGATTTATTTCTGTCAAATGTTATTCTTAGAAACGTGCCGTTTCTAGAGCACCTTAAAGTTTTAGGTATGCCAGTCCCAGCGACTCAGTCCTTAACTGAGTCCAGTGACTACCAGGCACCCACACCACAGGGCTAGACACACTCGTGACACTGCCTCAGACTCAGTGGGTAGGCATTGGTTATTGTGGCTCTAACACCTCCAAACTTGTGCTAAAATACACCAAACATGCTCCATAACTTATGGAGCAGTCAACGTAAACATTCATTCTATAACAAATATATGTGAATAATTTAATCATATTATACACAGGGGCATCAAATTTGAAAGTGGGGCCATCAGTCCCAAAAGTGGGGCCATCAGTCTCATTTTCTGGGGCCATCAGTCCCGGGCCAACTGTCCTTAGGACCATGGGTCATGGTGCGGACGGCTACATAAACGTGTATCAGCGCCCAGACCAGAGTATAGAGCTACATATTGGCTTACATATTGCTAGTCTGGGATTGACGGCTACACAAAACCCATGTGCATGATGTGGCTAAGTGGTGCTATTAGCCCTTATACTTTAAAAGCCTTAGCCTCGGCCATAGCCTGCATAGGTTCACTCGTATACGTGTCACTGTACCACAGTCTACACCGTCTGTACCATGAACCAGTGCCATAGTCTAGAAGAGTAATGCATGCACACAGTCACACTATGATAAAGTAGACATTCATTGGACATGAATAAATAAGGATTGCTTAAATGTTTCTGCTGCTAGTTGTACAGAACCAGCGCTAGACTGGACTCTGCCAGTCTCTGGAGCAGATGAGGAGATGCCACATCACATAAATCTTGACAGGCAGGCAACCAGCCTGGTTTGTTGACGTTGTCAGTCGTGAGTCGGGAGGCCGGAGGGGTTGGGCAGTTTTGTCCTGTGAGACTTAGGCCAGAATCCATCTGCACTACACTCGTATGCCATCATGGGCACCCACTATCTTCATACATATTATCTGGCACGTCTTCGCGGGTTCATGTTTGACAAGAGCACGGGTGGGGGTGTGTACACGAACACAAACGGAACAATTACACGTGGCAGAAATGGCGACGACGCCGGTCGGCTAAACCGGGAAGCCACAAGAAAAATGCCGTCAAACAATGTAAATACACCGCAATGCATCATGAATCTTGAATATGCCCATTCAGAACGGCACAAATACAGGTTATACAAATTCTGGAATCAAATGCATCTATAGTTTTGACAATAAATGCTTTTAAATTGGCTAAACGTTACCAACCTCTCGCCATAGCGCCGCCTTGTAGTTTGTGAGGGGTCAACATCCGGGAAGCTCGGGTCAAGGGAGCGTGACATCACTTCCGGCAGAAGGGCGGTAGCTGCAGTCAACCAAGTCCTCGGGACTTGGCGCTACCACGCGCCGCGTCCCTGCTGCAAAAGGGTCACTTCTTGCAGAATTGACCTGGCCCTCCATGGAGACGAATGTTGATGCCGCCGCGCTTCCCGGGGTGCCCCTCCTAACGGGGGGTTCAAGGATATATGCCAGAACTCATCTGAATTTGAATTACATTCAGATGAGATCATCTGAAACTTATGGAAACTTAAAATGGAAGATTAATATTATTCAGATGAGATCTCATCTGAAAACAGTCAGAAGTGTGTGACAGCATGGTCCATAAGCAAATGTCCATGACCAGGGAATAAATTTGCATCGTATTCACCGAGGTGAGGCTGTCCGTATTCAACGATGCCTTATAGGCAGAGTTGAATGCGGACAGGCCTCACCTCGGTGAATACAATGCAAATTTATTCCCTGGAATGGACATTTGCATTTATGTCATGAGTAGTATAATAGATGGTCTTTTCTGAATATTATCCAGAAAAGACCATCATATTTGGATTATCCAGAGAAGACCTCCTATTTTTAGATTATTTATAAAAGAGGTCGTTTATAGATATATTTAGATTATTTATAAAAGAGGTCGTTTATAGATATATTTAAATTATCTATAAAAGAGGTCGTTTATAGATATATTTAGATTATTTATAAAAGAGGTTGTTTATAGATATATTTAGATTATTTATAAAAGAGGTCATCTATAAATATATCTATAAAAGAGATCGTTTATAGATATATATATTTATACATATATATATATAATTTAGATTAACATCTCCTTGTGCTTTTAATTAGTTCTTTTAAATGCCTCCAGATGGGAGAGCTATCTATGTAGTTATAGTTCTTATAGATCCCTCCAGATGGGAGGACGTGTAGCAGCAGTGTCATCATGATGCTTTGCTCTTAAATGATAGGCAAAAGGGATTTAAGATAGTTCTTATATGTCCCTCCAGATGGGATGACATGCAGTACCAGTATCATCATGATGCTCTGCTCTAAAATGAAGTGCAATCACAATCCCATCACAGTGAGCAGCTTATAATAAAGTTATGAGCAGAAGGGATTTAAGCTGCTCACCATGTAATTATAGTGTTATCACAATGCTCTGTTTTAAAATGAAGTGTTTAGAGCAACTATAGCGAGCAGCTTATAATAAAGCCATGGGCAAAAGGGAAAAGTACATGTTACAATCTAAAATGTGAATTATATTAAATATTGATACACACTGAGGAGGCTGTTTCCCCTAAGGGCAAAGCTTGAGAGGGAGACCCGCGAAGACTAAGAGAGTCAGGTAAAGCCTAAGAGAGAGATGGGTAGAGCTTTTACTCAAGGTTGATCGGTTTATATAACATTGAGAACCTTTTCACCCAGACCTATGCATGGAACAGGCTTACATACAGAGCCTGACCTATACATGAGTATTTGACATAACGGTCCCATTTATGTTTCTCATCTAGCTTTCTATGTTGACTGTGTTACTGAGTTACTTGACTCCAAGCCTGCTGTGTAGGGGTGTTAGTATGTTTGTGTGAGAAGGAGAGGAGCGGCATGAGTTACTCTCTTGACTTTTTAGATATGGGTTGTGGCCATACACGTATCAAAATGAAGTGCTCGCTATATAGTTGCAGTGAGCAGCTTATACAGAGTTTTAGCTGCTCACTGTAAAAGGCTAGCTATAGTTTGCTGTTTATGTATTAGCATTCAAATATGATTTGCTAGTCCGTTTGATTTGATACATTGTAACCGTCATTGTTTAGCCTGCAACCATAAGGGATAGACTATCCAGTTTTTACTGTGTAAAGCTAAAAACGAGCTAGCTGTGTTTTTACTAGACCACTTGTTATCTGGATGAAACCAGTTAGCTTTTACGTCTTAAGTAAAATGTCCATCTACTACGCAAAGACAATACATGTATTATGTTAATATAGCTTATAAAAATAGGAACTACGCAGTGTAAATACATGTATTATGTTAATATGCCTGACAAAAACAGGAACTACGCAGTAAGAATGCATGTATTATGCTAATATACCTGACAAAAACAGGAAATACGCAGTGTAAATACATGTATTATGTTAATATGCCTTACAAAAACAGGAACTACGCAGTAAGAATGCATGTATTATGCTAATATACTTGACAAAAACAGGGTGGGAAAATCTTATTCTTATTGCGCAGTTAGGTTAGAATAAGGCACTGCGTAGTTAGTTTTTAACCTGACTTTTTATCTGTGGTAAAAAGGTGCACTGTAAATAGTAGCTCCATGGTGGCTATGTCACTGAGTCACTCGATTCCAAGCCTGCTGTGTATGTGTGTTAGTATGTTTGTGTGAGAAGGAGAGGAGCAGCATGAGTTACGTTCTGCATATGTTATGCCGTATATGGTTTTCTACGTCTTACTTTTTACGCCTTATAAGGAAGAGAATATATTATGTTGATATGTTATGCCGTATATGGTTTTCTACGTCTTACTTTTTACGCCTTATAAGGAAGAGAATATATTATGTTGATATATGTCATATATGGCTACACACTAGCTAGGGTACTGAGGAGTCCCGCCTCTTCTGCATAGCTTACATGGCTCCTCCTCTTTTAGGTCTATATAAGGTACATGGACACCGCCTCTTCTGCATAGCTTATATGGCTCCTCCTCTTTTGGACCTATAAAAGGTACATGGACACTGAGCACTTGGGCACTAGGCACTTGGGAGCAGCATTTGCAAGGTGAGTCTGTTTCTATGTTCTGATAGATAAAAGCTTTTGGTACTTTAGATCTCAGAGGAGTTTTCTCTGTTAGACTTAGCTGTAGGTTTGAGGCATAGGTATTAAGTTAGGTAAAAGCAAACTGTTAGACTTAGCTGTAGGCTTGGGGCTTGGAGGTAAATGCAGAGCTGGACTTAGAAAGTTTTAGAAAGGCTTCTGTTTGGATACTTTGGATCTCAGAGAGGTTTTCTCTCTGCTTTGGAAAGTTTCTTTTTCTTTTATGATACTTAATTACTTTGAATTTGCTGAGACAAATTTTAGATTATAAATTTTTTGACTGAAATTTACTTCAATCTATTAATGCAGTGCATTTTGATACTTGTATTTTGCCGTTTTAGTCATTTTAACATACAAGGACTAGAGATAGATGCTGGACTATATAAAATAAAATGTAGCCCCCGAGTTGTCCTTTAAGAAGAAAAAATCAGCTTGAAAATCGGTTGGTAAACAAACTCAGAATCATGCAAAACGTGAATGGAGCTAAACTCAACTTTTCTCCTAGAAAAGCTTGATATAGACACACAATTACATTAAACGAATTGTGTGTCTAATACCCTTAAACATGTACAAGAAGAAATTGCATTGATTGGTCCATAGACAAAGTGAGAAGCAGTCCAAGACTGCATTTTGTTTACACTCGTTTTTCTCACTATAAGCTGCATTGCAACTCATGAGTAACTCATAACAGTTTTTTAATAATGCCTACAAAGAGGGCAGTATCATAGATAGGACAGAGGTTTCATGGTAGGTCCCTCCTCCTCCTGTATGGATACTCCTGGTACTAATGGGAAACACAGACAGCTGCAGCCAGAGGACTCACTTTGTTACTGTAAACACTAGCTCTGCCACTCGTGTGTAACTAGGTTACTGGTGTGAGCAGGGCTATGTAGTAGTAGTAGTAATACACAGGACTAGCAGAGATACATAGACACACATACAGGTTTGTATATCTCTAACAATGCTGTCTTGCACATAGGATAACACAGAGGTAGAGATACTTTAAAAGACTCTAACAATACATACATGCACACATTATTACAGATTGGAGATGGTAGCCATCTATAGCTTATATAGCAGGGATGATGGGTGGAGTAGGAACCCTTCAGCAATGATCCAGCACAGAGAGCTATAGGGACTATTCTACTGTGATGCATGGAATAAAGGTCTAAAGTGAAAATTTTGGAACAAAAACAATGTTTCCTATCCCTCTATGAGCTAGCTGAAAAGAAATTGTGCAGTTTGTAATTGAAAATTCCATTGCTGAAAGGAACTGCGTAGTTATAATATAGTAATAAAAAATTACTATACAGTGTTATAGCATACACTGTATGCTTTGTTTTTATGAGTAACTCACATGAGTTTTTTATTATGATATTTATAGAGACAAGTATCATGGAAAGGTGCAGAGAGCTGCAGGATGGTTCCTATGAATCCCACCAGATGGAAGATGAGTAGCATAATGGTACACTGTATGCTTTGGTTTCATGAGTTGCTCACACGAGTTTTTTATTATAGCATTCAAAGAGACAAGCTACATTGAAAGGTGCAGAGAGCTGCAGGATGGTTCCTATGAATCTCACCAGATGGAAGTGTGCTTCAGGAAAATTCCATGATGTAATGCATATATTATGTTAAGGGTACTAAGGAGTCCCGCCTATTCTGCATAGCTTACATGGCTCCTCCTCTTTTGGGTCTATATAAGGTACATGGACACCGCCTCTTCTGCATAGATTATATGGCTCCTCCTCTTTTGGACCTATAAAAGGTACATGGACACTGAGCACTTGGGCACTAGGCACTTGGGAGCAGCATTTGCAAGGTGAGTCTGTTTCTATTTTCTGATAGATAAAAGCTTTTGGTACTTTAGATCTCAGAGGAGTTTTCTCTGTTAGACTTAGCTGTAGGTTTGAGGCATAGGTATTAAGTTAGGTAAAAGCAAACTGTTAGACTTAGCTGTAGGCTTGGGGCTTGGAGGTAAATGCAGAGCTGGACTTAGAAAGTTTTCTGTTTGGATACTTTGGATTTTAAACTGTTGGACTCCATGAACATTTATGAAAGCTTAGGCTAGGTATTTATTGCTTAAGTTTTTCATGGATTTGATGGTCTAAGAAAATGTTTCTGTCACCTTTGTAGACATTTTTCTCGCCTTAGAGAAGTTTTCATGGCATATTGTTTTATTTTAATTTAAGTGCCCTGAGAGATTTTGAGAGTAAATAATCAGTTGGACATTTTTGTAAGCTTAGGCTGGGTATTTATTGTATGACTTTCTTCAGATTTAATAGTTTCAGAAAATGTTAGCTACTTTGAATTTAACAGTTTGAAAGTTTCCGATAGTAAATGCTCACTTGGAAATTTTTCTCAACATAGGCTAGGTTTCTGCCACCTTTACAAAAATGCCTCTGGGTGTAGAAAAGTGTAAATGCAGAGCTGGACTTAGAAAGTTTTAGAAAGGCTTTTGTTTGGATACTTTGAATCTCAGAGAGGTTTTCTCTCTGCTTTGAAAAGTTTCTATTTATTTTATGATACTTATTTACTTTGAATATGCTGAGAAAGATTTTAGATTATAAATTTTTGGACTGAAATTTGATTGGTCTTCCTTGGTAGGAGTCCCACCTCTTCTGTTCAGCCATTGGTCCTCCACAGCATATTATGTTTATTTCGTGAAAATTTATTTTTAGAACTTGGAGTAGAGCTATATAAGGCGCAGGCTCTCAGTCTCACCCTGACCACTAGAGGGAAACTTCAGCAAGGTAAAGTTGTTTCTATATTTTGACTTAGGAAGTTTTAGAAGTGTTTCTGTTTGGACAATTTATATCTTAGAAAGGTTTTCTCAGTTAGACTTAACTGTAGGCTTGAGGCTTGGAGTTAAATGCAAAGCTGGACTTAGAAAGTTTTCTGTCTGGATACTTTGGATTTTAAACTGTTGGACTCCATGAACATTTATGAAAGCTTAGGCTAGGTATTTATTGCTTAAGTTTTTCATGGATTTGATGGTCTAAGAAAATGTTTCTGTCACCTTTGTAGACATTTCTCTTGCCTTAGAGAAGTTTTCATGGCATATTGTTTTATTTTAATTTAAGTGCCCTGAGAGATTTTGAGAGTAAATAATCAGTTGGACATTTTTGTAAGCTTAGGCTGGGTATTTATTGTATGACTTTCTTCAGATTTAATAGTTTCAGAAAATGTTAGCTACTTTGAATTTAACAGTTTGAAAGTTTCCGATAGTAAATGCTCACTTGGAAATTTTTCTCAACATAGGCTAGGTTTCTGCCACCTTTACAAAAATGCCTCTGGGTGTAGAAAAGTGTAAATGCAGAGCTGGACTTAGAAAGTTTTAGAAAGGCTTTTGTTTGGATACTTTGAATCTCAGAGAGGTTTTCTCTCTGCTTTGAAAAGTTTCTATTTATTTTATGATACTTATTTACTTTGAATATGCTGAGAAAGATTTTAGATTATAAATTTTTGGACTGAAATTTGATTGGTCTTCCTTGGTAGGAGTCCCACCTCTTCTGTTCAGCCATTGGTCCTCCACAGCATATTATGTTTATTTCGTGAAAATTTATTTTTAGAACTTGGAGTAGAGCTATATAAGGCGCAGGCTCTCAGTCTCACCCTGACCACTAGAGGGAAACTTCAGCAAGGTAAAGTTGTTTCTATATTTTGACTTAGGAAGTTTTAGAAGTGTTTCTGTTTGGACAATTTATATCTTAGAAAGGTTTTCTCAGTTAGACTTAACTGTAGGCTTGAGGCTTGGAGTTAAATGCAAAGCTGGACTTAGAAAGTTTTCTGTCTGGATACTTTGGATTTTAAACTGTTGGACTCCATGAACATTTATGAAAGCTTAGGCTAGGTATTTATTGCTTAAGTTTTTCATGGATTTGATGGTCTAAGAAAATGTTTCTGTCACCTTTGTAGACATTTCTCTTGCCTTAGAGAAGTTTTCATGGCATATTGTTTTATTTTAATTTAAGTGCCCTGAGAGATTTTGAGAGTAAATAATCAGTTGGACATTTTTGTAAGCTTAGGCTGGGTATTTATTGTATGACTTTCTTCAGATTTAATAGTTTCAGAAAATGTTAGCTACTTTGAATTTAACAGTTTGAAAGTTTCCGATAGTAAATGCTCACTTGGAAATTTTTCTCAACATAGGCTAGGTTTCTGCCACCTTTACAAAAATGCCTCTGGGTGTAGAAAAGTGTAAATGCAGAGCTGGACTTAGAAAGTTTTAGAAAGGCTTTTGTTTGGATACTTTGAATCTCAGAGAGGTTTTCTCTCTGCTTTGAAAAGTTTCTATTTATTTTATGATACTTATTTACTTTGAATATGCTGAGAAAGATTTTAGATTATAAATTTTTGGACTGAAATTTGATTGGTCTTCCTTGGTAGGAGTCCCACCTCTTCTGTTCAGCCATTGGTCCTCCACAGCATATTATGTTTATTTCGTGAAAATTTATTTTTAGAACTTGGAGTAGAGCTATATAAGGCGCAGGCTCTCAGTCTCACCCTGACCACTAGAGGGAAACTTCAGCAAGGTAAAGTTGTTTCTATATTTTGACTTAGGAAGTTTTAGAAGTGTTTCTGTTTGGACAATTTATATCTTAGAAAGGTTTTCTCAGTTAGACTTAACTGTAGGCTTGAGGCTTGGAGTTAAATGCAAAGCTGGACTTAGAAAGTTTTCTGTCTGGATACTTTGGATTTTAAACTGTTGGACTCCATGAACATTTATGAAAGCTTAGGCTAGGTATTTATTGCTTAAGTTTTTCATGGATTTGATGATCTAAGAAAATGTTTCTGTCACCTTTGTAGAAATTTCTCTTGCCTTAGAGAAGTTTTCATGCCATATTGTTTTATTTAAGTGCCCTGAGAGGTTTTGAGAGTAAATAATCATTTGGGCATTTTTGTAAGCTTAGGCTGGATATTTATTGTATGACTTTCTTCAGATTTGATAGTTTCAGAAAATGTTTGCTACTTTGAATTTAACAGTTTGAAAGTTTCCGATACTAAATGCTCAATTGGGCATTTTTCTCAGCATAGGCTAGGTTTCTGCCACATTTACAGAAATGCCTCTGAGAATAGAAAGGTGTTCATTGGATACTGTGCTATCATGTCAAAGTTTCTAAGGGTAAGTACTCAGTGGGACTTTGTTACATCTATAAGCTTAGACTAGGTTGGCTCTTAATATTATTGAATATTGTTGTGTTAGTTTAGGATTTAGCAGTCTAAGAAAGGCCTTCTGAAGCAAAGGTCTCAACTAAGTTATTTTGAATTTAGAACTTTCAAAAATGTTTCTAAGATTAAATACAGAGTTGCAATTAAATGTTTTTCCTAGCTGAGGCTGGGAGGCTCTGAAATATGGGAAAGTTGAATAGCTTATGAGTTTGATATGATTAGTCATTGAGGGATTGGATTAAAACAGGATTAGTGTATAATAATGAATCAGAGCATTGTGTGATAATACATAAAGTCTTTTGTCAGCAGGATAACGCCATTGAAGCTGAAGTCACTTTTCTGGAAAGTGCTTTGCTTAGGCTACCAGAGGTACCTTCCTGTACTGTGCTGAGCAGATGGACTGTAGCCACTCATGGCTATTTTGGTTGAAGGCAGAACAGGTAAAACTAACTCTCTAGTTTCTCCACTGCTTTGGCTTTCATGGTGATACGCCACTGTACTGGAGGAGGTAGACTATTCTGGACAGTGCACTGCTTGGGCTACCAGAGGTACGCCCCTGTACTGTGCTGAGCAGATTGGCTGTAGCCAGCCTATGGCTATTTTGGTCGAAGGCGGAACAGGTAAAACTAACTCTCTAGTTTCTCCACTGCTTTGGCTTTCATGGTGATACGCCACTGTACTGGAGGAGGTAGACTATTCTGGACAGTGCACTGCTTGGGCTACCAGAGGTACGCCCCTGTACTGTGCTGAGCAGATTGGCTGTAGCCAGCCCATGCCATATTGTTTTATTTTAATTTAAGTGCCCTGAGAGGTTTTGAGAGTAAATAATCAGTTGAGCATTTTTGTAAGCTTAGGCTGGATATTTATTGTATGACTTTCTTCAGATTTGATAGTTTCAGAAAATGTTTGCTACTTTGAATTTAACAGTTTGAAAGTTTCCGATACTAAATGCTCAATTGGGCATTTTTCTCAGCATAGGCTAGGTTTCTGCCACATTTACAGAAATGCCTCTGAGTATAGAAAGGTGTTCATTGGATACTGTGCTATCATGTCAAAGTTTCTAAGGGTAAGTACTCAGCGGGACTTTGTTACATCTATAAGCTTAGACTAGGTTGGCTCTAATATTATTAAATATTGTTGTGTTAGTTTAGGATTTAGCAGTCTAAGAAAGGCCTTCTGAAGCAAAGGTCTCAACTAAGTTATTTTGAATTTAGAACTTTCAAAAATGTTTCTAAGATTGAATACAGAGTTGCAATTAAATGTTTTTCCTAGCTGAGGCTGGGAGGCTCTGAAATATGGGAAAGTTGAATAGCTTATGAGTTTGATATGATTAGTCATTGAGGGATTGGATTAAAACAGGAATAGTGTATAATAATGAATCAGAGCATTGTGTGATAATACATAAAATCTTTTGTCAGCAGGATAACGCCATTGAAGCTGAAGTCACTTTTCTGGAAAGTGCTTTGCTTGGGCTACCAGAGGTACCCTCCTGTACTGTGCTGAGCAGATGGACTGTAGCCACTCATGGCTATTTTGGTTGAAGGCAGAACAGGTAAAACTTACTCTCTAGTTTCTCCACTGCTTTGGCTTTCATGGTGATACGCCACTGTACTGGAGGAGGTAGACTATTCTGGACAGTGCACTGCTTGGGCTACCAGAGGTACGCCCCTGTACTGTGCTCAGCAGATTGGCTGTAGCCAGCCCATGGCTATTTTGGTCGAAGGCGGAACAAGTAAAACTAACTCTCTAGTTTCTCCACTGCTTTGGCTTTCATGGTGATACGCCACTGTACTGGAGGAGGTAGACTATTCTGGACAGTGCACTGCTTGGGCTACCAGAGGTACGCCCCTGTACTGTGCTGAGCAGATTGGCTGTAGCCAGCCTATGGCTATTTTGGTCGAAGGCGGAACAGGTAAAACTAACTCTCTAGTTTCTCCACTGCTTTGGCTTTCATGGTGATACGCCACTGTACTGGAGGAGGTAGACTATTCTGGACAGTGCACTGCTTGGGCTACCAGAGGTACGCCCCTGTACTGTGCTGAGCAGATTGGCTGTAGCCAGCCTATGGCTATTTTGGTCGAAGGCGGAACAAGTAAAACTAACTCTCTAGTTTCTCCACTGCTTTGGCTTTCATGGTGATACGCCACTGTACTGGAGGAGGTAGACTATTCTGGACAGTGCACTGCTTGGGCTACCAGAGGTACGCCCCTGTACTGTGCTGAGCAGATTGGCTGTAGCCAGCCTATGGCTATTTTGGTCGAAGGCGGAACAAGTAAAACTAACTCTCTAGTTTCTCCACTGCTTTGGCTTTCATGGTGATACGCCACTGTACTGGAGGAGGTAGACTATTCTGGACAGTGCACTGCTTGGGCCACCAGAGGTACGCCCCTGTACTGTGCTGAGCAGATTGGCTGTAGCCAGCCCATGGCTATTTTGGTTGAAGGCGGAACAAGTAAAACTAACTCTCTAGTTTCTCCACTGCTTTGGCTTTCATGGTGATACGCCACTGTACTGGAGGAGGTAGACTATTCTGGACAGTGCACTGCTTGGGCTACCAGAGGTACGCCCCTGTACTGTGCTGAGCAGATTGGCTGTAGCCAGCCTATGGCTATTTTGGTCGAAGGCGGAACAAGTAAAACTAACTCTCTAGTTTCTCCACTGCTTTGGCTTTCATGGTGATACGCCACTGTACTGGAGGAGGTAGACTATTCTGGACAGTGCACTGCTTGGGCCACCAGAGGTACGCCCCTGTACTGTGCTGAGCAGATTGGCTGTAGCCAGCCCATGGCTATTTTGGTTGAAGGCGGAACAAGTAAAACTAACTCTCTAGTTTCTCCACTGCTTTGGCTTTCATGGTGATACGCCACTGTACTGGAGGAGTAGACTATTCTGGACAGTGCACTGCTTGGGCTACCAGAGGTACGCCCCTGTACTGTGCTGAGCAGATTGGCTGTAGCCAGCCCATGGCTATTTTGGTCGAAGGCGGAACAAGTAAAACTAACTCTCTAGTTTCTCCACTGCTTTGGCTTTCATGGTGATACGCCACTGTACTGGAGGAGGTAGACTATTCTGGACAGTGCACTGCTTGGGCTACCAGAGGTACGCCCCTGTACTGTGCTGAGCAGATTGGCTGTAGCCAGCCTATGGCTATTTTGGTCGAAGGCGGAACAGGTAAAACTAACTCTCTAGTTTCTCCACTGCTTTGGCTTTCATGGTGATACGCCACTGTACTGGAGGAGGTAGACTATTCTGGACAGTGCACTGCTTGGGCTACCAGAGGTACGCCCCTGTACTGTGCTGAGCAGATTGGCTGTAGCCAGCCCATGGCTATTTTGGTCGAAGGCGGAACAAGTAAAACTAACTCTCTAGTTTCTCCACTGCTTTGGCTTTCATGGTGATACGCCACTGTACTGGAGGAGGTAGACTATTCTGGACAGTGCACTGCTTGGGCTACCAGAGGTACGCCCCTGTACTGTGCTGAGCAGATTGGCTGTAGCCAGCCCATGGCTATTTTGGTCGAAGGCGGAACAAGTAAAACTAACTCTCTAGTTTCTCCACTGCTTTGGCTTTCATGGTGATACGCCACTGTACTGGAGGAGGTAGACTATTCTGGACAGTGCACTGCTTGGGCTACCAGAGGTACGCCCCTGTACTGTGCTGAGCAGATTGGCTGTAGCCAGCCCATGGCTATTTTGGTCGAAGGCGGAACAAGTAAAACTAACTCTCTAGTTTCTCCACTGCTTTGGCTTTCATGGTGATACGCCACTGTACTGGAGGAGGTAGACTATTCTGGACAGTGCACTGCTTGGGCTACCAGAGGTACGCCCCTGTACTGTGCTGAGCAGATTGGCTGTAGCCAGCCCATGGCTATTTTGGTCGAAGGCGGAACAGGTAAAACTAACTCTCTAGTTTCTCCACTGCTTTGGCTTTCATGGTGATACGCCACTGTACTGGAGGAGGTAGACTATTCTGGACAGTGCACTGCTTGGGCTACCAGAGGTACGCCCCTGTACTGTGCTGAGCAGATTGGCTGTAGCCAGCCCATGGCTATTTTGGTCGAAGGCGGAACAAGTAAAACTAACTCTCTAGTTTCTCCACTGCTTTGGCTTTCATGGTGATACGCCACTGTACTGGAGGAGGTAGACTATTCTGGACAGTGCACTGCTTGGGCTACCAGAGGTACGCCCCTGTACTGTGCTGAGCAGATTGGCTGTAGCCAGCCCATGGCTATTTTGGTCGAAGGCGGAACAAGTAAAACTAACTCTCTAGTTTCTCCACTGCTTTGGCTTTCATGGTGATACGCCACTGTACTGGAGGAGGTAGACTATTCTGGACAGTGCACTGCTTGGGCTACCAGAGGTACGCCCCTGTACTGTGCTGAGCAGATTGGCTGTAGCCAGCCCATGGCTATTTTGGTCGAAGGCGGAACAAGTAAAACTAACTCTCTAGTTTCTCCACTGCTTTGGCTTTCATGGTGATACGCCACTGTACTGGAGGAGGTAGACTATTCTGGACAGTGCACTGCTTGGGCTACCAGAGGTACGCCCCTGTACTGTGCTGAGCAGATTGGCTGTAGCCAGCCTATGGCTATTTTTGGTTGAAGGCAGAACAGGTAAAACTCTCGTTTATCCTCTGCTTTGGCTTTGAATTTACACGTCTGAGAGTTTCTTAGTTATTCTAAATTAAAAACTCTCTGAGAACAAATACAGCGTTAGACTTAGCTATTTTCTCAAGCTGAGGCTAGGGATGGTTTGTATGGAATTAAATTTTGCTGTGTTAGTTTTAATTCAGCAGTTTCAGAAAAGAATTTTCATGCGTTCATTGAAGTTTCTATACTTTTAAAATTGATTTGTCCTAGCTTCAGAAAGATTTCTGCACACCGAATTTTAACAGCCAATCACAGCCCTTGAAGGTAACTGGGTTCGATTCCTAGCATAACCAACACAAAACATAATGCTGGTGCAAAGGGACAGATTGGTTATGGTCCCACTTGCAATTGCTGTGATGAGCTATCAGTTTCCCCCTGACTTTAGAGAGGTTTTCATAACATATTGCATTATTTTGAATTTACTGAGAGTAAATTCTCAGTTGGACATTTCTGTCAGCTTAGGCTAGGTATTTATTGCTTGAGTTTCTTTGACATCAATGGTCTCAGAAAACTTTTCTCTCACCTTTGTAAAAAAAGGCTCTGCCTGCAGAAACATTTTCATTGGATATTATGTTATTTTGGATTTAATATTGAGAGTCTCTAAGAACTAATACTCATTCAGACTTTAATATTTATATCAGTTTAGGCTAGGTAGGCTTTCATAGCATCTTGCCAGTTTTATTTACTAGTTTGAGAGTTTCTAAAAGTAAATACTCAGTCAAACATTTTTGTTAACTTAGGATAGGTATTTATTGTTTAAGTTTCTTAAGCTTTATTGGTCTCAGAAAACATTTCTCCCACCTTTGTAGAAAAGGCTCTGCCTATGGAAACATTTTTATTGGATATTGCGTTATTTTGGATTTAATAGTGTGATAGTCTCTAAGGGTAAGTACTCAGTCAGATTTTGATATTTATATCAGTTTAGGCTAGGTAGGCTTTCAATATTACTGAAAATTGTTGTGTCAGTTGGGATTTAGTGGTCTTAGAATAGCTTTCTTATAACTTTATGAAAGTTTCAATTGTCTAAAGTTTTCTGTTAGCTTTAGAAACTTGACTGTGACCTCTACTGAGTTATTCTGAATTTAGAACTCTCAGAAATGTTTTTGAGATTAAACACAAAGTTGGATTTAGAAGGGACTAATATTTAAGTTGTCCTGATATTACATATGTGTTAGTTGTGGTTTGTCTACAAAATAATTACAACAAAGGGACTAATATCAAATTATTTTGATTGTTTGGTTTGTCAACAGAAATAATCACAACAAGGGACTCATATATCTAAGATGTCCTAATGTTGCATTTGTGTTGGTTGTGATTTGTTGACGAAAATAATCGCAACAAGGGATCCATAACAAAAATAATCGCACAAGGGATCCATATCTAAGTTGTGGTTTGTTGACATAATAATCACAATAAAAGATCAATTTTCAAGATGTCATAAGGTTTGGGTTGTTGACAAAAAACAACCACAAAGGACAAAGATATTGTCCGAATATTACATTTTGCTCTATTTACGAGTTAAGAGAGGATAACCTGAGTTTGTGAAAGTAAATTATTTGAATTTTAGATAAAAGATTTGGAAAAAAATGATCATAAAAATTAATTATGAACTATTAAAAACTAGAATTTCTTATTTCGAAGGTAGAATACATTTCAAAGACAACGAAAAGGATATAATAGATGTCAGTTTTCCTTCCCAGCCTTATATGTCAGTCAAGGAAGCTGAACAAATTATTTCGGCTTTGTCTTATTTTGATTCTTTGCCACGGTTAAAAAAAAATCAAAGTAGAGACGCTTGTATATTTCGCTGATTATTTCCTGTCTTTTTATTTGCAGGATGAAATAGGCAATTTAGTTTTATCAAATATTATGCTTTTACCGCGAGTCCTTAAAATATGTTGCATATTAATGCCTTATCAACATTTTTATTTTACTATGATGGATTTTGCTTGTGACTTACTCGAAATCCCATATATTTATCATGTAGAAACATTAATGAAACCTAAAAAAAGAAAACATGATGACACTTTAGATCCTAGCGAATATGTTTTATCAGAAATAACAAAAGAATTGAGAAATAAAACAAGACAAAGATTGCATAAAATGTCACTAGAATACATGCTTTGTAAATTATGCAACACTGAAATGATTATTTCTACAAAAACTAGAAACATTGCTTATATGATTTGTTGCAATAAGCCAGTACATCAAAAATGTTTTGATGATTTTATTCAAAAATCAAATTTGTATCATAGGACTGAAACAATAAAATGTCCTTACTGTTCCATTGAATGGGTACATGAAAAACCACGGGTTGGTCATGAATGTTTGTTATGGTTAATGAGAAAATCATCTGACACTTCCTTGTTAAATCAAAAAAAAAACCAAAAGTTTGTTTATTTGATAAGAAATAAAAAGTTTGAAACAAATATTTTTGTCTTATGTTACATTTTAAAAATGAAATATTTTATAACATATACAGCAGTAGCTTACAAAAAGTCTCTGAGAATAAAGAAACAAAACTACAATAACTTAAGGTAATACAGTATAACGAATAAGGCAACGAAGTTAACCAATAAGGCAGCAAAGTTATATGACAACGAATAAGGTAACAAAGTAAATGAAGGAGGCAGCGAAATCAGATGAACTTTTCTGACGCAGACTACAGGGAATTCTTTGCAGGAAAAGCATTGCGATTAATGCTTTAAAGGTAAAGCTAAAGATTTGCTTTTGTGAGTTCATTAAAAATTGCTGTTGAGTCAACTGTTCACTGAGAGCTAAAAATTAAATTTGTTTCATTTTCACATAATTAATTCCTGTTACATACATACAATTTGTGGTAAAATTAATTGTAACAATGCTTGTATGGGAACGATTCGCAACAAACTCACAAAAGTAGCTTTTCGCTAATCTAGTAAAGAAATATTAGTCATAGCCTCTAGAGGTCTTCAGTGTGCTAAGTATCGTATAGTTTAAGATAGTTTTAGAAATGCTCACTAGAGGTCTTCAGTAAGCAGAAAATGCCTTGTTTATATTAGTCACCAGAGGTCTTCAGTGTAAAACCATGCACATAGTTTTAGTGACTCACACTAGAGGTCTCCGCTGATTTAGTAAAGTAATGTCAGTCCTAGCCTCTAGAGGTCTATAGAGTGCTAAATATGGTATAGTTTAAGATAGTTTTAGGAATGCTCACTAGAGGTCTTCAGTAAGCAGAAAATGCCTTCTATAAGCCACCAGAGGTCTTCAGTGTAAAACCATGCACATAATTTATATCAGCCACCAGAGGTCTTCAGTGTAAAACCATGCACATAGTTTTAGTGACTCACACTAGAGGTCTCCGCTGATCTAGTAAAGTAATGTCAGTCCTAGCCTCTAGAGGTCTATAGAGTGCTAAATATGGTATAGTTTAAGATAGTTTTAGGAATGCTCACTAGAGATCTTCAGTAAGTAGAAAATGCCTTCTATAAGCCACCAGAGGTCTTCAGTGTAAAACCATGCACATAATTTATATCAGCCACCAGAGGTCTTCAGTGTAAAACCATGCACATAATTTATATTAGCCACCAGAAGTCTTCAGTGTAAAACCATGCACATAGTTTTAGTGACTCTCACTAGAGGTCTTCGCTGATCTAGTAAAGTAATGTCAGTCCTAGCCTCTACAGGTCTATAGAGTGCTAAATATGGTATAGTTTAAGATAATTTTAGGAATGCTCACTAGAGGTCTTCAGTTAACAGAAAATATCCTGTTCATATGAGCCACCAGTGGTTTTTTTTCCCTGAGATAAGAAATACTTTCAAAGTTATCAAAAAAAGATTTTATTGTTTAAAAATAAGATATATTTTTAAAATGAATGTTTCTTCTCCTTTTTACATTAATTTACCTTCTAATACTATTCATCCCTCTCGAGAAAACAAAACAAGCAAATTTTGGGTTAAATTACCTTCTATTTTAATTTTACAAGGAGAATGGGAAGTGGGATTAGTAGAAGTAAACATACCAGTTTCCTGGTATAATTTCCCAGAAATTCCAGAAAAAAATAGGACTTTGGTAGTAGAAAGAAAAGATTTCAGGTTGAAGCAAGACGTGAATAAAATAACTTCATTAGATGAAATAGAAATAAAAAAAAGATATGTCGTGCAAAAAATTCCATATGGAAATTATACTTCTTTAGATAGTTTAATAAAAAGCATAAATGCAGCCTTGAAAAAAATAGACGCATACCCTGACGATGAATTTTTTCGAAAAAGTAGAGAACCATATGTGAAAACTGAGCTGCAAAATTTAAAACCCATTTTAAAGGTAGGGAGAGGAGACAAAGTTGTTATGTCTAAATATTTAAGTAATGTACTGAGATTGGATATATCTAAAGAAATAGACAACGAAGCTGAGATCGAAAACAGTGACGTTATAACTTTTTCAGGGCTTCCATTGAATAGTTTATTAGATTTTCAGATTTTAATGAGCACTACTTTAAGATACAAACATTATAAATATTTTCATGCGGGAGGTGTTCCTAATTTGCATCACGTTTCTTCTAATATTTATATTTATACTGATATAGTTGCAAATGAAATTGTAGGCGATCTTCAAATTCCTTTATTGAGAACTATTCGTTGCAGTGAAAAATTCGGAGACGATATAAAGGAAGTTTTTGTCTCTCCGTACTATAAAAAGGTAAAAAAAAGTGAAATACAAGAAATCGAAATAACTATATGTGACGATGTGGGAAAGTTGGTTCAATTTGAATATGGAACAGTTTTTTTAGTTCTTCATTTTAGACCTATAAGAAATGAAAAAAAGTAAAGCTTTCAGAAATTTAATCGTAGAATATGATTTAACTCCTGCTCTTCACAAATATGATCCTGATTTATTTTTACTTAATCAGACCAAAAAAATTAAAAAATTAATTTTGAAGAAAAAAAAAAAAGAAGGGGGGGTTAAATTTCAATTATCGTTATGCACAGTGTTAGGAAAATATAATCTAGAAAACAATGAATATTTTGAAATTCAACCATGGTTCCAAAGTCCTGTTCAAGTAAACTTTGATTCTCATAACGTAGAGGAATTAATAAGAAATTCCTTTTCTGTGATATTAGGTTTTTTCGATGCTTTTTTGCACATGGGGTCAGGATGGTTTTTAAGAGAAATAAAAGTGTTACGCCTCTCTGTTTTTAAATATAATCCTTTTGGAGGTGAGAAAAAAGGGAAAGAAAGCATTATTCAAAGAAAAAAATCAGTTCTTAATATAAAAGGAAGCGGCAAAAAATGCTTCATATACTCTGTTTTAGCAGGATTACATAAAATTCCTCACAATGCAAACTTGGCTAAGTCGTACGATATTTTTTTAGAAAAATTAAACCTTTCTTTTCTTTCTTTTCCTGTGAAATTGAGTGAAATTCCAAAGTTCGAAAAGAAAAATAATCTTACTGTAAATGTCTTTGGCCTTTTAGTATCTGAAAAAAAAGAATGTCAGCCTTTCCCTATGTATATTTCAGTCCTTTCTTCTCCCCTTACTGAAGGAAGACATATTGATTTATTGTTATTTAATGATCACTATTATCTTATCAGAAATTTACATAAATTTATCAGACCATTCTTTTGGAAAAAAACTAGGTACTTTTGTTACAAATGTTTGATATCATTTTGCTCAAAAAAAAAATATGAAATGCACGTTAATAACAATTGCAAAACTAATGTATACAGTGGTCAGGGTTATTCTACTCCACCGAAAGGGACTTTCTTGAAATTCGTTGACCATAAATTTAAAGTTAAAAGTCCTTTTGTGATATATGCAGATTTTGAATGTTATAATCGCACTATAAGCAAAATATACAAAGGGAAATCGTGTTGCTCCAAAGAACACAAATTAAATGCCTTTGGAGCTATATTAATTTCTAAATATGAAAAATACAGTCAAGATCCTGTTATATACGTAGGAAAAAATGTTATAGAAAAATTTGTTTCTTACTTATATAAAAAAAGAGCTGAAATTTCGTATATTTTAGATCATAAGAGAAAACCTTTGTCTTTGTCTTCTGACGATATTTCACATATGGGACTATATACACCCGTGTATATATATATAATTAATATGTGCAGTGTTTGGATCTACTTTTCCTCCAGGGCGCGCATTGGTATGTATGACGTCATAGTAAACAGATAGCTCCTATAAAAGCTGCGGGATCCAAATTAACCGTCAGTTGGCGTGTATCCTCGGAGCGGCACACACCACGCTGGGTGGTGCCGGAAATTTTAACGGTTTTATCCGTTTTTCCAAGTTAATACGGTGTTTAACCTATCATTATGGGTAGGAAAGGAACAACTAGCGGCACACGTAGGTCCAAGACCAAGAAGTCGCCTAAAAAACCAGGGAATATTGCCAACTCTAGGATATCGAGCAGTGTAGATTCCAATGGGGGTGGTCATGGATCATCTTCCCCAACCGCTACTGGGGGTTCATTGGATTTACCTGTTGACCAGACGTATATCGGGGAGCTGGAAGAGCGGACTACTCGTATGGAGCAGCAGCTCGAAAATATCCGGTCTTTATTGGAGAACCAGGCGGTTAATCGAACAAGTACTTCAGCAGCGACTGGCGAGACTGAGACGGGTCGTGCACGTGGTGGTGTTGATAAACATTCCACAGTCAACATGGTAACCAAGCAACGGGGGCGGGGCCGGCAGCGCTCGCCTGACTACCGGGGTCTCCACGGCGACAGGGCAGGTCGTCGCCATCTTGGATCTTCGAGTAGGTCTTCTTCGTACCGTAGTGTTTCGACGGATTCAACGGGTTCTATTGGATCTAATGCCTCAAGGAGTAATCGTCGACATGCTACAAAGCCTAGAGGTACGTTTGACCAGAAAAATTTCTTGAAAAAAGGTGAAAAAATGGACAGTATCGAGAAACTACTGATCGTTAACGTCAGAATGGTTAAACAATTGTTAGAGGAGGGTGAAGACGTGTTCGATGTGGTTAAGCATATTGAAGTTCTGGTAGAGAAATCTTCTACCAGGATATACACGTTGAAGGCTCTCGTAGCATACGATTCAGCGGTCAAGAATAGGGCTAATTTTGAAGGTGTTGGATCGTTTGGCGATGTTAAAAGTGAGGATATTTTGAGGCACCTGTCTTATGACGGAACGGTGCAAGCGCAGAAGGCGGGTGGGTCTAAACCTAAGTCTTTCAAATCAAAACAATCCAACCGAACCTGTTATGCTTTCAACAGAGCCGAGGGTTGCAGGGAGGACCCGTGCAGGTATCGTCATATTTGTGAGATTTGTAGCATGTCAAACCATGGTAAAGACAAATGTCAAAAGAACAAGAAAGACTAGGAAATTTCACTTAGGCAAGGTCCTGCATTAGATTCTGATATTTTGATGCCTGATTTTAGTGTAGTATGTATGGTAGACCTTCCTGAGCCACCCGTTTCTATCATTCCGGGTGATAATGTTAATAATGATAATGGAAATATTTTTAATTCTTGTGATCTATCAAAGAATTTGTTTATTTCCCATAGCTGCCCAGTACAGGGTGAGGTTGAACCACTTTTTACGGTGGAATGTTTAAATAGGCCCAGCATCAGGGTCTATGACAGTTGTATTAACGGTATATGTATGTGTGAGCATTTCATTTATGGTAGGAGGGCTCAGATACTCCCGTGTCGACTTGCTAGTTTTCTTAGACAGTCAGACCTTATTAATATCAATCAGATTGAGTCTGATTTTCTATGGTGTGGGTTTACCGAGGGTTTCAAAATAGTGGACCCAGGGTGTGATACAACATATGATTGTAAAAATTATAAGTCTATTTTAGAAGGTAGATTTTACAACGAGATGTGTGGTATTATTGTGGAAGAGTTGAACCAAGGCCTGGTTACAAAAACTGAATCTAAACCCAAATGTATTCACTCCCTAGGGGGTGTGGAAAAATCTAATGGTAAGCTTCGTCCCATCACTGACTGCAGTATGCCTGCGGATATCTCTATTAATAACTTTATGAGTACAACGTCCAAAAGCTTCTCGTATAACTCTATTAGCACTGTTACCTGCCAACTTGATAGGAACGACTTTATGTGTGTAGTAGATTTAAAATCTGCTTATAGAAGTATTAACGTTTATGGCCCACATGTAGGCTATCAAGGCTTCAGGTGGGATCTTGGTAATGGAGATGAGTTTTTTGAAAGTAACCGTTTGACATTTGGTCTAAAGTGTGCTCCATATATATTTAGTAGAATATCTGATTTTTTGACTATTATTGCAAAATTTTATGGTGTAGATAGGATAGTAAATTACCTGGATGATTTTATTATCATAGCCCATACTGAAGAGGATTGTTTACGTAAAAGGAACACCCTGATTGAATGTATGGAATATTTAGGGTTTGTGGTATCTAAAGAGAAGGTGACTGAGCCCAGCCAGGTGTGTACTTTTCTAGGTATAACCATTGATTCTACCGTTATGGAGTTGTCGCTCCCCCAGAGTAAGTTAGATAAAATGACTACAGCTATAGACGAGTGTTTGGGTAAGAAATTCGTATCTAAGAAGACATTGCAGAAGATTGGTGGTTTAATGTCCTTTTGTTCCCAGGTAGTACGTGGTGGTAGAACCTTCAGCAGGAGACTGTTCGATCTTTGTGCAAGGGCCAGGAATAGGGGTGTTATTAAACTTAATGAGGAAACCCAAAATGACCTGCTATGGTGGAGGGATTTCTGTAGAATTTTCAATTGCAAAAATATCATTTTGAATGATAACGAATGTACCCCTATGTATTCTGATTCGTCTATACAGGGTTTTGGAGCCTGGTTTGATAAGGATTATTTGTATGGTACCTGGGTTGATTCTAACCCTATGTTGGACTGTGTGGGTCATTTTGTTCAGGCCCCAAAAATTGATAATCTGAAAGTTCATCATAGGAATATTAATGTGTACGAGCTCTACCCGGTTATGGTAGGTCTTAAACGCTGGGTGAAGAAGTTCTCTAACACTAGAGTTCATTGTATTACTGACAACATGCAGGTCTTGGCCATGTTGAACACTGGTAGATCCAGGAATAAATTGTGTATGTCCTGGTTGAGAGAAATTTTTTGGCTATGTTTTATACATAATATTGAAATATATGCGACATATATTAAATCTGAGGAGAATGTTTTAGCAGACCATTTATCTAGACTAGATTACAAAGGTGTTCCTCTGAAATGTAAAAATGTGTTAACTAGTTATAACATGTGTTGCTATGCTTCCAGATCTGAGGGAGCTGGAGCGGAGAAGGAGAAGGTTTTTGTACAGGAGCGTGGCTGAGTCCACACGTAAGGTTCGCAAACACCAGTTTGGCAGGTACAAAAAATTTTGTAAAACTTTTAATTTTAATCCCCTACCGTGTTCTCCTTCTCAAGCTTCGTTGTATAGTGTATATTTATCAGATAAAATGAAACCTGTATCTGTTCGGAACTATTTGTCCGCGTTATGGTATTATCAGAAATTAAAAGGTTATTCTGATTATAGTAGTAATTTTATTGTAAAAAAGACACTGGATGGTATTGAACGTAATTATAAATGTTCTTCTATTAAAACTAATCCTTTGACTCCAGGTGATATGCTGAAGATCAAATCTAAGTTGAATTTGTCTGTGTATGAGGATGTAGTCTTCTGGTCAGCTATCCTTTTGTGTTACCGAGGTGTGTTTAGAGTGGGTCATGTAGTGGACTCCCCTCATAGCTTTAAATCCAGAGATATCTCTTTATCTGTTGATTGCATTCGCATTGATGTTAGATCTTCTAAAACTGACCAGTATGGTAGGAAACCTTATGTGGTATATTTGAAGAGAAATGATTATTCTGGTCTATGTCCAGCTAGGTATTTGAAAATTTGTAAAAAATCTAACAGTGGATCATTGTTCACTATAGGTAACAAACCTTTGACTTATAACTATGTTAATACCAGGTTGAAGTCCATTTCTATAGACTGTGGTATTCCCTACAGAGTTTCGACTCATTCACTCCGACATGGTGGAGCAACTTTGTTAAAAAATTCTGGTTTAAAGGTCGATGATATTAAAAAGAGGGCAAATTGGAAATCTAATGTTGTGTATAATTATTTACATGATTCTAAACAGGACTTATTAGCTCTAGATGTGATGTTATAGTGTGGAATGGTGTATCCATTGTGTTTGGCGGTTTTTGGCATGTACAGAATTGATATTGACTAAGTCAATTCTCACCAAACCCACTGTCTCCTTCCTTATTCCACTTGTGATATTGATATAATATTTATTATAATATTGTTATTATTATTATATACCCAACGAGCATATTAACTTATGGGACTATATACACCCGTGTATATATATATAATTAATATGTGCAGTGTTTGGATCTACTTTTCCTCCAGGGCGCGCATTGGTATGTATGACGTCATAGTAAACAGATAGCTCCTATAAAAGCTGCGGGATCCAAATTAACCGTCAGTTGGCGTGTATCCTCGGAGCGGCACACACCACGCTGGGTGGTGCCGGAAATTTTAACTTTTAATCTTATCTTTGTGTATATTGTATTTACATTGTTATTGTATCTATTATTGTATTTATATTGTTATATTGTTAATGTATTGTATTTTAAATTATTGTCTTATTAATAAAGGCATGTACAGAATTGATATTGACTAAGTCAATTCTCACCAAACCCACTGTCTCCTTCCTTATTCCACTTGTGATATTGATATAATATTTATTATAATATTGTTATTATTATTATATACCCAACAAGCATATTAACTTATAGTGAAGCAAAAAAATTGTTACATATGCGGGATATCTTTCACCGAAAAAGGTATAAGAAAAGTTTTAGATCATGCTCACATAGGACAAGAAGGAAAAGGAAGAGATTTAAATTATGCTTGCAATAGATGTAATCTTACTTACACTAGTCTTAGGATGGACAATTTAAAGATACCAATTATAATTCACAACAGCATGAATTATGACACTCATTTTCTCATCCAAAAATTATATAAATATATAAACCAGAGCACCATATCTGTGATTGCTAAATCATCTGAAAAATTTCTTACTTTAAGTTTCGAAAATTTTAGAATTATAGATTCCTTCCAATTTTTACCTACGTCCCTTTCAAAATTAGCTGAACTTTTGCAAGAGAAAGGTTTAAAAGATTTCGTTCAAACAAAAAAACATACTTCAAACAAAAAAATGATTCCTTATATGATAAGAAAAGGTGTCATGTGCTATGATTACATTGATTCTTGGTCTGTTTTGAAAGAAAAAAAATTGCCGCCTATAGACAAATTTGATTCTACTTTAACCAAAAAAAATATAACTGAGGACGATTACTGTCATGCTATTCATATGTTTAAAGCATTAAAATGTAGAAACATAAAAGATTATTTGAAAGCCTACTTGAAAATAGACGTTTTGCTTTTATGTGATGTTTTTGAATCTTTTAGAGAAAAGGCCTTAAGTTATTACGGTTTAGACCCTGCTCATTTTCTAACGGCACCTAGTTTGAGTTATCAAGCTATGTTGAAACATACAGAAGTTGAACTAGAGTTGCTTTCTGACATCGAAATATATAATTTTATAGAAGGCGGTATAAGGGGTGGCATTACTAATGTTTCTCATAGGTATGCGAAAGCTAATTTTTCCGACGAAATCATCTTTTACATAGACTGCAATAACCTTTACGGCAAATGTTTAGCAGATTTTTTGCCTCACTCAAATTTCAAATGGCTAACCCAAAATCAAATTCAAAAACTAAACATAGAAAGCATTTCAGATCATAATGAAACAGGATACATACTGGAGCTAAGTTTAACTTACCCTGACTGTCTTCATGACATGCACAACGATTTTCCTCTAGCTCCGCAAAAAATAGAAATAGAAGAACAAGAATTATCTCCGTATGCAAAAGAAATATTGAAAAAAACTGAAACGTCCTATAAAAAAGGAGGAAAAAAGCTTATATGCAATTTAAAAGACAAAAAAAATTATGTAGTGCATTATCGTAATTTAAAATTATACCTTGCATTAGGTTTAAAGATAAATAAAATTCATCGTGTTTTAAGCTTTCATCAGAAAGATTGGATGAAATCTTACATTTTGTTCAATAACAGAGAACGAACTTTGGCTACCTCTGCTTTCGAAAAAGAATTCTATAAGTTATTAAATAATGCAGCATTTGGTAAAACAATGGAAAATGTTAAGAAAAGAACTAACATGAAATTAACTTCAGACCCTAAAGAAAGTGAAAATCTTATAAAAAAACCTACTTTTAAATCTCTTCATATATTTCAAAAGGACTTTGTAGGAATACAAAGCAGCAAAGAAAAACTTTTACTAGACAAACCGATCTACATTGGGTTTTCTGTTTTAGAGTTATCTAAACTATGGATGTTTAATTTCCATTATAATATCATGTTGCCTAAATTCAAAGACGTACATGTTCAACTGTTATATACAGACACAGATTCTTTAGTGTATTACATAAAAGATACAAATTATCTTAAAAAAATAAAAGATCTAAATAATTTTTTTGATTTTTCTAATTTACCTAAAGATCATTTTTTGTATGATGAAACGAACAAAAAGGTCTTAGGTAAATTTAAAGATGAAGCAGGGGGGAAAAAAATAAAAGAATTTATTGCTCTCAGGCCAAAAATGTATTCAATTTTGTTTGAGAAGGGGGAAGAAGAGAAAAAAATAAAGGGAGTCAAAAAAAGTAGCATAGAAACTATAAGGCACAATGACTTTAAGCTTACTTTAGTCCAAAATAGAATAAAAGAAGCAGAATTCGATAACATAAGAAGCATAAAACACAAAGTGTACACTATGTCTCAAAGAAAGATATCTCTTTCTCCTTTTGAAGATAAAAGATATTTGAGAAGAGGAGGAATTAAATCTTACGCATATGGTCATTATAAGATTCCCCCTTTAAAAAGAAAAATGAAAGAAATTCCATTTGAAGATATTCATTCAAAAAGAAGAAAAGTTTGTGAGATAAAGACACAAATAGAATAGCAAACTATCTGCAAACAAACAAAATGAGTAAATCATCTAAATATCCTACTTTAGCTTTTGGCAAAAGGAAAAGAATAGACATAAATAAATTCAAAGGAAAAATATACTTACATTTTCATGATATGGTAAAAGACAAAAGTATTTCTCTCCTTAAAGAAGAATATGATTTACTCTTTGAACTAAGGAATAAAATAGATAAAAAAATAGATAAAATTAAAAAAATGAGTGAAGAAGAAAAGCCTGGAAAGACTAAGAACACTAAGAAAAAGAAAGAAAAATCAAAGTCTCATAGCGACAGCAGCAGCGACGATAACATAGCCTCTAGTGACAGTGACAGTGACAGCGATTGAAAACCTTAGTGAGATAAGAGCTACAGCAAAAAAGATTACAAGATATCTACGGTCGAAGTATCTTTGTTTTGAATTAGATAAAAATATACATAAAATGCCTGTTAAGTGTGAATATTGTGGAAGAAAAGGGAGAATAGTTCAAGATAAAAAATATTGTGAAAAATGTCAAAAAAGCATGGTTCAAGAATGCATAAGGTGTCATAAACCTTTTCATTCTCTCCATTATTTTTCTGCTGACGAAAATCATTTGAGATGTAATTCATGCCATACACAATATCTCAAAGAAAAAATGAGGAACAAAGCTAAGTCTGCTCAAAATAAATTGAAGCTAATTATCGACGAAAAAATCAGCGACACAGAAAACTCTAGCTCCGAAGAATCAGAAGGAAAAGACAACCTGACAGCCTCTCCTTTGCCTGAAGACGAAAATGAAAATCGAAGCAAAAAAAGAAATAAAAGAAAAGCAGGGACTAGCATGACAGAAGATGAAGAAAGTGAGAAAGAAGAAAAAGAAGTCAAGAAAGGAAAAAAACAGAAAACTATTTGTTCCACTAAAGGTAAAACTGTGTTGAAGAAAACCGGAAACGTAAGAAAACATGCACAAAAAACTACAGGAACTAACACAAACCAAACTAGAATACCTGATGGGTTTATTCCTATATACACTAATATCTATGCTATAGAATAATGTTTCTTTTATAAGGCAAAAAGATTTTTTTGTTTCATTTTTTCACGGAAATCCGGAAACTTGCATTGCATTTAATGACTTTTTTCACGCGTAAAAATGGGTTAAAATCTGTGCTAATATGCCCCATTCTGTGAATTTATGCATTGGCAGAAAGTACACCTCAATGGAGGAACTTGCGCTAATGCCAAGTTTTTTATGGTACATATATTTTAAAACCTATGTGTCAGCAAAAAGTACATCTCGAAAAGAGAAATTTGTGCTCTTGCTCAACTCATAAGGGGATAAAATATGTCTCTACCTTTTTTTTCTTGGAATGGACGCGTATCGGATTTCCATTTTGTTTCGCGTGCACAAAAAAAGTTGTGTCATTCATTTATTTAAAAATGTTGTGAAAAATGTTTTGTCTGAATGCTGTTGCAAAAGATGTCGTTCATTCATCAAAAATTATATCACCTACTACTCTGAGATGGTTCTATTTTCATGTTCATAAGCAAATATTTTTCAAACATGGACAAAGAAAATATTTTGAAAAAAATTTATTTCACTCCTTCTCATCCTTCATCTTTTTCTTCTGTGAAAAAATTATATGAAGCAGCTAAAAAAATAGATGAAAATATAACGAGAAAGGACGTGCTAAATTTTCTCCGTAACACTAGAACTTATACTTCACATAAGAAAATAACATATAAATTTCTTCGAAGAAAAACAATAGTGAAAGGCATAAACGATCAATGGCAAATTGATTTAATAAGTATTTTTAACCTTAAAGATCAAAACAATGGAATAAAATATTTATTAGCCTGTATAGATTGTTTTTCACGTTATGCTTATGTTGAACCTTTAGTGAACAAAACTGCATATGTCACTCTAGACGGCTTCAAAAAAATTTTGTTAAAAAGCAATGTTAAGCCCAACTTAATACAATTAGATGAAGGAAGCGAATTTAAAGGTGTTTTTCAAAATTTTTTAAAAGAAAATGAAATAAAATTTTTCAGTACTTCTCAAGACACTAAATGTGCTATAGTAGAAAGATTCAATCGTACCATACAAGACAAAATATATAAATATCTTTCTTTCAAAAAGAGTCTGAGATATATAGACGTTCTACAGGATTTAGTTAAAAGTTATAATCATAGTAAACATAGAACATTAGGAATAAGTCCTTCTGAAGTAACCAAATCAAACGAAAAAAAAATATGGTTAAAGCAATACGGAAAATATTTGTACAGCAAAAGAATTAAACTGCCTTTTAAAGTAGGAGATAAAGTACGAATAAGTAAATATAAGACTGCTTTCAGAAGAGGGTATTCTTCTCATTGGAAAGAAGAAATTTTTCAAATAGCATATGTTCTTAGAACATGGCCTGCTACTTATGTGTTAACAGACAAAAATAATGAAATATTGAGCGGTAGTTTTTATAAAGAAGAATTAAACAAAATAAAAGGAAAATAAAAAATGGAAGACATAGAATTCCCTGTTTTCAATGCATGTATTAGAATTCCATTTTCTATGATCATAGCAGGACCAAGCAACAGTGGAAAAACTACTTTTGTGTATGATCTATTAAAAAATAATGAGCGAATAATAGAAAAAAAAATAGACTATGTCATATGGTGTTATGGTCAAACCCCTCCTGCTAAAAAAGACTTCATGGAGGGGAAAAGCATAAGATTTTTGAACGGTATTCCTTCTTCTTTTGATAAATATATAAAACCTGACCTTAATGGACTTGTTATTTTAGATGATTTAATGAAAGAATGTGGAAATAATCCTGAAATAGGAAAACTTTTCACTCAAACATGTCATCATGAATCGATAAATGTTATATATATTTCACAAAATTATTATTCTGAAGGAAAAGAAAGGCAAACTGTTAATAGAAATGCGATGTATTTAGTTATTTTTAATTCACCTTTAGATCAAACTGTCCCTCTAACATTAGGGAGAAAACTGTTGCCTAAAAATTATAAAACTTTCGTTAATATTTTCAATAAGGCAACTAGGAAACCACATTCCTATCTTTTAATAGATGGTCATCAAAAAACTCCTCAAGAATACAGATTTAGGAGCAACATATTTGACATAGGACAAGAGGTGTATATACCTAACAAAACATAAAACAGAAAACAACTATACATGTATGAACCAACATAAAGTTCGTGAGATTGAATAAAATATATGAAAAAAATAAAAGTTTTTGTGTGAAAGTTGATTTATAAGAATGCCACCGTTAAAGAAAAAAATGCCTGTTTCTAAAAGAAAAGGAAAAAAAACAATAAAAAAGAAATCAATTGTAGCAAAAAGAAAAAAAAGAACTAGCTGCAAACGACCAAAAAGAAAAATCAAGAAGAAAGCAGCAAACATCAGATCAGTCAAAAGATTAGCTTTTTTGACAATGTTAGGAAACACAAAAAAACAAAAGAAAAAGAGATTTGTTAATAGAATATGCAGATAAAGAAGATTTAGATTCTATATGTCAGTGCATTTTTAATGTTCTTACAGGAAACATTAAATTAAATTCAGTGTCTTATTCAAAGTTAAAAAAATACAAGAACACTTTAAGATATCTTATTAATAGACGTGTGAATAACAAAAAAAGGAAAGCAGTTTTAAAACAAAAAGGTGGATTTCTCTCTCTTCTCCTCCCTTTAGCAGTGTCCTTAATAGGAGGATTGGCAGGTGCAAAAAATTAATATTATGGCTAGCTTCAAAAAAAGTATAGTTATACCTTTAGCAACTTACAAAAAATTATCTTCAGCAAAAAAATCATGCTAATGAAAAAAACACTGACCAAGAAAAAAATCCTGCTCTCGAAAGGCAACAAGAATTATTAGCGCAAAGAATGTATAACGTGAAACCGTATAAGATATTAAGCACAAATCAAAATATAGCTAAAGACTCAGCTTTCATGTATTCTGCTCCTACAGATAAATAGACGTACGACAACTCCAATCTAGTTTGGGCGAATATTTTATTGGACCTGGCCAATAAACATACATAACCAGGCCTAAGTAACACAAGAAGAAAGAAAAAAAAAAATCTCCAATGTGAGACCGGTGGTCCTTCCTGGGGCTAGGCAATATGGCCGACTACAAGGCCACCAGTGAAGGAACCTGTTACATAACAGGTGAATGGAAGTGGTGACATCTGGTAATACAATTGGGAACTGCTACTGCCCATTTATCACCACTTATATGCGCGCATATAAGTAGCTTATAAATAGACGTACGACAACTCCAATCTAGTTTGGGCGAATATTTTATTGGACCTGGCCAATAAACATACATAACCAGGCCAACACGCCAAACAGAATGGAGAACAGACGAAAAAAAAAAAAAAAAAAAAATACATAACCAGATTTTACACGAATAAGGCGCTGACCATACGCCGATCAAGATCGACACGAGCTTGTTTGGATTTTGTCAAATAATGCAACACACTCAATGATTTCCAGTCACCAATGTTCTTGATGTCCAATAGACTGAACCCTGCATCTGCCAAGGCTGATGCACCTCCTCTTCGTAACGAGTGTGAAGACAACTTATCGATGCCTGACTTGGCACACAACTTGTGCAATTTGCCTAAGTACCATGAGTAACTGCCACGACACCATTGGCCATTTTTCATGTACGACACTACTTGTGAGTCACTGGATGGGTAGTTCACCATAGATAACAGCAAGGTCAGGTAATGATGAAGGCAGAAGATAGAGTCATAGATGAATGTGAAGGGTATGAACAAGACCCGCTCCTTAAATGAAATAGTCTTTGTACGGCGAAGTCTGACGGAGACCCCCCAGACTTCCCAGGTCAAATCTGACAAGCAGACTGCCAGTCCTTGTTCAACCACATTGGACTTACGTAATAAGCCTCTGAAGCACATGATAACAGTGATCCAAAATGCCACATCTTCAGAACATGACATATCCAATAGTTTATAAATACGCTTTAAGTCCTGCACTGACGCTGGTCGCGCCTGGTCCACATGATCACCTAGGGTCCTTCGGATACCTCTCATAGTGATGTAGAGTTCAAATGTATTAGGGTTGACATGTGAATAACCTAGGACCTTGTGCAAAACCCAAAGTCCTCCTAGGTACTGTTTAATAGAGCTGTAGCGCAGTCTCTCAGCCAAGTGTGTAACATATAACAACACAACTTCTATACTAGCGGGGAATGGAACAAGCACACCATATAATATGCAAAATTCCAAATAAGAGTTCCATTGGCTCTTTCTAGTACGCTCCGTGGCTCCAGCCATCCACTGTGACTGGTAGTTCCGTAGTTTGTGAGTCAAGACATCCCCTGCAGCAGAAGTCATTTATCAGAAATGAAGGCAATCCTTTTGCACACCTTTTATCCGTACAGCGCGACAAAAAGTCAGGAACAATATTGTCTTTAGATTTAACGCGAGTAGCAACAATATGAAAATTATGTACAACTGATAACCAAAATAATTCTCTTATCCACCACATACAGCGAACACTCCGCGATCTGCCAGTATTTATCATGCGTTGGACTTGGGTATTGTCGGTTCTGACTACAACTTTTGTATCCGACCAATCATTTCCCCAACGTTGCGCTGCGGCAACCACTGGCCAGACTTCCAGTAGGTTAATGTCAGCTGTCTCATCATATTCACAAGGGGGTTTAACAGTATGATATAATGGAAAGCGATTATACAACTGATTGTAGGCAGGTAATTTCCATGCACCTACTAACCAATCACCATTATAACATGAGCCAAAACCAGTTAGTGATGAGTCAGTGTCTACGATAGGATGATAATCAAAGGTACGTAGGATTTTTGCAGAACCATTGAATACATAACTGAACCTTTTCCACCAGCGGATGTCATCCATAAACCAATCAGGTAGTTTGACCACCGTGACACTGTCGGCCATGTATTTGAGTAGGTTAATGACTCTACGTGAAAATGTTCTGCCTCCCCGAATAACTCTACTAGCGTGTGCCAAATGACCACACAGTTCTTGTAATTCTTTTTTGGTAGCAACAGTTTTACCCAAGAACTTGTCGATCAGTACCAATAAGTTGTCTAACTTTTGTGGGGGTAAGCTGATTTCCATTTTCACTGTGTCAATTACCAGACCCAAATACTGGACTTTGGTAGCAGGGGTTAAGATTTTTTTCCATGCAATATGGAAACCGAGACGTCGGAGCAGATCTACCAATATCGCCTGACGCCTCGCACACTCCTCGTAGTTGTCAGCCACAATGACAAAGTCATCCAGGTAACCGAAAACATTGAAAATACCTCTACGATTCATACACCGGATGACAAACTCGGTTAGTTGAGTAAAGATAAATGGAGCACATCTAAGACCAAACGATAAGGCTTGATCTTCGAAATATTCTGGTGCACCGTCCAGACTCCACACAAAACCTTGCTTGGAACGATCGTCCGGATGAACAGCCACACTGCGATAAGCAGATTGGATGTCCAATACACATAAAAACGAGCCCTCATGTATGACATCAGTAACACTATCTACTTGAGTATAATGAAACGGTTGGCAAGTTGTGTACATAAAGTCATTAATACTTTTAAGATTATCATCGGGATCACCACGGCTGCAATCTGTTATGGGTCTTAAGCTGCCATCTGGTTTTAAAATAGCCCCCAGTGAATGTACACACTGGGGTCTACTAAGAACCCTTTTGACTTTACCATCAATTAACTCCTTCTTTACCAGATCGTCCATTTGGCATTTTACACCTTCTTTGATTATGGAATGGTAATTTTTTTGAAAATAAGAACCATCATAATCCACATCAACGATTTTGAATCCGTTACGAACACCGTCTAGGATATAAGCATAGTTACCATCAACTTCCTCAAACCCCATGCATTCATCAAAGAAGGCGTGTGGGTTGAGTTGGAGGCACATGCCATCTAAGACATGAACGGAATCACAATCCAAAGGACAAGGTCTAAACCATTCAACACCATCGACAATTCTGGAAGTGTAGATAGTAGGAGTTAATATAATGTCTTCCGTCTTTGGTAATGAATCTGAAGAATTGACATGATTTGAATAACAAGGAGTTACGAATTTGTTGACATCCCATAATAAACTATATTCAAGTTCACTGGTATTATCAGAATCACTGGTATTGTCAGAATCGGAAGATTTTATAATTCCACCATCTATGCCAAACTCCTCGGAGACACTGACCCCTGAATCAGAATCCACTAAGGCCTGATATCAATCATTTGATTTTTTCACAGTGCACTTTAGTTTTGTGTGATTACCCCCACAAGAGCGACATACATGTGGGTGAGGGCAATCTTTGGCGTTACAACCATTATCACCGTTAAATGCATAGCAACAGTGAATTTCATCTGACTTTTTCTTTTTGTTCTTTTTCCTCTTACTACTCGATCCCGCAACAGTACCAGCACCACTTTGAGATGGAGGCTGGATACCAAGAACATTACATAAGTGCTCGGCACTAAGATTCTCAAGACCAACACTGTTTGAGAAGATGTCGTGATCGAAATAGCAGAATGTGTGTTCACCAAACGATTCTCCCCTTTCACGCATCGCAAGATCATACTGAATGAGAGCATCCTCATTGTAGAATGCTTTCTTGTCAGTTAGGAATTTAACATGTTTACCATAGTTTTTACATGGGAAGTTTCTAGCCAACATGCTATTCAAGAGACCCATGCTAGCAGAAATAACATCATTCAAGGCGGGTTTTTTTACTTTATCATGCGGCATGTGCTGTTCAATGTCATAGGTCACAAACTTACTGCCACTGGCATTGTTCGGTGAAAATATCACCATTGGGGCGCCTTGAGCTTGGTGTTGTAGTTGCTGGTTAGGATACCATGCTGTTGGGTTATGTGGAATTTGAGGTTGCACAGACTGAACACCAGGAGCCTGGAACAGGCTTTGTTGATTAGGTATGATTCCTGCAGCCTGGTACTGTTGTTGTGGGTTAGGAATAACGCCAAACTGATATGAAGCCTGCTGCTGATGGGATGTTGGGACTGGAATCCCATACATATGAGAAGTAGTCGGGTTACCATATACCATAGGTGTAGGTGGGAACTTTAGCCTGCCATCCGGTGCCCTAAATTGACCCACACCAGGCCAACTGACAGTCTGACTAACAGGTGTGACAGGTGGGGAATAAGGTGTGCCATCTCTGTAGAACAGCTGAGGAACAGTGTTAGCAGCTACACCACCACTTCTCCACTGTTTCCACAGTAGGAACTCTTGATAATCATTGTCTAATTCACCATGGGAATGACTTTGACCCACTGGATAGTCAGGTTGATTGTCTCTGGGGACCGGGTGATTGTACCGGGAAGGTGGCTTGTTATCGCGGGTGAGCGACTTGTTTACTTGGGTATTTCCCTCTACTGTAGGCAATTTTTTACTCAAGTTGGGTAATTCAAACATACCTGAGGTGGTTTCAAGGCCGGATTGGCCTGCGGAGGGTCCCATAACTTTAGAATCAGGCCCTAAAACAGTGTTTGCGGCCGAAAACCGGCTTTCCGGAAGTACAGGGCGGCCATTTTGGGCTCCGCAGTTAAAGTTAGAGCTGGCTTGTGATTGGCCAGTTTGGAAGCCTGGTGTGTTCGAGTCACCACCTTTATTCCTTACTGTATCCAACTCTGATGAGTTCAAATACGTAGCACTAGCAGCAAGAAAAGAAGTTTGGGCCTCGAACGCACCTAGGGCGTTCGACCCACCACTTTCGTTCCTTACCGCATCCAGCCCTGAAGGATTCCAACATGGTGCACTAGCAGTAAGAGAAGAATTTTCACCCTCGAACGCACCCATGGCACCTCGCCAAGCCCGTACGCCTTCGTTTAATTGGCGAAGAGATCTGTTATTTTCAGCCCTAAGGCTGGCCAACTCTAGTTCCAACTCCTTGCGTTTACACATTTCATCAATTTTTGATTTCCTGGCCCTTTCAAGTTCAATCTGATGCAATAATTCATTTTGTGTAGATTCCTCCCCAAGGCTGCTAAGCTCACCATGTTGACCGTCCTTCCCGTGGGGCGGCCGGTCGCTCTGCCTGGCCTCCGTGGCCTCCTGCTCGTCACGCTCGGCTGAATCCGCTGAACCAGGTAATTTTTCCGAATCCTCCGGAGAATGACGTTTCCCCGGATTGGTCACCCCACAATTCGGGCACTTGGCCGCGTTACCATGGTAGGAAGTATCACAGGCCACGCATTTAGTCATGATGACTGAGAAAAAAATCTCCAATGTGAGACCGGTGGTCCTTCCTGGGGCTAGGCAATATGGCCGACTACAAGGCCACCAGTGAAGGAACCTGTTACATAACAGGTGAATGGAAGTGGTGACATCTGGTAATACAATTGGGAACTGCTACTGCCCATTTATCACCACTTATATGCGCGCATATAAGTAGCTTAAAAAAAACAAGAAATAATACCAGGTATATCAATACTTGAGATCTTATCCAACATAAGACAAGCACAAATTCCTTACATAAAAGAAATTCTCAAAAAAATGATAGAACTGAACTATCTATGGAATGAACATGGTGAAATTATCATCAGAGGTAAACTAATCAGAAATTCTAATGTGATAAGCATCATGAAATTCTTTTCAAATGCAAGCATAAAAACAGAACCTATAGGAACAGAAGAACTTTGGGTTAATATATCTAATCATATTCCTAAATCGTGGTTTTTAAATAAGCCAAAAATAACTAAAAAAAACAATCGTCCTTATATCATAAAAAAATATCCTTTAGAAGATCAAAACATGGAAGACAAACAAAGAAATGAAAGCAATTATTCTACAGATGCTACAGACGATGAATTTTCTGAAGACGGCAATTTGGATGAAACTCTTCTTCAAGAAAAAGAAAAGCCCCTTCTGAAAAAAACAACTACAGAAGATACTGAAGATAAAAATAACGACACCGACTATCTTTCTGCAAATGAAGAAGACAAAATAGGAGAAGCCAGCGGAGGCATAGTGAAAACTCCAATAAAAAATATCCCTCCTCTCCCTTTCGAAGAAAAGCAACCCAGCAAAGAAAGAGACGTAAAAATATTTTACCCAAGCCCACAAGAAGACGTCTTCGGGAAAATTAAAACAAACAAAAATTTGTCAGGAAAGCCGTCACCTTATTCTACTCGATCTGGAAGAAGAACCAAAAAAAACCCAAGATATTCTTCTAAGGAATGGGCATCTGACTGGTAGAGATAAATTGTTTTGAGATAAATCAAAAAAAATAAATAAAAATACATCAAAATGTATTCTAACGATTCACCTGAAGATATATATTATAAACATTTTTTAACTAAGCGATCTTATCCTTATGATGTACAGTATGGAAAAGGATACTATTCTTTAACCCCCTTCGTAGGAAGCAGAAATCAAAAAGGTTATGGGCTAGGTGGTATTTTAAAAGGATTGTTTAAGACAGTTATTCCTTTGGTGAAACCTGTTGTGGCATCAGCCGCAAAAGGAATAGGAAAAAGAGCCTTAACAGGAGGAATTAAAGTAGCAAAAAATGTCATGAAAGGTGAAAACTTTAAACGAGCTTTAAAAAGAGAAGCTCAAGAAACTTTGTCTGATTTAGGCAAAGAAGTTATTTCACATGTAACCAAGAAAAGAAAAGTTAATAAAACGATCACAAATAAAAAAAGAAATAGATTTAGAAGAAATTTCAAAAAAGATATCTTTGGTTAACATAAAATAACCTGAGATTACTGAAAAGAAGAGAAAAACAAACAAATATTTTTGAAGTTTGTTCATCACCTTAAAAAAATGTCATTGTTAGACGAAGATCCTTGTTTTTGTGTAGCCTCGGAATTTGATTTTACTCATGTTCCTCCAACAGATATAAGTAGAGTTAAAACTTATTATGAAAAAGTTGAGCCCACTGCTTCTCCTAACAGCACTACAGTTCAATTCACTTTAAAATCTAAACATACAGATTTCATTTCTTTGCACGACAGTTTTATTCGAGTGTCTGGCAAAATATTAAAAGCTGACAAACAAAATCCAGATGCTCCAGCTAACGATGGGACAATAAACGATAAAGCTAAAGTTTTTCCAGTGAATTATTTTGCTTCTACTATGTTTAAAAATGTGAAACTTTCTATAGCAGGAATACGAATATCAGACAGCAATGATTTGCACGGATATAGATCTATTCTGGAATATATTTTAAGTTATGATCCAACCACTGCTAAACACTTGGGAGCTTTGGCTATGTATTACAAAGACGATAAAGATTTCAACGAAGTAACAAATGTTAACAGCGACGATCATAATTCTGGAGTAAAAGCACGTTATAACAAAACTAAAAACGGGAAATTATTTGAAGTCATAGGACGAATTCATAATGACCTTTTTGCTCAGGTCAAAGTGTTACCTGGAGATCTGCCTCTTACTATAGAATTTGATAGAGCAGACGAAGACTTTTGTTTGATGTCTAAATTAGGAACACAAAAATACATAATAGACATACAGGGCATACATTTATTCATAAAAAGAATAAGAGTGTCTGAAAAATTCCATAAAAAAATAATGGATGCTAGAATGGTTACTCCGTATTGGGATTATCCTGTGAACAAAATAGACATGAAATACGTCACTTTTGGTCCTCAGAAATCTATTTTGCAAGCCTCTCATATAGTGAACAACACTCCTCTTCCAAAAAGAGTCATCATAGGGTTAGTTCATTTAGATGCCTTTACAGGAAGTCATAATCGTAATCCGTTTCAATTTGAGCACTTCAAAGCTAAGGAAATAGAACTGAAAGTGAACGACGGTGGAACTCCTTTTTATCACTATGAATTAGATTACCCTAATGATTTATACAATATGGCCTACCTAGCTCTTATACGGTCTACAGGTTCAATTTTCAGAGACGATACGATAGATATTTCTTTCGACGAATTCAAAAAAGGACATTGTCTTTACTGTTTTGACATATCTAAAAACGGAATAACGTCAGGCACATTCGAATATTCAGAAAATGGTTCTTTAGGATTTGTCATAAAACTAGAAGAAGAATTAACCCATGGAGTAGCAGCTATCGTATATTTAGAACATCATGAACTCCTGAGATTAGATTCTAGCAATATATTAAGAGCAAAATCTGAAACAGCATAATTCCTAAAAATGAATGGAGCGGAAATAAATTTTTTCTTGCAGAAAATTAAAAGAAAAAAAGAAGGAAATTATGGTGTTTATTCAGCTGACACTATACCTGCAGTGAAATCATTTCCTACAGGTTATGTAGTCAACACCGACAACAGTAACTTACCCGGAGAACATTGGGTAGCTTTTTATTATGAAAAACCACGTAAACTAGCTGAATATTTCGATTCATATGGCTTCAGTCCTATGCGAAAGAGTTTTCTGAAAGCTTTGCCAAAAAAATATAAATATTCCTCTCATTCTATTCAAGGACTTTTTTCTATGACTTGTGGTTTATATTGCTTGTTCTTTTTAGAAAAACGAGCTGAGAATAAGACAATGCAACAAGTTATATCTAGCTTCACTTCAGATCCTGATTGGAATGACAGTAAAGTAAAACAATACTTTTTAAAGAAAAAAACAAAATAATCGAAGCAAAAAGAAATCCTTGTTTTGTAACAAACAAATTTGTTCTACAAAAAATAATTTTCTAAGAACAACACAAAAAAGAAAAAAAGATTAATGTATTATTTCTTTTTCATCTTGTCTTGGAAATTATTTGCCGATTTGTTGGAACTGATCATCATAAAAAGATATTTTTTTTTAAAAAAATGAGCGAACATAAAACAAAAGAAGGAAGCATGAAAAGTTTAAGCAAAATAAATAATTTGATTTCAAACGGGAAAGTAGGAGCAGGAGGAATAGTTTTTACTCTTATTTTAAGCATCGTAGTCATTATCTTAGAAACGCGTAAACAATCTATCTCCCCTTCTTTACAGAAAGGAGATGAAATATTTTTGTCTTGTACAGAAAGCGGAAATATTTATCATAACAATGAAAAAACTCAAACTTTCCTGTCTTGTTTTGTAACTAATGTAAATCACAGAAAAACATGGACATATCCTGTCATAGGATCTTCTGTTTCTAACCATGACTTAAAATCTACTCAAATAAATGAAAACCGAGATATTGATAACATAATGTACGAAAAAAATAATCAATTACTAACTACTATTGCAAATCAAGAACATTTGCCCGACTCAAATGTATTCACTGAAGAAACAAAAGATCCTGAGATACTCAAATAATTATAAGAATGAACATCTTTCTCGTGTGAGACCTAAAAAAAATATATAAATTAAGATTATTTCTCAAGTCTTAATCATGGATACAAAAGGGAACAATATGATTTTTGAAGTAAAGCGCAATGAAATACTTGAAAAAATATGCTTACATCAAGGCACTTATATATCTCTGTTAGAAGAAGAAAGACGTGAACACATTAATATCATAAAAGAGGAAGAAAAAAATAATCTCCATCTTACTTTACAATTAAGAGAAGCACGAAATGAAAATATGAATTTAATGGCTCACAGGAAGGCATACAACTTAGCTAAAGCAGAGAGAATATATAACATCAGGAGAGGTTCTTATCCGTATGGTCGTACAGTAGCCGACGGTGATGACTCAGAAGAAGGCAGTAAAATTGTAGCAGACGGCGAAACTTGTGATGTGCCAGATTCTATGCCTTCTGATGTTTTAATGGAGACTTATAGGAATAAGCCAAACGAAGCTTTTCATTTAAATTCAGAAAAAAAAACATGAAAGTGATTAAGAAATAAAAACATAGATGAGATAAGTGAACAAACAGACTTTATGTGAACACTGATCTGCGTCAAAGTAACATGAACAGTTATTCTGATTGGAAGCCTTCGCTAGAAGACGGGGTGTGTCCTGATTGCATACATAAGATAGAAACCCTTGAAGAAACAAGAAAAAGGCAACAAAACCAATTTCGTATTCTTAGAGCAGAGAGAAAAAAGAATCAAGAAATAATAAAATCTTTAGGAAACAAAAATAATATTCTTGTGCAACGAATCACAGAAAAACAAGAGAAACTTTTGTCTGGCTTCATGAGCAGAACACTACGCTGATATGGGAAAGTACACTTTTAAAATAAAAAAACTGTTGAAACACACAAACTGGGAAGACGATATAGCCATTAAATACATAAAATCTAAAAAAGAAAAAATAACTTGCAACAATTCTTTCTTGAAACTTCTCTTGCAACATTTCGAACAGGTTTTAAGGCATAGACAAATGATATGTTTCACTTTTTACCTTTTAGAAAACGTATTTGACAAAAAAGATAAAATGTGTTTAACAGAACGAATAATGGTGCATGACTTATCTAAGTTTTCAATGAGAGAAGCCATAGGTTACACCTTTAAGTTCCATACTAAAAATGGACCAAAAAATTCTCAAGAAAAAACAACTTGGGAAAATGCTTTATTTCATCACTATGAAAACAATGATCATCATCCTGAATATTACAGAGAAGGAAATATGAGAAAATATGCTTTAATTGAAAGTGTGATAGACATGTTAGCTTGTCATGCAGAACGAGATCTGAAGCCAGAAGAAATAAATGTTCATGGTATTTTAGACGGAGATCTTTCTATCACCAATTTTTTGGACATAAATCCAATATACTTAGAAAGATATACTGAAGAAGATAAAGAAAAAGTGAAAGAATATCTGTCTTCGTGGAAAGATATTTTGTCTTGCAACTTATCTAAATAAAAAAAATGATTAAAAAGAAAAATATTGATAGTCTTAAAATATATAAATTTTTTTTGTTTTTGTTTCTTTTGTTTTGTACTATATATGGATTCATGAGCGTTATATACTATTTCATATATGGATTAATAACTACTATAATCTTTTATCCTGTTTTCTTTTCTTCTATGTCATTATGTCTATTTATGCTTAGTATACATTTACCCGATATACCTTTTTTGTAACAGTCTGGAACTTAATTTTACTTCCTTGAGATAAAATATAAGCCTCATGTTAAGAGTATCTAAAGTTCTTCATAAGTACATATGTTGAGGAAGTACATGTGTTATTTAAATCATTGGTATATGTATTTTTGATTTATTTCTTTTCCTACTTTTGATTGTCACTCTAATCCTTTGAAGGTAAAAAATGCCTTTTCAAGATGATTTAGGATATTCAGATATCTTTCTTCAAAAAATCTCTGTATCGTTAGCACGTCAATGGATGACCTTAGGAGTATATCTTGGCATCCCTCATGCTAAACTTGAAAGCATGAACAAGACGAAAACTCCAACTGCTATGGGCATAGAGATGCTGAATAAATGGTGGAGAGAAGTTCCTTACTACTTACGAACAGAAGAACTGATGAAAAGTTTAAAGGAAAACCACAGAATAGACTTGGTGGAATTAACTGAAAATTTCTTCAAAGAAAAAAAACTAGAAGAGTATGACGTGGAATCGACCTCCGTGCAAATGTATTTCAGCTTATTGAGTGAAAAAATGTCAAGAGACTGGAAGGACATAGCTACATATCTACATATCACGTCTGACGAAAGAAGAACAATATCGTCCCAGCCCGAACAAGACATAGCTCAATTAACCTTCAATGTCTTAAAAATGTGGCAAAGATCTAAGTACAGTGCTACTCATCAACTGATGAAAGCAGTATACGACATGAAAAGAAATGATGTGCTAAACATGATATTCCTTGAATTCGATAAAAGAACAGGAACAAACTGAAAATGAAAAACTGTCTTTACACATGTGACAATCAAAATAAAATCATATAAAAAATTATTTCATTTTGTTTGTTTGGTTATTTACTTACTTGAGAATCATAACAATAGGCATCACATCATGTCATATAAAACTGAACGAAAATGTCTGTTCTAAAATACAGTAAAATAGCAGGTTCCTTCTCTCCTACTAAAGAGGAAAATAACATAGGGATTCAAATGTACAGTTCATATGACAATACTGTTCCTAATAATACAGCATGTACAATTACAACAGAAGTTAAACTTGCTATCCCTAAAGGTTATTATGGTATAATTTTACCTCTATGCAAATCAAGAAAACATAACTTTGTGTTAATCAACCAAAAAATAATAGACGAAGATTACAGAGGGTATATTACCATTGTTTTATTTAACTTCGGAGAAGAAGACCTAAAAATAAAAAGAGGTGATGCTGTTGCACGACTTGTTTTACAAAAAATTTATCCTATAAAATTAGAAGAACGTTCTAAGCTTGAAAACACTGAAAAAGGTGAAAAAATCTCTCAATTAGCTTACAGCAAAATATATGAAGAAATTTACAATGAAAATCTTAAATATTACAGCAAAGATCGTCTTCAATGAACTAAAACAAAGAAAACATCTCTGTGAATAGCGTTATATTAAACAACAAAACAACTGAAATAACGTTCAGCAAAATGGCGCGTTGTCAAGATTCTTTCTATATTACTCTTGTAAAAGACAAACCAAATACACTGTTAGTAACAACATGTAAAAAATCTGCTTTACTGCCTGCCTCACCTATTCTCCAACCTATTATGCATTATGTTAAAGCATCAACAAAAGCATTGAAGCCAACCAGATCCACAAAAAAATCTGCAGGGTTTGATTTACATAGTGCTTATGATTATATTATTCCTGCTAAAGAAAAAAAATTGGTACAAACTGATATAATACTTTGCATACCTGCAGGATGCTATGGTCGCATAGCACCAAAATCAGGACTTGCTCTTAATCATTTCATCGATGTAGGAGCAGGGGTAATAGATGAAGACTACAGGGGAAAAATAGGTGTTTTGCTGTTTAATTTTGGAAATGAGGTCTTCGAAATAAAACATGGAGATCAAATAGCTCAAGTAATATTAGAAAAAATTCTCATCCCTGAGCTAGAAGAAGTATGTACACCTGATAAAACCGAAAGAAATGATCAAGGTTTTGGATCAGGCAAAAAGATATCTGCTTCATTGAAAGAAAAAAACGACTGTGAAGAAAGTGATTCTGGAGAAAGTGACTCGTCTGAAGAATCAGATATAGAACAATCTCATTTAGCTGATGAAACGTCGTCTGAAGAACAAGAATTTTATTCGGCGGAAGAAGAACCAACCGATGAAAAAGGTTCTCATGAAATCGACCCCTCCGAAAATGAATTAATGTCTTTAGAGGAATTCTTAAAGTTGATTCTAACAAAGAACTAGGTGACGAAAATTTACTATGGTATTGGTTCAATGAATCACATTATTCATGAAGATTCCAATTATGTTATTCATTGTTATTGTAACTCATTCTCCGCCTCTCTATTCATAAACGATAAAGGAATAAATTGGATTATCTGTTGGATTGTCTGACTATATGATATGTCTCAAAAAGAACAATAAAGAAAAAATAAAAATATTATGACTTCTCGTTTCACTTGCAATCTACATTTTCTCAAAAATACAGGTCTTTTCTGGATTCTAAATATATCTATAAACGACCTCTTTTATAGATAAATTAAATATATCTATAAACGACCTCTTTTATAGATAAATTAAATATATCTATAAACGACCTCTTTTATAAATAATCTAAAAATAGGAGGTCTTCTCTGGATAATCCAAATATGATGGTCTTTTCTGGATAATATTCAGAAAAGACCATCTATTATACTACTGTCATGGCCTAGGGGGTTATTTTGCCTTTAAATAAAGAAAAACAGCTCAGATCTGTTCAAAATCCAAGATGGCGGACACCCATTGAATACAGACACATTGTATTCAATGCCCCCCATTGAATACGGCGGTTCTAGTACTAATCTATAGTGACGGTCGTATCAGCCATGACATAAAACCACATTCCTGAGGAACTAATGCGGCATGAATGTTTGTCTCCAGTGTGACGTCATTCTACTTCTAGCCAGGTCAAAATCCCAAGAAGAGACCCAGATGCCGTCCTTCTGGTAGCTGCACTGCCTCGTCCGCAAAAGGGTCACTGCTTGCAGAATTGACCTGGCCCTCCATGGAGACGAATGTTGATGCCGCCGCGCTTCCCGGGGTCCCCGGCTTAACGGGGGTTGGGGGGCAGAGCCCCCGATCAAGGATATATGCCAGAACTCATCTGAATTTGAATTACATTCAGATGAGATCATCTGAAACTTATGGAAACTTAAATGGAAGAATATTATTCAGATGAGATCTCATCTGAAAACAGTCAGAAGTGTGTGACAGCATGGTCCCACCACGTCCCTGAGGAACTGAGGCGGCGTGAATGTTTGTCTCCAGTGTGACGTCATTCTACTTCCGGCCAGGTCAAAATCCCAAGAAGAGACCCACATGCACCGCGTCCTGCTGGTGGGCTGTGCGGCATTATAATATTATTGCTAGATTTGTGGTAGTGCCGGTGTTTTTATTATGTTTGAGTAGTAGGGGTAAACTCAGCGCATAGAAACAGCTACTGAAATTAGACTGTGGTCAAAGAGCTTGCTGTGTAGAGTGGAGAGTCAGTAATGAGAAGAGCTTGGTGTGTAGAGCTTCAAGGAAACAATGCGCTTTGATTAAATGCAGGCTTGGTCACGTGGTAAACAAAACCCACATGACTGGTCAGTGTGAGCAGAGTAATTATTTTTATAGTGAGTCACTCTTATGGCAAATTTGACATGTGGTTTTACCCCTTAGCTATGTGACCACAAAGCTGGGTGTAAGGGAGTGATCATTTTTTAACAACAGGGGGGGGGGCTGGTGGGTTTGCGCGCGGACGCGCGAAAAAAATTTCGACCCCCCCCTCTTGAGGGGGTAGAATTTTTTCGACCCCCCCCCATAAGGGACAAAAATCGCGCGCGAACGTCCCCTTTTAGCCTATAGTAACGCGCGGGGTTTTCCACTGAAAACAGGTGAAATTATTTTGACCCCCCCCATCAGAGGTATTGAAAAAATTCTGACCCCCCCGGTCAAGGGGTTGAAAAAATTCTGACCCCCCCCTCAAACCCACCGGCCCCCCCCTGTTGTTAAAAAATGATCACTCCCTAAGTAAGTTTGTACATAGGTAGTAAACCTATATACCATAGATGCAAAATGAATTAATCTTTTAAAAAGGGAGGTCAATTGTCCCCCATGATGCATTATATTTAGCAGAGAAGGAACAGACAATTTGTCGACTCCAGAAGTTCATAGTGCCGGTTAAGGCTGGTAAGTAGTTTAAGTTTTTTTTTTAGTTTTTAAGCAATGTATCATGGGCTTCAGACCTCCCCAATTAACCGTGAGGAACAGCTGGTTTATATACCCCATCGCCTGAATGGAACTACTGATATTATCAGTAGTTTAAATGTCAGACTTGGACCTAACCCAAGCATGACCACGGGCTTCCCTAGCCCACTTAAAAGGGTCTATATCTCCTCTTTCCTATCCCCTCAGGATGTGTGTGGTGCACATATGTGCGGGCACTGACACATTCTTCTGTTAGATTATCAACCTGTGAAGCACGGGATAGCCACTTAGTGCCGCTAAAGTGCTGTAAAACACAAATCAATCAATCAATCAAAACCAAGCATGACCACAAGACAAACTCATGATAGGGCCAATGTCAAAAGTCTGAGAGAGAGAAGGTATATTCACTTTATTTACTATGCCTAGGATCTAAAAAAGTAATGGAGCCAGGTATGAGCGGAAGTAGGGTCTGGATAATCGAGGCTGAGCGATAAACTGCTGGAATAACCTCTGTGCAAAATACACTAATATTCTGGAGAAAGTTTTTTTCAAAAACATAAACCAAAAAGATTTTCCAAATTGTTTTATTACACCAATTAATACAGACTGGTTCAGGTAAATTGCCACTGTAGCAGCTGATACATACCACTGCTCATTGTGTCATTATCTATGTCTGTATTGTATATGATATTATCACTGTTTAACTGTTTTTCCATATTTATGTCTATGTCCTTAATATTGCATTCTATATTCATTTTAAGGTATGACATGTGGTATTACCACAGTCATTAGGGGTAATTGACATTTACGCTTGAGATTGATATCGGCTTTTCTTCTATGATAAGAGTTTTTTTTGGCAATGTAGTAATTACTACTATGCCAGATGTTCATACTATGCACACTTACATATTTTTGCATTATATTTATCTTTTCTTTCAAAATACTATATGCTAAGTTGAATTCTCCAGGCACAGTATTAGATCTCTTCCTCATGGTAATATTCTTTTACTTCCCTCTTTCTCTGTTCCTATGTTGATGTCATCATGCTAACAGCAATATATATACATATATATGTGGATTTTTCTGGCACTGGTCGAGCCAAACCTGAGTGTACTGGAGTCTCTATTAGCTGCAAGAATTATACTTCAGGATGTAAAATATCATACTATGACATTATACTAAACTCCTTCCACAATTTCAATCTCCCTTCATCCCTCACCCCCCTCCCCTTCCCCAAGGCCACTAAGTGGTTTCACCAATACTATAATGCGAATGCCTGGAGTCTTAAATTAAAGCTATTTTCTCTGCTTTATGGTCCACTGAAGATAATATTATTACTCGCCGCCGTACCAATTGTCAATATAGGAGGCTGAACTGTGGGCCCAGATGGCAGAACGGCCAGACCGAATTCTGGTATTTAACTTTAGACCCAATTAAACCTTTTGAAAAAAATACCCGCAGAGCTCAAGGAAGGATCGGACCTCAGTGACGGAGGTGGGGACTGGGCCATCACGCACAGCTGTAATCTTGTCGGGATCTGTCCTGATGCCGTCCTTATTGATGCGGTGGCCCAGGAAGTCCATCTGTTCTCTCACCAACTGACATTTAGTCACCTTGACCTTCAGTCCCACCTCCCCCAGCCAGGCCAGCACCGTCTCCAACCTCTCAGCATGTTCCTCCAAACTACTTGAAAAAACAATGATGTCATCTAAATAGATGAGGCAGGTTGACCACTGTAGGCCGCACATGACGATTTCCACTAGCCGCTCGAAGGTTCTGGGAGCATTGCACAGCCCGAACGGCATGACCCAGAACTGAAAAAAAAACTGGTGTGTCACAAAAGTGGTCTTGGGCTTCGCGTCCTCATCCATGGCTACTTGCCAGTATCTGGAGGCCAGGTCGAGAGTACTGAAACACCTAGCCCCAACCATGGAATCCAGGGAGTCATCAATGTGTGGGAGGGGGTAGGCATCCTTGAGGGTAACCGCATTAAGACGCCGGTAATCCACACAGAACCGCACCCGTCCTTCCTTCTTTTTCACTAGGACCACGGGGCTAGCCCATGGTCCGGAGGCTGGCTCTATTACCCCCTTCTCGAGCATGTCATTGACTTCCTGGTCTACTACGGCACGGCGATGAGGGGCCAGCCACCAAGGTGCCATCTTGACAGGGCCTGCTATGCCTGTGTCAATACTATGTGTCACCAGGTCTGTCCGGCCCAATTGTCCCTCGCTTGCGGTTCCCTGTGATATGGTGCGCTGACTACCTCACGGGTCAAGTCACGTCCCTGTATCTTTTCCACTGCAGGATTCTCTACCCTGAATCCTTTGCGCTCATCTCTGCCCCCTCGGGCTGCTCCTCCTCTCATGTAGTCTCTTTGACCATTGACTCCCAGTGGTATGGTACACCGCCCCTCGCTCTGGTGGCTCCATGGGAAGCCCCACCCAACCCACCGAGCACCCCCTCCATAATTCCCATTTTAGGTGAATATAGCGAATGGCGACTCTCATGATACCTGGCAGCTTTCTCTTCCTCTGTGGCCTTATTCTCCTCGATTTTCTCGACCAGCCCTCTCCTCTCACTACTACCTATCCCTGGCCACCATATGTTGTCTGCTTCGATGGCTCCGGTTCGGCTACCAGGCCCCCTTCTCTTTTTTTCCTGAAACTCACTTCTTCATGATCATCCACTATTTCCACCAACTCGCCTTTCCTCCCTCTACCCAGGGCTTCTTCTAACTGTTTCTTCTCTTCTCTGTCACTCAGAGCCATTCTGATTAGTGCGGGTTCGACAATAATAAGCAACACCGCTGTCACCAATGTAATAACCAGAGAAAGGCGTAAAGACAGAATAAAATGTTGATAACTGACGACCTCTTTGTTTATTGCTTTTCTTGTCTTGATTCTAACATCAGCACTTGACTTGAATCAGATTGAGTTCACTTGTAACTTTAATAACTTGCATATGAGACGCCCACCCTCTTTGACCACACTCACTGCCAGTCACTGGACACCGGAACCAACAGCCACGTATCAGCCACCAATGAGTGTCTGATCACGTCTGACTCTAATCCACCGAACCTTCTGATTTTATAGTCTGGAGACCCGGATGTGACGTTACATGACACTGACGTCACCATTGAGGTGCTCTCCGGTGGCCTGAGCATGCAAATAATTAGTATTGATGATCCAGGTAATCATATTGATGACCTGAACTAATCACATATGATGAAAGGGGTACTCTCCCCAGTCTGCATCACATTGAGCACCCTTTAGAAAGTGGTCACTACTGATTAGTTTTTGCAGCCATAGTTTTTCTTTTGTCCATTAGACCAAGCAGGATAGCTCAAATGTGTTATATAATTGTAATAACCAAAAGATAATACTCACCTGCCTTTCAATGTGGAATGTTGTTCTGTAAACTTAGATATTTTCGTGAATTTTCGTATTTTGTAAATTCCGTTATAAATGCATTAAAGGTTCATGGGGGCCCAATATGCTTCATGCCCACTTTCTTAAAGGGATCAGTACACCTTAGTCTACAGGGACAGCTATATTGTCCAATGGTTTAATTGCATAATTATTTATTGTTTACATTCTGTATATATGCCCCAGCTAGCAAAGTGACATTGGTTCAAAGTAGGTAAGGGTTAGACTGACGCCGGTGACCAACGTTTTGGCCGCTGCCATTCAGTTTGAGCCAACGTTGGCAGAATGTGAAGTTGGCCGAATGTCTAGCCACCATGTCAGATTTTGACGTTGAGCCAACCAAATTTTGAGATGTTGGGTTTTGACTTTGGTGCAATGTTGGTACAACTTAATCTTAGTTGACCAATTTTCTCTTCCCCATTGTTATATGAATGCCAACAGAGAAATGTAAGGATTATAACCTAAATATAATGTAATCTATTGAAGAATACAGGTCTGTCAAGAAGCATCGTTTTAGAGACAGTCATCTCTGTATTTTCACCTTAATCTCAGCTTTATTTATCAAGAAGTGATACAAAGCTATCTGACCTGTTAGACCTTGTATGCCCATCATTCCCAACCAAATGCTGTCCTAATGGAAATGTTTCACAATAAAATGTTGGACCTTTATCCTTGCATGCATTAAAAACTGAGTACTTCTTGCTTTAAAATGTCAATTATCATTAAAGTCATTATCATAAAATATTAATGATATAAAGAACACAATCTTAGAATTTCGCCAATGTCCACTTATTTCATTTGTGAGATGTACAATAAAATCTGTTTCAAAACTCAAAAATCTCTTCTTATAGCCCACAATGCCCTCTCAGAGGCTCTGGTGGAGGTTGGAGAAATGTTGATTTGCCAATGTCCCAGTAAGCACACTACGTGTTTCAATGTAGATTTCTGGTAGATCTAGGTTGGTTTTCTACTGAACCTCTATATGAGGTTCCAGCAACGTAGATATCGGTTGGTGGATATATGTTGATAAATAAGGTTTATGCTTCGCAATTTTAAGAGGTATATCCACGTAAATCTTGATCCATATTTTTGATTGGCTTTGTTCGTAGGTAGAACGATTGTTAGACATAGATATTGGTAGGTTCATGTATGTAGATTTTGGATAAAAACTTCTAATGATAAATAGTATTGTTTCATTTATCTAACCAAACTTTCATTTCATTAACAACTGCCTTATAAAGATCAGGGATGAATAATGATGAAAGTCAATCACTTGACATGAAAAAAAGATAACTCAGCTGGGCCTAGGTCTACAAGAATCCTGTACATATCATGGTGTTTAAAGTCCAGTACAGATAGATAGGATAAATAACAGATTGACCCTGGAATAAACTATGTTTTCTATCATAATCAAATCTATTGGTGGACAGGCATCTGACCTACATGCAGTAGTTGTAATTATGTGCATTTTTAGGTAATAACGGATAATAATTCCTATTTTCATATCCCTATGGGGATTAACACTGTATTGCCATTACATCTTAAATATGCATTATTTAAGCAAGAGTATTTGTTGGTCATATAAAATATATGTACCATATGGGTTAGAGCATCATGTGGCAAAATCTCATTCAGTAATGAATTCTAGATTCCAAACAAACAGTGGAAATGTAGGTGTGCAGAGGGTGATAATAGGGAATATAGAAAGCACATGGTCATAGAGGTTGAAAATATGTTAGATTATGTCCCACATACGTTATTTTGTGCTTCACTCCTATCTCACTAGATGGCAGCATATCCAATACCAGTACAAATATGAAAGCTGTATGGTTACAGCTATCAAACATAGTCTGGGTCTATCTAAATGTAGAAAATAAAAATCATAAGGCAGATTCATTTCCATTTAGTGCTCACCTAATCTGCTCTAAATGTTTCTATACGAAAAGAGGTCTGTAATACGTAAAATTACGTTTATCTACGTATTTCTGTACTTTCAGTTTATCTCAACAGGTGTCACTATTGCTGAGCATTGTATTTAATTTAGACCTCCATGATGATTGTCATCTATATTAATCAACTATACTAATTAAAAACTCATTATTGAGAACTCATTGTATCAACCTTTCATTTGGGAATAGGTTTGTGCAAAATATTCAATGATTGATGATACTACCATGTATATTTTGGGATCCAGGTATAGTAAACACCCATGCTGTAGCATTAAGAAATATACTTATACACCTAGCATCACAGAACCTTCAACATACAATCAGGAGTTATACTTGACTCTTAATTCAAATGATGAAACTGATGGCTAAAGCATTGGTGTCTTTTGCTAAATACTGGCCCTGAATATACCAGTATTATAGAATGAGACAAGGAAATAACATTCTTAAATGAATAAAGTCAACTGAGGGTATAGGGGTAGGTATATGAACGTCTCTTTGAGGTAATTTTACGTATATTGGAGCATAACCAGAACCTGCAAAACTACATACATCGTAGTTATTAGTATAAAAGTATTGAAAATATACGTTGGATATCTAAATATATAGGAACATTTACGTTTAAAGAACATCATTTTTCTTCGTTAATTCGGGTAATAATGAGGTATATGTACGTAAATTCTACATCTACTTTAGAAATACGTACATCAGCATACACGTTTATACGTTATTCTACATTGAGAAAATACGTAAATGTACTGAAATTTCTACGTGCAATCTACGTATGTATAACGTAACTGTGTTTACTGGGGTTGGGCCAACAGTTGTAACTTCCTCAACTGCTGGAAGGCCTGCCAACATTGGTACAAAGCTGAACTACCAATGTTGGTACAACAGGCAACATCTGATGTTGTACTATAACATTGGCAAATTACTGAGAGTACTGCCAGCATCAGCCCTTATTTTAATAGTTTGTCAACCTTGGTAAGATGTCAGACCACCAACGTTGGGCCAACATTGTGATATTGCCTGCGACAGTGCCGACCATTGCTGACTTTGGCCCAATGTTTCCTTGCTACCTTGGGCTGTATTATGTGCAATTGATTTAGGAGGATACTGCAACATATATTGTAAGCAAGCAATAACAGATGGCTGCATGAAGAAGGTCCATTATCAGTAACTAGTATGTGCAAATAACCAATTTGACACAAATTGCAAATTGGGCAGCGCAATCTACGAATTGCTCAAGATCATGGCTGCACAGAACTCAGATCTACACAAAGCAGCACCACCAGTGAATTTTTGTGTAGGTTGTACACTTTTTTCTTTTGTCATGGGTACATTTTGAGAAAAGCCCTCTAATCAAGTGTCACTTTTGGGAAACATCCCTCTAAGCAAGGGTTAGTTTTCGACAACTCTTGAAGGTGATCTTGGGTATCACTTATTGCAATATTCTCCCAAAAGGGGCACTTTTCATCTTTTTTACAAAGAACCCCTCGAACCAAGGGTCAGGTTTTGAGAAAAAAATTGTATGCATATAATTTTTCTTAAATTTTCTCCAAATAGGTGTAGGCCTCTCTATAAGCATGAATCACTTTCCAGGAAAATCAATGTACAGTCATGTCTCGGATTTCTGGTCGGCTCCGTAAGAGCTATCATCTGGACGGTCCCCGGACAGTTCTCTGAAACAGACGTGAAGAGGAGGGGAAAGGTGGGGTGTGGAGGGAGGGGGGGGGGGTTAGGACATTCAGTGTTAGACCTAGGGAGGGTTTTTTAATGTGTATGCATGTGTATTTCATGGAAAATGTATACACACACCTATGCAAGCCTTGATAATTTGAATTTTATTTATGCACATGACATTTTACATTTACATACATGATGTAAGTAAAATAATCACACTTTCTGAACACAATGGTAATGTTCATTAGGATTCCTATATGGTTAGGAGGACAACACAGCATTTAGCCTAGTAGGTTATTTCAGTTTATCAATATCACCGAGTCATTTATGTAAAATGTTTTTCACATAATCTGAGTAAAATGTTTCATCAAAGAAAATCAGGAAAATTTACATTTTGTAGGCTATAAGTTAGTATACCCAGACATTACAAGACAAACTTCTACAACCACCCTCCCTTCCTCCACCAAACTACTGACCACTGCTGCAGGAGGACTGATGGACACCCGGTCTACCTCATGACGTACCATACTGGACGTACTAATAGCTGCCACTACAGATTCCCTAGGCCCTACCTCCTGCACTACCTGCATCTTCCCATATGAGCAGGGTGTATCTATCATTTAAGCACGGATACCACATGAAGAGTTTGGTTCCAAACGCAACTAATCCATGTTGGACGTTTTGAGATAATGAGACATTTATCATTCCGAAAAATTGAAGAGGGGTGGCAATTTTTGTGAGTTCCAATATCTAGGGGAACATAAATAAAACACCTCCACATTTTGTTTTGAAATCCTTGAGTCTTCCTTCATGGATAAATTAAGTGGTTTAATTCCATTTTTTTCCAAAACGCAATAAATCCCCAAACGTTTTGTTCCAAAACGCAATAAATCCCCAAACGTTTTGTTCCAAAATGCAATAAATCCCCAAACGTTTTGTTCCAAAACGCAATAAATCCAACATGACTCTTTTTTCATCCACATAATAGCCACAAAAGTTAGTTTTCTTTTCTATTTTTGACTTTCCTCATTTAGTTGGATATAAATGAAACATTTTCAAGTACTTTTTTTTACACTGATGGTTCTTTCAGAGACAAAAGGTGATTTATCATATGATTCTTTGCAAAATGCAATAAATCCTGTTTTGTTCCAAAATGCAATAAATCCACCCTGTTTTGTTCCAAAACGCATAAATCCATCACAACAGCTTTCACATCTATATACATCTCTCCTCACCAGCAAAGTTGGTTTTTATCGGGAATAAGGTTACAAAACTTACAAAACACAATGATTTGACATTAACAGATCATTAAATCCATGGAAATAAGGATATTAATGAACATACATATCATGACAATGTTAGTAGTGTAGTATGTATCGGAACGGGACTATAGCTAATCTAAGGATATTACTCACTGGGGATGCAGCCAATCAGAGGCCTCCCTTTTTCGCGGGAAATTCAAATGTGGGGTCACGTGACCTAGACCCCCCCCCCCCCCGTGGTGTGTCGCCAAAATGGACCAATCAGAACCCTCCCTTTTGGCAGGAAATTCAAAATGGTCATGTGACCCAAACCCCCTGTGGTGTGCTGCCAAAATGCCGCCCTCTGATTCGCTGGGTGTTTAGGTCACGTGACCTCTATTATGCAAATAAGGTCACGTGACCCTAATTTGAATGGACCAATAAGAGGTCATCATTTTGGTGGGAAATTCAAAAAATTTGGTGACGTGACTATATTTTTAAAAAAAAATTTTGCCCAAAAAAATGGAGACCTCTGATTGGTTGGCTGTCCACACGTCATACCATCAGTCAGCTGTATGCAGCAAGCAAGTAGTTACGTGACCTTATTAGCATAAAGAGGTGTGGTTTATTATGTAGATGAGGATGTGACTATAGTGAGATATCTTTTATATAAATAAAAAAAAAAAGGCAAGCTGAAAGCTTGCCAAGAAAAAAAAAGAGAAAAAAAAGGAAAAAAAACCTAGGAAATATTTGGGGGGCCCTTGGGGTGGGGGCCTTTGGGGGGAACCATTGGGTGGGGGGGCCTTTTTTAAGTAAACCCGCCCCTTGGGTAGGGGCGGGTTTACTAAAAGTAAAATTTACATAAGGTAGTTAAATATTAGATAGAACTACAATAGAACCCACAAATGGAGTAGTACACATTCCACTTTTTATTTATCATAATTTCATTTCATTTTTTTCACATACAAACTATCTCGGTGTCTTATCTATACATGAATCGTGATTCATTGTGGGTGGTCTTTGTTCGGTTCATATATGTTGTCCCTGGTGAATCTAGGGTGGTGTCTGGTGTATATATGTTGTTTCTCATTTACCTACTGTGTCCTCCGACGTTACAGCGTTAGAAAACACAGAAGCTGTTTGTTCAAAAGGAAAAACTCCTCCACACTTCATTCTCAAAAACTCCAACTCCAGAAAGTTCAGTTTCTTCAACATTTCCGTCAGCAAAATTTTGCTCTGTGGACTTAGATTCATACCTTCTGAGGCCAACTGACAGATAGGAGAATGTCCAAAATGCTCCACGGCGATGTCCTCACTTTCTAACCATGTGTGTATAGCGACTCCACATTGGTAGCATTGAACAAGGTCCTTACCTCCGATGTAAAAGAATAAGTGGGCAGCGAGTTTCTCTGTGAAAGGACGGGGTTTATTTCACATAATTGTGTGGAAAGTGTTGAGTCTCCTTGATGAATAGACGAAACGTACATACTTGACCATTCTCTTAGGTAGGTAGGTAGGTAGGTAGGTAGGTAGGTAGGTAGGTAGGTAGGTAACGTGGTGCGAGCAGTGACGCCGGTGGTAGTAGCTGTGTCGAATGTGGACGTATCAGTGGTAGGTGAAATGGTAAATGAGACAGCAGAGACGTGACGTAAGTGGTTTATATAGATGTGCTTAATCCCCTTTCCAGCTGCATACTCTCCGTCTCCACCACATTCCTGTGTAGCGACTGAAGATGTGATTCCCGTGGTGCACACCTCCAACACCTTTACATAATTCACCACGCCCTTCCACAATTACTCTCCACCTCCTCATGTCATCCATCAGCACTCGAATAAGCTGATGATGTTTACTGTCGGGTTTAGCTTGCCACATTTTCAACACTTTGAAGGCGTGGAGAGACTTATCTTGTTCCGGTTGTTGAGCAATTTTATTTAGCATTCCAGACGTCAAGCCTAAATATGTCCCCATATCTTTCCACTCCCTGAATAGAGATTCAGACATGGTGACAAAGTACCTCTCCATTAAAAACTGGTCGGGGTTGTAATCCAATTTGAAAAAGTTCTGCTACTGAAGTAACAGATCTTGTCGATGAACACTCATGTAGGCGTGGTGGAGTTCTCCCCATCTGGCATGAGGCGTAGTTTTAAACCACCAAGTTTGGAACATCTCCATATCCTGCACCGTCTTGATAACGACCATCTCCTGCAGACGCTAGCGATGTCCAAGTAGATTCCCAATTTCTTCCAAGATCCAACTAACAGTCTTCCTACATCATGAAGCAAACGATCGCTATATGTAAATTTCAATTCACACATGATATCCTGTACACTCAGTTCACATACGTCAGGGTCAGATAGGGAGGGATTATTTTCAAGACTCATCTCGTCTGCAAAACCTTCAGAAATCACTTGATGAAGGTCGGTAGGCGGGCAGGTAGGCAGGCAACCGGCAAGTAGGTGGTGCTGGTGATGGTAAAGGCAGTGACGGTAGGCGCAGTAGTCGTAGTGGTCGGCAGTGATATATCCTTTCAAGAGAAATTGGGGCTCTTTATATAGGGTGATCTAAGCCTATTTCCAGCTGGATACTTACCACCACCTTTTCCTTTCTGTGTAGCACCTTATCAGCATAAGCCTTTTGAATTTGTTAACATCAAACAGGAGGAAAGGCGCTGTGACAAATGTATTTGGTTAAATTAGGGGTGATTGCTTTCATTCTGTGTAGCGACTTATCTTTGAGATCTCTTGACATAAAACAGGTGGAAAGGTATTGTGATAACTGTATTTTGGTGGGATTAAAGGGAGTTAAAACTGTGATAATTAGCTTAATCCACTTTACAGGTGTGAGGGAGGCTCGCTCGTTACGGTATTATGAGATTCCTTAATTTTTACATCTCCCCTTGTTAACAGGGGGTGTGTAATTACGACCAACTACTCTTTGAAGTTTTCTAATCCTATTTAGATGGACTTTCATCTGGATCCTCCTACAGTTTGGTTTACCTGTGGAGGGCAGGTAAAATTAAATTTATAGATACCCTACCGAGTGAGGATCTCTGCAACTACAGCTGACATAAACTCACACGATTGCACTCATACGGATCCGCCACTTAGTAGAAACAGAGGAAGAGGAGGAGGAGAATGAGGAAAAGTTGACTTCTCCAGCGGTTGCTTAACTGATGTACTCACCACTGCTATCGTGAAGTCTGTAAGAACCATCGGCTTCTGCTATCCACCAGGGGACACCGACGTCGAGCAGAGTCGGAGCGAGTTTTTTCTTACTTCTCCGACTTACTCACCCTTCACAACCACGACTGACGGTGTGTGGTTATCCTCTTTTTAAAAGTCCCGAGATACCAACGCGAGCGTTGCTCCTGTTGCTGGTTCTGCTGTTGATTCAGCTCACACTGATGGTGCTTCCCTTCTTACTTTGAAACCCTCTACGGGTATCAAGAGGAGTTTTACCAAGAGTGGCGACCAGGCCTCCAAGAAGAGAAAAGCGGTAGTAAAATGTGAACCACCTACACCTTCCACAGTCCCCAGATTGAAGTTCTTCATCGACAGTTTGAAGCTGGAGATCTGGCTCGACGAGTTAGGATCTCCATGCAACGCTACAGTGCCGTAAAGTGCACCTTAACGCCCACCAGAAAAGTAAACTTCACCACTGACGCACTACTCAAGCTAATAGCGAGCATCACTGACGTCCAAGAGGAGGTACGGATATGCGACAGAGCGTTTTCCCAAGGACTACCCAATTACAACACATGGTTGGTCGTCCCGGATCTGGAAAGCGTGCTGTATGTTGCTGTCAGCTACTACAAGGGTAAGAACATAAATTTTTCAGGGAGCGCAACATCGACATGTTCAAAGACAGCATCTCCCTTCCGGGATTGACTTTACGGTTCCTTTTACAAACCACAGAGGCCCCGTTTGTGACCTTCAACCAGTTCGACTCCCACCTCCACTCTCTGATCAAAGAAAATCTGGTCAGGGGTCCTTCCATAATCTTCCATAGATTTCACGAGAAGGGCAGGTGTAGATGCTAACTCTCTGTAATTGCTCTGCATGAGCAAAGCACACTGCACAGGTTATTACCTAATGAGACAACCCGAGACCGAGTTCAAATCGAAAATTAGGCAAAGACACTCTCAGAGCGCTTTAGAGTGGTTACGCTACCTGGAGCACACCCACAGCGTGAAACTTCGCCACGCTTTCAACTGAGGGGAGGTATCTCTAGGTTGCCGAAAAATTCGCGTAGACAGTTTTCACCCACCCTCTAACTTTCCAATTTCACAGGTGTTGGTTCCACGCTCACAAGTGCATAGCGCTGATATCCGTGAGCTTCAGACAGGGACGAGAAACGTGACAGAACAGCTAGAGTAAGCGCTTACTTAAAAGCTCTAGGTCACAAGTTGATTGTCTTATGGGAATGTGAATGGAGAAAGATGAAACATCAGGATCCGCAGGTTATGGAGTCCGAACAACGCTGGAAGGTCGATGACTTGAAAGTGGCTCGAAATCCCATGACAGAGAGTGACATCATATCCTCTGTGAAAGACGGGAAAATGTTCGGCTTGATTCAGGTGGACATTACTACTCCTCCTCACCTACGTGAATACTTCGAAGAAATGTCTCCTGCTTTCAAGAATGTGACCATTTCGAAATCCGACACAGGACCTCACATGACAGACTTTGCGAACAACGAAAACCTGATGAACGCTCCTCAGAGATCCTTGATAGGAAGTTACCACGGAAAAAAGATTCTCTTGGGAACACCTCTTCTTAAGTGGTATTTGGATCATGGTTTAATAGTCACCAAAGTGCAGATGTTCATAGAATACTTTCCTAGACATCCCTTTGCCGGTTTCGCAGACGAAGTAACCATGGCGCGAAGACGAGGTGATGTAAACGCAAATGAGAAAATTCTGTCAGACTGTTACAAGTTGATGGGAAACACCATGTACGGTCAAACAATTTGCAACAAAGAAAAACACACCACTGTGAAATACACTAGTGGCTGAACCTTCGAATTATTGACCAATTGGTGGCGGTTCAAAAAGAGTACAGAGTTGAGCACAGATCTCTTTGAAGTTGAACTGCAACCAAAAACAGTCTTCCTATTCAAATAGGATTCATGGTGTACCAGTACGCCAAGTTGAAAATGTTAGAGTTCACGTTCGACTTTTTGGATAAATTTATCGATCGACGTGATTACGCTCTTTGTCAAATGGACACTGACAGTCTTTACATGGCTCTTAGCGGCGAATCCTTGGACCAACTCGTGAAACCCGACCTGAGAAAATCGTACTTTAGAGAGAAACGAAACTGGTCAGAAACGATACGTTCACGATCAGAGAACTCTGGGTCTTTTTAAATCCGAGTGGGAGGGTGATGGAATTCTAAGTCTCAACTCCAAGACTTACATTTGCAACGATAAAGACTCGACAGGTGAAAGAAAATCAAAGAAATGGAGTGCGAAGGGTCTCATAAAAAAACAAAACGTTCAAGAACCCAAAGACTGCTCGGATGTTCTTTCGAAACGAAAAACTATCCTCGCTGTTAATACAAATTTTAAAGTAATAGAAAACAAAATGCACATTTACACGATAGAGAAAAAGGGACTGAGTTACTTATATGTGTAGCGTCGCATACATTCTGACGGAGTGACGACCAATCCTTTAGAGTTATGAAAATAAAAAAAATATATATATATATAAAAAAAAAATGTAGATGTAGATAAGCTGGTGAGATCATATCCTTTGTTGTTGTATTAACTTCATCTACTTCGTCCACCGACTTACCTTGTGTATCAGTGATGACAAAACACAAAAAAAAAAAAGACAATGTGTACTTGCAATCCCATTTTCACTTGGGAAATAATAGATGCATCAGATGTTTTGTTCTTTAAGGCTCCGTTGTTAAACCAAGGTGTTCATAAAGTGTTCGCTTTTAATGATGTATTTGATTCATTGAGTGTGTGTCTCAAAGATGCATTTCAAAGAGTGGTTGGTACCACCACAGATAGAGCTATAGGAGTATATCAATTCCATAACGAGAACACATGTGCTTTCATCAAAAGGCGATATATGATAGAATCAATCGACACATTGCTTTCTCTTTTGGAAGAGAGCTCAGAATTCTTGAGAAAGATGTGTTATTGTTCAAAGGGAACATTTGACTCTTTTTGTCAAAAGTGTGTCGACCGAATGTTGTGTAGCAAAGTTCCTTACCCCGGTGTACCAGCTGCTCAACTGAGAAGTATCATGTCCAGACAAACTGAATGGAGTACTTGGTATAGCACTTCAGTGGATTTCACTTGTGATATCAATGAGATGTGGATGGGAAATATGGCTTACACCTATCCTTCATTTCAAGAGGGTACTTGCTCCAAAGTTGTACACCAAGATTACACCATATACAGTCTGAACTATGACAAACAAAAGTTGAATGTGTACATCTCAATGTGTGGGTTCTGTCATGTTCCTCTCCGATATTCGTCTATGTTATGTAGAGAGTGTGAATTTGTATTTAGCAACTTGTAAATAATAAAGTGTAAATATTATTTATCAAAATGAAAATAAAATAAAATAAATTTGTTTGTTAAGTTTTTACTTTTAGTAAACCCGCCCCTACCCAAGGGGCGGGTTTACTAAAAAAAAAAAGGGGGCCCCCCTCTCCACCCAAGCCCCCCCCCCCAACCCAATTGTTCTCCCCAAAGGCCCCCCCACCCAAAGGGCCCCCCAAATATTTTTTTTCTTTTTTTTTCTTGGCAAGCTATCAGCTTGCCTTTTTTTTATTTATATTAAAAAGATCTCACTATAGTCACACCTTCATCTACATAATAAACAAAACCTCTTTATGCGTATGAGGTCACATAACTACTTGCTTGCTGCATACAGCGGACTGACTGTATGACGTGTGAACAGCCAACCAATCAGAGGTCTCCATTTCTTTTTGGCAAAAAATTTAAAAAGAAATATAGTCACGTCACCAAATTTTTCAAATTTCCCACCAAAATGACGACCTCTGATTGGTCCATTCAAATTAGGGTCATGTGACCTTATTTGCATAATAGAGGTCACATGACCTAAACAGCCAGCCAATCAGAGGGCACCATTTTTGCGGCACACCACAGGGGGTTCGGGTCATGTGACCATTTTGAATTTCCTGCCAAAAGGGAGGGTTCTGATTGGTCCATTTTGGCGCCACACCACGGGGGGGGTCTAGGTCACGTGACCCCACATTTGAATTTCCCGCCAAAAGGGAGGCCTCTGATTGGCTGCATCCCCAGTGAGTAATATCCTTAGATTAGCTATAGTCCCATTCCGATACATACTATATCCCAGGTAGCACAGAGACATTGGCATAACATTGGGCCGACGTTGGCCCAACCATCAGCTTTACATAGGCTGCCCATCCTGCCTACCTAGGCCCAACGGTGCCAACCAAATGCCAATATAGGCCCAATGTTGGCTTTTGGTCGGCAAACATCAACAAATGTCCTGCCAACGTTGGGCCAATGTTGGCATTTGGTTGCCAAATGCCACTGGTCGGGCCTATGTAGGCCCAATGGGCAGCCAATGTTGGCCCAACGTTGGCCCGATGCGTTGGGCCAACGTCGGCAAATTTTTGTGTGCTACCTGGGATACTACTAATGTTTGCCTGGGTGGATTTATTGCGTTTTGGAACAAAACAGGTGTGGGATTCATGTCATTTTGGAAAAAAACGTGGATTTTAGGTGGGCCCTAGGTGCAAAATGGTGAATGTTTTGGAAAAAATGATTTTGCAACATTTTTTCTCTTACCCCAACCTATTGTTTTCTCATCTCAACTCCATTTTTTTCCAAATTGGGGTTTATTGCGCTTTGGAACCAAACTCTTCACATTTAGCATTGACCCTAGTTCTAAAGGCAGATTTAAAAGAAAGTTTGAACAGTAATGGCAGAAGGGCATTGTTAATAGTTTCCACCTGTTAGCCATTGTTTGTCTGTGCATGCGTTTACCACAGGAGGGGTGGTTTGCTGGGGATGGTTTGTAGTGATAATTTTATGTCTTATAAAAACTTGACAGCATGACCAGGATGCAGACTAAATCTATTCTATTCCCAGAGTTTCCCATACTCTAGTAAAGCATTAACTGTTCCTACAGATTTTTCACATGTCTATGACATTTTATTTTGATCAACACAATACTTGAAAAGAGTACTCTTATCAGTGAATGGGACTTTTATCAACTCCCTCCCTGGCCAGACTTAGCTGGGAGCGGACACCCCATGGTGGTTAGATATGAGATGCGATGCTGGTGGGGTCGGGGGGTGCAGCCCTCATTTAGACTAGGTGGCCGGTTTACCGTAGTGGTAATCTAATACTGAATACACATTCTGTCTCTAAAACAACCGACCGAAACTGGAAGCATGAATGGCCATCTTATTGTATACAGATAAAGTGCAATTGAAATTAACAATCACTGGCCGATAAGTGAATCGGCCGGGAGTTTGGAGACCGATAAATCAAGACTTGACTGTAGACTAAACTACGTCAGAGGCCCAGTTGGTCATGAGGTGGTGGTCATTTCTTAACAACAGGGACGAGAGGGGGTTGCGGGGGGAGGGAGAGAAATTTCAGACCCCTCTTTGAGGGGAGGATGGCGAAAAATATTTAGACCCTTTTGATCGAAAAAGCCTTAAAGGCATTTGAAGCCACTCTGAATCGATGACCTACATCCGCCAACTTTAGCACTGTGGCGGACGTAGCCAATTCAGAGCTCCTTTAAGAATACGACCTAAGTGAGTGGTCATTTTTTAACAACAGGGGGAGGGGTTGGTGGGTTTGGGTGGGGGGGGGGGGACAAAAAATTTCATACCCCTCTTAGCTTAGCCTAGGGGGAACAAAAAAGTTTTTGCCCCATTTGAGCGAAAAAGGGGGGGGCAGAAAAAATTTCAGACCCCTCGGAGGGGGGGGGCGGAGAAAATTTCCGCCACGCACGCATGTGGAATTTCACCAACCCCCCCCCCTAATATCAAAAGGGGTGGACAGACAATTTTCCTACCCCTGCGTGGGGCAACCCAAATGGGCGCTTTTGATAGCCCAGATGGCAAATTATTTAACATATCCATGCATATGTTCCTTGGAAAAAGCAAGCGAACTAGACAACCATTATGCACTAGGGGAACCGGTGTGCTGGCCAGCACACTTGGCGGGAAATATCAACCGGGTAACAATCTAAATTTGGCGCGTCCGTGATGTCATCATCTCGCGTGAGAAGGCGTGTTAAAACGAGACAAGAAGCGAGCAACGCCATTTTGGGCGAAATTACCACGACTTCTCGCCTTTGTTCCTTGTATTTTCGCCTATTTTGAAAGGTGCAAAATGGAAGAATCCGAAGTTGACAGTGGCCAGCAAGTGTCGTGGGAGATCGTACATGAGCAGGAGATGAATGGAGAGCACATGGCGGGCCCGCTCTTGGTTGCGATGCAGCCTGGATCGGACGTTCCCGCCGTCGAAGCGGTCGAAGTGGTCGTCATGACCGAAAATGGGGAGGAATTGAATGAAAATGAGATTCAGACGGTGGTAGATGCCAATACAGGAGAGATTGTGGCAATTGGTGCGATAGAAGAGGTCCAGGAAGAACGACTACTTGAAGCTGCAGAATATATACCGCCGAGCGATAATAAAGGAGATTTGGGTGAAACAGTTCGACAGTCATCGTCGGAGTCAAGTGACGACGATTCCAGTGAATCAGAATCTGACGACGACAGAAGGAGAGGAAAGAAACCCAAACAGCGAGACTTTGCATATAGGTGAGAAAGCAATAGGGTCATTAGAAATGGCCCCATGTTGTTTAGTTGTGGCACTGAGGCTTTGTTTACAAGTTTGTTTACATTTTTGTTTTGGGTGATAATTGGGGTACTTTTGGGAGTTGGGTGTGTGTATTTCACGTGGCCAGATCCCAAACAAGGCTAAATTTATAGCACTCGAAAATTGGTTTTCCTATGTGTAGGGAAAACATGCCAAACTTTAATTTTGGATTTACCCGGATAATTTTACATCACCGGGAAGCTGGCAACTTGTCTTGGGTAATTTAATGGTGTTTAAATTGTCTTCATAGTGTTACTAGAACAGAAGTTATGAGGGATTGAATGTGGAATTTCTATAATATTTTCTGTCAGTGGATTTCCAGCCAGTGTGGCTCTTATCAGTCCCTGCCCACTGTGCACAGGCTGCACTGGTTCTCACACATTTCAGACCTTGCTTTACTTAATCTTAAATTAAATTTGATTGAACGATCATAGAGGGTAACCAATTACATCACTGTAAGCACAACAGTTTGGGGATTAGTGGGCTATATTTTGCATCAAAAGGAACTAAGATAAGTATTATAGATCGTGTTGGAAAGTCAAAATTTTCTAAATGGCAGTGTGATAAGCAGACCTGAAATTCTTGGATTTTTTACTCAACTCTCCTATACTCTTTAGCTTTGGGCTAATAGATAATAAATAGCTGATTAAAGATCCTAAAAGTACACACTTTTGTGGTTATCCCATATAAGTTTAAAAAAGTTACACAAATATTTAGTTTTGATATTTTCGGGTTTAAGTCATAACTCTTCTGAAATATATACAATCTGTCCAGATATTTCATTCTTTCTCCCTCTATGGTAACTGATAATGTCTTAAGCTTTCAATAGAGGTCTTAAATGTAAAAATTGACCAAGAATTAACAAAAATATCAGCATTTTATATTTCAAGGTTTTATAGAAATTACAGTCTGCGCACACCAATACCCTTTGAGAACTGATAAGATATCAAACCAGTCACTGGATCTAGAGTAAAATGACCCACAAATTCTGATTCCTTGGTTATTTTTACCCTTGGTACATGAAAATAGTTAATGTTGACAGTGGAAAAGAGCCCTAAAATAGAAAATCATATTGATTGATTTACTATAGTGACAGATAGGGACTAGCGGGAGTGGGTGCAGGGGTGTTATTCCTACTATGTGTCTTCTCACTAGCTCAAACTGAATCACTTGGAAGCACGCGGTTGGATGTGCCTTACGAAATGTCTAGCCAAAGTTGCCTCACTGGGCACTGCAAGTCAAATGGAATACTGGACACCTCGGAAGCAGGGACAGGTCGGAAGCAGACACCTGGGAAGCAGGGTTTGGGACATCTCAGAAGCAGGACATTTTGGGTGCAAATTAAACCATGATAATCTCCCTCTCTTCTTATAGAATTTGAAGAACAACAACTCTAGTGATACTGTCCCTACGCCGTAGAATCATGGGATGGCAAAAACAAACTTAAAACCCAAGAAAAAAAATGAATTGTAAGAGTTATTTGCTTCCGAGATGTTTGCTTCCGAGTTGACTTGCTTCCAAGATGTCTGCTTCCGACCTGCCCCTGCTTCCGAGGTGTCTCGTTACCGTCAAGTGCAACTCACCGTCATCCCCCCCCCCACCCCCGCCCAGGGCCCAGCCCCGGGGGGAGGGGGGCAGTTGAGAATGTATGGAAGCGATGTGTGTACTAGCGGGAAAAGGGGTACTTTTTGGACCCTCAGAGCGGATCCAGCCCGGACCCGTTATAAGGAGTCCTTTTGGGCCCAATTTATTCCAAAAGGGGTACCCTTTTAAAGGGCTTTCCAACAGTGAAAGAATTTGAAAATATTCCAAATAGAACCAAAGTTAGGTTTAATGTGAAGGGATCATTAATTTTTCTTAAATCCTTGACTTTTTTCATATAAGTTTCTAAAATATTCTGTTGAAAGGGAGGGTTTGTCTTCTTGCTTTCTAACAGCAGGGAAAGGGGTACTTTTTCTAGCAAAGTCTCAAAATTTGGCTGGGAAAGGGGCACTTTTAAGTCTTTTTCCAGCAAATTCTCAAATTTTCGCTGGGAAAGTGGTACTTTTTTCAGCAAATTCTCAAATTTCGGCCGGGAAAGGGGTACTTTTTATGCACATATTCTGTTGAAAGGGAGGGTTTGTCTTCTTGCTTTCTAACAGCAGGGAAAGGGGTACTTTTTCAAGCTAAATCCCGTCCAAAGGGGTATGTTTTGGTGAAATCTTTCCCTGCTAAAAGGGGTATAACAGGGATGTAAGTCTTCAGGTTTTATCAGGATTTCCTGATTTCTGAAAATTTTTAATGGCATATATTTTCCCTATACCAGTGGTAAGGAAGGCTGTTTGAAAAGAAAAAAACAACAGAAGGCTTTTATATCAAGTAAATGTATTGCTTCCTGATTTTTGCCCATGACTGACTTACATCCCTGGTATAAAGTCAAGGCTTATGTATGCACATGGTTACTATAGAACATATAGGGAGTGCCCTTCCCCCCGGGGGCCCAGCTCAGTTGCCAGAAGAAAAACACTGTCTCCAATAACCAGCCCCAGGGTACTTGGATTAATAGACGTTTAGAATCATTTCAATCAGAATCGTGTCACAGTTGAATCTGCGTCATATCATAATGAGAAAGATATGACATGTCAACTAAGATGTGACAAAATACCGTTTCAATAAACTATGACTGTCATATCATAATCCAGCTGTCACATAACTTTCATTTCATGTCCAATCCTCCAATATTTGTCATATCCTCCATTTTTCTTCATACTTATATAAATGTCATAGCTATAGGCCTATCATACCAAGAGGAGAGTGAAAATTTTCTGTGCATCCGTTGCCTGTTTTGCTGAGTAGAATCGGGTTACCTGAAACAACAAATTATTTTTTTAGGCCTTAGCGTGATTAAGATAGAGGCAGGGTGCAGATTATCACTCTTATCAGTTAATATCAGTCACCATTGTTCTCTGCTGTATGGGGGGAAGAGATTACCCAACATGTTCTGCTAAATCCAAGATGGCCTTCAGGGGCAGTAACAACTGTTTTCAAGATTCCATACTGGAATGGCTATAAGCTACAAGCCTATTCATACCACCAGCGATTCTTCATATTCTTTAAATTCTGTAGTGCAGCGCTGCAGTGATGTCACACAGACAAGTGCAGTACGAACCAACGGTAGAGCAAATCAACCTCGGTTAGTGCCCAGTGGTGGAAGGCCACCAAAAGGACGAGAAGTTTTCACCAAAAAAATGCAAAAATGTGTACTGACTTAGTGGGATTAATTATCAGCCAATGAGATAATCCCAACTAATCACTGCAGACTTCTCGGGGGCAAAAGGTATCCATCGGATAACTGTTATCAGTAATAACTGCTGGTACCAACTAAAGCAATAGCTGTGCCTATTAGACATCTAGCAATCTTGGTACCCGGTATATACACAAAGACCTTACCGGCATAGACAGGTACATTTTTGGCTAAAGATTCCCTTCATTTAGTGCAGGGTTCTTCACACATAGGAAGCCGCCCGTGTGCTCTATCTAGAAATGGGCCGCCCATGTGCTTTCAGCTCTCTGTGGGCTTTCTGTGTTTTTTTTTGAATTTTGCAAATCGGCCAATTAGACAGAAGTTACTGTAAATATAAAACAAACTACACTAAACCCATAAAATTTCATAATTTTGCATTGACATTTTGATAATTTTCTCATTGGACATGGCCTCAACCTGCATAGACCCTGACAGCATTTCAATTTCAACATCACGCTATGCATGTGACTAGCGAGACAAAAATTGACCTGTGTGCTTTTTCATCCTGTGGAGAACCCTGCAGTGCAGACATTTTAGGGTGCATTACTTAAAAGCCGGTGACCAGTATGCTAGCTGTTATCAGTGCTTCTCTCTCCAGGTACCAGATCAAGCAATGGTGTCCCCTACTAACGGTCCTGGAACATTGGTATTGATTGTACACACACCCCTAAGTAGTGGAGTTTGGTTGTAATGAAATACAAGACTCCAATTATGACACTCCAAATTGAAATACCCACTCTCTCTCTCATACTCCCTCCTTATAAAATGGACTTTGTAAATGGAAATTCTTTAAAGATAGGCACTGGTTCGTTTCATGGACAGAAAATTATAGAAAATATAATTGTTTGCTTACAGGTTACAATGGAAAGGCAAGGACATGCAGGATGCTATGAAGGCAGTAAACGAAAAGAAGATGACCATCCGTGGTGCAGCCAAGAAGTTCCGTGTCCCCTACAGCACACTCAAGGACCGTGTCCACGGTCGTGTCAAACACGGCACTAAGCCTGGGGTGAAGACTGCCTTGTCACCTGAGGAAGAGGAGGACCTAGTCAGATATATCAGGGTGGGTAATGTTCTTTTATATAGCATATTTAAAAGGTTGACTTAGAAAAGACAAACAAAAGAAGGCATCTGAGATATTAGTGTGATGTATCAACATGCAAAGTGTTAAGGCACATGTACAGAATTGAAAACCACACAGAGAAAGAGCATTTAAGGCCTCAAATAAATGTATTAGCGAATATACTTGTACTTGTAGTTTTAAACACTGTTCAGTTATATGTTGTTTTAAAAGACAAATCAGTTTTTTTTTTGTTTTGTACATAGTATAAAGTCATTCTTCTGGAAAAGGTATGAGCAAATTCCATTTTAGCTGAGGCGTAAAAAAGGTTCTCTATACTTAGATGTCAAAATTAGATGAGTAACATCCAGTATGTTTATTCCCACAGGACATGGAGAGCGCTGGTTTCCAGATGCGGTGTATAGATGTGCGTGACCGGGCGGGTGAGATCCTCCAGCTGAACCATGGCCACAACAGTCCCTACAAGGACGGCAGCCCAGGACATAACTGGCTAGCGGGCTTCCTCAAAAGGCATCCTGGTATGTCAATTTGATGCTTGTTCAATTTTGACACTACCCACTTTATTTGGGCATATCCTATATCGTTTTTCTAAAGAATTCTTTTTTATACTGGTGAAGCAGAAATGAGAAAAAAAGTTCTGAGTATTCTGATTTTTACATAAATCTTACACCTTCTATAACGTATGCTAACTTCAGAAATTAGTAAGAGTTCTCTTTTTGTTATTTTGAAGGCTTGGAGTTCAAGAAAGCGATGAACCGATCAGTGATCCCAAGCCTGCAGAAGCAGAAGGCCATGTGTCGACGCTTCTTTGATGTCACATCGCAGACATACAAAAAGCACCGCCTAGGTCATAAACCTGAGAGGATCTTCACAGTGACTGAAATGCGTGTTAATGTCTTCCTAGATGCTACCATCTTAATGTGTGCATCTGCAGATGGCACACAGATTCCACCATTTGTCATCTTCAGAGGGCAGCGGTTAAAGCTGACATCCGCACGTGATGCCTACCCTGATGCCTTCTTTACCTGCTCATATGATGGACGGGTCAATGATGTTGTTCTCCTCTGGTGGTTCCGAGACCACTTCCTCAAGAAGATTCCCGCTGCTAACAACCGGCCGTGCGTTCTGTTTCTGAGTCGTTCAGTGGGTGATGTCACATTCCAGTTGTCACAGTTAGCCCGAGAGGAGCGCATCCACATTGTCAGCATACCCCCAGGTATCTCTCACCTTCTGCAGCCACTTGATGCCAACCTCGGCAATAAGATTGAAAACGCTATCGCCAAAAAGGCCAAAAAGTGGGAGGATGAAAATGCAGCCACACCCTTCACACAGAAGGTTCTTGCACAGATCCTGCAGAAGGTGTGGCGCAAGGGGATTGATCCGGTTGAGATCACAACAAACTTTGCCGCCAATGGTGTGTTCCCCTGTAACAGTCTTGCCATTTCGAACGATCGTATCATTGCTGCTTGTCAAGCTCTGAAGGAGCAGCAGAAAAGCCCCTCACCATCACTGATGGCTAGGAATAACCAGTTCTCAGGACTTTCTCTCCTCTCTGCCCTCTCCTCACACGAATATGCCTCTTTAGAACATTTGTATGGCAGTGGTGACAGTCCAACCAAACAGCCCACTGTAGTTGAGGTAGAGACTTATGAAATTGAGGAGGAAGTATTGGACCAGATCAAGCATGGCAAACGGAAACGGAGTGAGAAACATGCTGACCGTGACCGACAAAAACGGCGTGTGACCCAAGAAATTGAGAAGATCATTGAGGAGGCTCAGGATCACACCACAGACCACATTGAGAAGTCTGTCCTAGCCACCCTTATGGGTGAAGACGTGCAGACGAAACCGACCCGGAAATCCTCACAAACAGAAGAGGAGCAACCATCACTCACACAGGAACTACTTGGTGCTAAGGAGAACTTTGAGCAGATAAACCGCGCTATTGAGAGCATTGGCGGCAGCATAGAGCAGCCGTCGACGAGCTCAGAACAGCGTGTGGTAACAGTAGAGGAGGTGGTTGAGGAGGACCTTGTGGACAGTCTTAACCCCAACCTGATCAAAGTGTATGACCAGGACGGTAACGAGGTGTTGATGCAGCAAGTGCAGGATGTGATGACGGAGGAGGTGGTCAGTGAGGAGCAGGTAAGGATGGAGCATCATGGGGCGCAGCTGGAGAAGCTGGAGGAGGAGCAGGTGGTGGAGGAGCAGCTCAGTCACCAGGAGCAGCAGGTGGTGCAGGAGGAGGTGGTACAGGATGAGCAGCTCATCCTACAGGAGGAACCCATCATGATGGAGCAGATCATCCAGACCCAGGAGGCCACCAACGGGGAGGAGGTCATCCAGATGCATGACCTCGCAGATGCTCAGACTATCAGCATGGTCGAAGCCGACCAATCCCATCACTACATCCCGGTCAATGAACTTGGCACTGAAACATACACCGAGACCATCTCTGCAGACCAGCTGCAGTTCTTGGATGCGGCTGACGTGCAGCCGCAGCAGCAGTTCCATCTGTTTAGTGAGGAGGAGGCCCAGCAGTTCATTCAGGAACAAGAACAGCAACAACAACTGCAGGTGCAACAACAAATACAGGTACAGCAACAACAACAGGTACAACAGCAACAACAAGATGCACTACAGAATGTCGTTATGACAACAAGTACTGCCAGGTCTCGCGGTGCTGGTGGACCTAAAGTGAGGATCCTGCGGCCACAGATCCAAGTGGTCAAACCTCCCAAAGTGACGCAGCCAGCGCCACGCATCATTAAACTCATCCAAGCCCCCGGGTCAAATGCAATGCAGTTGAATATGGCTCAATTACAGCAGATCCTTCAAATGAGTGGGCATGGTACCACATCACTGTCTGTGGGTAGTAACTTGGTACAAGGAGGTAATGATAACATAGTTATGTTACCTGAGGACTGTGTACAGGAGGTGGTGCTGGAATAAACCCGTGCCTGGAGGGATAAATAACTCTGTAGTACATGTTGGTGACTGTGCCTATATATGCAAATGATGATATAGCAGGGTTCGTCCATATATGTAGAATATAATGTACAGTTTACCGGGAAATCTCCAGCGTCACAGTATCACGACACTTTGTATTTAGTGTACTACGATGATGAGAGTTCAGTTACTGCTGGTGACGTAACAGTCCTCTTTACTGTGTATTATTGAACATGTTACAGTGGGCTTAGCTCGGATACTTTTGTTAATGATGTACAATGGACCTGAATATCGAGAGAAAAAATAGCGACAGGGTGTGTATATATTTTTATTGCAATATCTCAGTATCAGTCTTAATGGTCCAATGTAGAATGCTTGTATTTTCATTTTCAGTATGTGGGTCATATAAAATCTTGTTTCTCTCTTTATCTTGCTAAATACCGAATGACAATTTAAATTAATGAATGAAATCCCTGGAAATGATAGTGGGAGAATGACACGTGGTAAGATATTTAAAAAAATATAATGATATTTGATCAGACAATATGGGCATTAAGATGATACTTAACGTAATCATGACTAAGGACCCACAGCGAGGGTAACTGTACTACCCCTAAATTGTAAAAGGTTTGCATAAAGTTTACGTCCTGACCTACAGCTATTTTAGAATGCCAACAAAAATCTTTACAATGAGGAGAAGTAGCTTGTCCTTAAGATTGATAGGAAGAATCAGTAATAATATATGAATAGAGAGGCTCAGTGGTCTGATCCAGAGTAACCAAATTTCAATTGGGAGTGCAATAAATGTTTATTCATGGGTATGTATTATGTCAAATAACCATGGTATGGTAACTAGTCTGCTGTTTTCCTGCAACCTATGATCTTGGTTGAAATAAATTCTGTAAATGTTCATTATACCTAGGTACTTCATTACATATCATACAGGACATTCTTCATAATCGCTTGAAATGTATTTCTTTGGGTGCAGTTTTGGGACTTTCAGTATGGAAGGGTATTTTGAGTTATACATATATTTGTAATGATTGTAAGGGTTTGATTTCGCCTCTCTTGTCACTTGATTAAGCAAGTTCCTTTATTTATTAACTCAAAAAGAGTTATAGGAGACGACTATGGGTCCCTCATTTTGGTGGTGCGAATAAGTTTAAAAAAAGATGGAAATTTTATATATAAAAGGCTGAATTACTTAATGAATTTGTAGTGCCATTAAAGGAGGAGATGTAGGGGTCTTGCAGGAAAAGGTATTTCAGTACCAACTATTGTAAATTTTGAGTAATTGTCTATATTCTACAGTGTCAGTTGGTTGGCAGCCATAAGATGCTTTTTGCCTGCAATAGTGAAGGTATATAATGTTGATCCATATATCAACTTTCCCACCTTTTTTGGCAATGTGGTGCGAATAGAGCAGTTTTGGCGGGAGTTAATAACAGTTTAGATTTGGCCTTGGACACTTTCAACATAGAATGACTCCTTAATGTATCTAAATCACATAGATCTGCTCAAGTGTCGGTATGGTACAATATGTTATCCCACAAATGTTAACTAGATATATGGAGGTATTTTTCTAATGGTGCACAATCATCGTAGAAAACCATTATTTAACTTTACCGGTAAAGCTGATAAGTGAAGGCATCACACAATTTCATAAATCCAATAAATTGTTGTTTTTTGTCAGGGAATAGATTATGGAGAGGTGAGTTGTTTTGTGTGACAAGTTGTTGGAGTCTTTGACTGCGTGTCTGTTATGATATGTTTCTTCTAGAGATCAAAGTCAGCTAGGGCTAGTTTCTCTAGAAATGTTACATCGATACAGGTTTATACATTTAATGTAAATATTATGTATTTCTCTTTATTGCATATTATTATTTTCGCAAGTATTGATGTAGATATCAGTCGTGGACAACTTGGAATGAAACCCAAGCTTTTGAAAATAGTTTTTGACAATTCAATGAAATTTACAAAACAACAACAAAAACTAATACTGTCTGATAGACATGTACTGTTCACAGGTAACTTATCGTACGTGAGTGTATATATGAGTGCATGCCTTGTGAGCGTGTATTCATATCAGTCTGTTTGCTGCTCTGCAGTCCACTTTTCCCACTGATGGCATTTATCTTTCATCAAACTACCTCCATCCTAATCTTTGCAACACATACCGTAAAACCCCGGTCATAAGCCGACCTCAGTCATAAGCCGGGGGTTGAGTTTGGGAAAATGTTACAGACCGATTCTGGGGCCAATTTCTTTCAGTTTTCTCTCTATTCTATTATAATAAAACCACTGTCATAAGCCGGGGTAGAGCATGAGCAAATATTAGAAGCCGATTTTGGTCTAAAATGAGAAATTAAATTTGGCTTATGACCGGGGTTTTACAGTAATTGTTTTGTTGTCAAGCTGCATCCACCTCCTGAGTAAAAATGAATACTCTGGAAACCTGACATGTACACAGGGACATGGATGTGGACACATTATGGGACGAAAATGGATAAACACTGGCGTACCTTGGTGTTTTAAACACTTTGAGTTACCCTGTAGAAGAGAAATGTCCCAAGGTGAATGATCAGGATGTTCTATTTGCAATCAGCCACTGTGTAAACCCGTCAAGGACAGTGCAGTGACTTGATGACTCTGCTAATGATGCCCAAAGATTGTTTGCAATGCATTAAAGAAGCGCTAGGCACCATTGCATTGGTGCATCATGGTGGCCATTGCAGAAAGTCGCCAGGCATCGATTATTCGGCCCTTAAAGGGACAAATGGTTATCATGTGTTTGCAATGTGTATTGTCAATTACACAAATGTTGGACTTAGTTTGTTAGTCTATAAATGGTGGACTAAGTGTGTTAACGTGACTAGTGCCACTTTGTTGAGGCCTGTATGAGATAAAGAACTGCTTGTTGAGGGTGGGCTGCTGTATTTTGTTCTCACTGACTGTTGTGTGTACATAGAAAACCTGGCCTCAAAATGACCTAATAATGTAGATGTGACACGAAATTACGCACTGTGGAGGCCAGAATAAATGCTTTTGTGTTTACCTGAATATATGGTCTTCCTGTCTTTATTCAAGAGGAATTTGACATGTGCAGCTCCTCAAAAGCTTTTAGTGCATAGATGTCAAAGCAGAGACCAGTTATTTCCCTGGTGAAAATCCAAGTTTCGAATTTTACATGCAGTTAGGATTGAATGTTGAAAATATAGACTAGAGCTTTGATTCCAGTTCAAAAGAGTTACGGTAGGAAATATGGCATGGGGCATGGGTTCATCTATTTTCAGAGGTTTGGAGGCCTTTAACATTTTGACTTCCATGCATTTTCATAGGTTAAGACATCCGTCCACTTGTAAAATGTCAATGGGCCATAAGATTTAACAGAAAAAAATCACATATCAGCCACCTAATAGCATGAGGACATCAATTGTGAAGTCTAAAGGTGATATGAAGTTAACCCCTTTACTGGGAGTGCATCATCAGGGGTGTGAAATCTCTGGAAATCCGCGTTTTTGATGCTCAGAAGGACCATTCTTGAGATCTATGTAAATCCATTGAGAAAAGAAATTACCATTTGTAGGGGGGGGGGGGGTGTGACTTAAAATTCCTGCCAATATCATTCCAGATGGAAAAATGTTAGCATCCCAATGGTAATCCCAAACATCCCTGTACATCACAGGGTGACATATTCTGCCCAAATAACATTTAGATCACTTTTATCCTTCTAAAAACATTAACCAACAAGATGGTGTAATACACTTCAGAGGAAATGGGTTTTGGGATTTCATACCCCTGATTATCCATCTAGATAATGCACGGTCAATCAGCCAATCAGAATGCAGCATTGTGGATAATGCAGTATGAATTTGCCCAGCTGTGTTTTAAAGCTCATATATACTCAGATGGGGTTTGGATGTTGGCTTAAGCATCGTTAACGGGCTTGTACCTGTATTTTTTTCCATCTGTCATACCGGTTACTGTATACTTAACAACGTAAACTTATGATGTATCAAAATATGGAGGGAAATCATCTAGATAGAAAGACTAAAAACGATTGGTATAAGAAAGTGCCTCAAGAATAAGGCCCACAATAATTGACTCGAGTCTGGGGCTCGATTTTGACAGTTTAATACAAGTTTGAAAGGTGACTGAATCTACAAGGGGATGTACGTTATCAGAATTTTGTCTGATTCCAACTTTTCTGAGTACAGCATGTCAATAGATTTGCCCAATTTCTTAGGTTAAAGATTTGCAGTGTTTTACAATGAATTTGGAATTCCCATGTACAATTTCAGAATTTGTCAGACTCTTTGACACCCCTGAATCTAGACTGAAGATCACCAAATTTTGCACACCTAAGCTGTCGTCGGTACCTGCATGCTCGTCAGTTTTTTTTTTGTTTTTTTTAAGATGCATCCGAGTCAATCTTGAGATTCGTCTTGATCCAATGAGATCTGATTTTTTTTTGGCCCAGGGTATCCCCTGGGCTATTGGAGCCGGGTGGTCGGTCGTGAAGATGAAAATAAAATTTTAATTTGATGTAGGAATTTCTTGTCTTTAGATCATGAATAAATCAACATTGTAAAGGGTAACAAGTCTGTGTGAGGTCGGCAATTCCCAAAAGAGAGCATGTTCTTATGTCGTAATAGGCCGCTGTACTTGAGTCATCATTTGTGCTTGTTCTTAAGGGTTATTTCTTCTCTGACGTGTGGGAGACCTCACTGACATGTGGGAGATCTCACTGGTATGTGGGAGATCTCACTGGTATGTGGGAGATCTCACTGATATGTGGGAAATCTCACTGTCGTGTGGGAGATCTCATTGATGTGTGGGGGATCTCATTGATGTGTGGGAGATCTCACTGATATGTGGGGAGATCTCACTGGTATGTGGGAGATCTCACTGGTATGTGGGAGATCTTACTGGTATGTGGGAGATCTCACTGGTGACCTTTCTGAACATGGTGTCAAGGTCACTGGGTGGGTGGAGTGGGGTTTACTGTGTGTATGATTGTTTTTAGTAATGTTGCCAGCTTAATTTTTTTATGAGAGCTTTGGGTAATTTGGGATCTTAGTAGGATGTTCTCCACCACTTTGTCATACTAGAGATTATGCATGATCAAGTTGTCATATGAGAAATATCATATGACTAGTGGTGTATGGAGTAAATACATTAAGCTCTTATAAATAGTGTTATTTCCAGTTATCACTGGTTTATTCAGCTTTAGGCAACATGTAAGAAATATCAATCACACAGTTGTTAATATGCAGGTAATTTGCACATACAGTAAATATACAATAGTTTATAAAGTATAATGTTCTGTTCCACTCCACCTGTGAGGTAATAATAATACAATGTCCAGCATAGTTCTAGGTGGGTTCCCACACCTAGCTCCTGACCTGCTGCTTAGAGGAATAATGTAATAATGAATAACTTTACCCTCTGGTGGATGTCTGGAGGAAGATACCCTCTGACCACTAATGATGGAAACCAATGCCTGTCTAGCATAGTTTCACCATAGTGCAGTGGTATAGCAGGTAGCAGGAGATGACTGGAGATGTTACCTCTGGAGCTGTTCTGGAGATTCTGTGATGATGGACCTCCTACTGGAGGCCTTATATCCCTACTCTGGGGCTGATTGCCCCAGACAAAGTTAGGCCCAGCATCCAACTGTCATGTCTCCACTACAATAGAGTTACATGATTGTTAAGGGATGCATCCTTTGAACTGTGGAAGTAATTGGCTGGTATCACTGTCTGTGTGTGCCTTCCCCTATTGTGGTCTAGGCCTTATACAGCCATCCCACATCTCCAGTACAGACTGGCATTAGAGACACTATTGTTAGGCTGCTTAGTGGCAGATGGGCCTGCAGAGCGGCGGTTGCCACCCGGTATGCGGGATGCAGACAGCACTGAGTGTGGGTCTTGAAGGTGTTTCATATACATGTGACAGTAGGTATGTGGTGCACATATGCACGGGCACTGACACATTCCTCTGTTAAATTATCAACCTGTGAAGCACGGGATAGCCACTTAGTGCCGCTAAAGTGCTGTAAAACACAAATCAATCAATCAATCAACCTACGGTAGGTAGTGGACGACCTGGGCCAGTCTTGCATTGCACACGTTAAATTTTTTATGATGGGGGGGCGCACGGAAATCACGTTTTTGTTTTTTGTTTCCTTTTCCGGACTTTGCAGATATACACATAAATAATCGCATTGGATTTGGACGAATCACGTGATTGTCCCTTGCAGACCTGGGGAAATTGAGAAGCTTCCATACATATGCTTGCTATCACTTAGAATAACTAGACCTCTGTTTCATGTATGACTGTTGTACTTCCTAATCTTGACCAAGAAAGATTCACAACATACCGGTTATCATATATATAAAAACCTTTTTATTCATTTTTCACTCATCTGGTGAAAAAACAAACAACTTGCACACACTTTCAGATGTACCCACATATGAATTAACAGCATTAAACAAGTAACAAATCATGTCCTTAAAATGAAAAAAAGTACAATTGTTGGCACTTAGCACTGAGCACCGTGTTATACATTCCCATATAGCTTCTTTTTGTTGTGGTTGCTCAAATATGCATACAAGAAAAGAAAACCCTTCAAGTTCAGCAAACAGATCATTTACAAGTATCAGCTGCCAAACAATGCACAAGAATTCATAACAGGCATTGTCTTTCAGACATGTCAATTCGCAGTACCTAAAAAAAAATCATTTCATCCAATAAATACCTCGAGTTTCTCATGTTTGACAGTGTTCAACTAAGTATCTACAGTATACCAAGGTCTCACTAAAAGTAATTTATGTACAAAATGTCCACCATATCTTTACATATTGCACAATTTTAAAAGTATCCATTCAGAAATATTATTTTCGACATTTATCTCGATTTGATCCACTTTTCCTGATATTATCATAATCTGTCATGTATTAAAGTGCGACTATGTACTCATCTTTACAATCCTCTTAACAAATTTGATCAACGAACTTGTTTTTAAGAAAAATATGTAATGTACTTAATTTCTTGGTAGTTTACAATTTTGAATTTGAATAGAATGAAATGTGTACAAGCAACACTAATGCAGTAGATGGTTTACATGAGACTAATATTTTACAAATTGATACAAAAGGCTGCACATGGATCACCAGTCGTCTTCGTCACTGTCGCCATCGTTAATCTGACTGCGCTTCATGGCCCGGGTCATTTCGTCATCGACACCCTTTCGCGGCGGTCCCTCTAATTCTGTCTTCAATACTCCAGCCTCTGACAACATCCACTCTAACTCTGTAATAGCACATAAAGATGACACTGACAACTACCATAGCACTTATCTTCATGTTTATTTTAATGTTGTAGAATCAGGGGTGTGAAATGCTAAAACTGGTTTAGGCTGAAGTATATATTGTGATGATTTTTAGTCAATTTCACATTAAATTAAGTTGGTCAAACAGCTAATTAAATGTATTATACCACCTTTTTGGGGCTAAGGTATGATTTAGATAAGAGCAGAAACCAGTTTGGAAGGTATCAAAACAATGTGAGACCATATAGTATCAGTCACCCCCCCCCCCATATAAATGGTATTTCATTTTCTCAGTGGATTTACACTGATCTCAGGAATGGTCCTGGTGAACACAAAAAAGGCTGAATTCCACCTTTAGGCGGAGATTTCACACCCCTGAGAATACATGTTTAAACAATTGGGATTGAATACTCAGAATAGTCAATTACTCTGGAGCTGTGGCATAGTTATGGCCTTAGACACCTCTCCATGTCTGTGAGCTCATTTTGCTGTAATCTCCCTCACCCTACAGATAAGGTACAGTATAGCAAGAACATATACTTACCATCACATTTGAAGTTCATTCCACCAAAGGTTAAAGGCCCGATCCATTGTTTTTTCATGTCACCTTCTGAGTAGACAAAGATGGTGGGCAGGTTCTTGTCAGGATAGTTCGGTATGCACATACCGGAGACTCCCTTCAGGAATTTGACATCTGGAAACTTCCGGGCGAGTGCATACATGTGTTCGTTGACTAGTTTACACAGTGGTATCCTGTAACAATACATAAAAGAGGAATGTTAATCTGAGGCAATTATCTCAGCATCAATATGCATTAATTGGAACAATATGCAATTCCAAGATGGCGTGAACTTGTTTTTATGATACATGACTGTGTGCACTGTCTGTACAATCCAGAGGCCACCTTGAGGTTTAACTTTTGTAGTTTTAGCATTGTCCTACATGCATAGTGTTAAATAAATCATGGCGCACCCTGACTTTGGGAAAGCTCATTCCCGGGTTCTATTTCATGTAGAAATCATGGCTTACAAAGTGTTTACTGGAGTTATCATCATTCCCCTAAAATCGGGCACCACTTATATCGAGCCTTACCCGCATCCATATTAGTCACCCAAGCATGCCAGGTACATGCCACATCGGTCATTCTTGAATTATAATATCCAATCCACATTTTTTTGGGACCTATCAGGGTTGCGCTATCATATTTGTCATTCAGTAGAAAAATAAATCATACTAGAAGATGACGTCTCATTTGGTACTTGATCAACCTCGAGATGTCAAAGCCCCCCCCCCCCCCATCATATATACTTCAAATGTATATGAAAACGAATACTTACGAGTCCTTGTAGATGTGTAGTACCACAAAGATGCCTTCCCCTGCTTGGTTCACCTCCCGGACCCAGTCAGACTTGGTGATTTCTGTCACCTCTCCAAACCGTGCCTTAGCCTGCGCTGCCCTCATCTCTGCCATCCGCTGCCGCCTGTTGGAAGAACAAGTACCGTATGAAGTATAATGTATAAGCAATCATACACTAGCATATAAAGAGTCGGGATTTAATGATGGAAGCATATACAACAAAAAAATTCATACAGCTTAAAAGAGGGGGGCACACATTGGGGGGGGGGGAGAAGAAAGGTAACTTAGGATTTCTATGACCAATATTTCATATAAAAGTAAAGATATTAAATGTGTAGACCTACAGTGGGTCCAAACACAACAGAGGTTCTACCATAGGCGGGTATTAAAGCAGGGCAGTTTGATTCCATAGAACTCAGTGTTAACCAAAACGAGGTTGGCAGGGCTTAATCCGTGGTTATAACACAGCTGGGCAAACTCATAGTGCATTATCCACAATACTGCATTCTGAATGCCCTGAGGATAATGCCCTGAAGCATGTTGCTTTGCAACGTCATGTTGCTACGTCACGTTGCCGTGCAACGTCATGTTGCTATGCAACATCACTGGATGACGTCACTTCCGTAAGCAACATGGAAAAGTTGATGTCAGTATTTTCTGCATCATTATTGATTGATAGATGATTAGATAAGGTAAGGCCACACCAAAAAAATAAGTTGGTCTACGGATCGCCCTCTCCATATTTTCGGAAATACAAATTTTTTTTCTTTGAAAAAAATCTTGTCTACGGATTTTGCTCGCTTTAGTTTCTACAAGTTTTCTCTTTGTGATGTTTGGGAAAATTTAAAAAAAAAAAAATTTGTTCGCTCGCCTCAAGTTAACAGCAAGGAATCCATTGGACGCAAAAGAATTCTTAAAAAAATAAAAATAAAATTTTGCTCGCTTGCACCATTTTTTTTAAACCAAAATCCGTAGACCAACTTGTTTTTTTTTGGTGTGGACTAAGGTAAATATGACAAACTATGGTAGAGCGCAGCTTGACCCGTCCATGCCCTCAGACTGGGCATGAATGTGAAGTAATGCCCTCCAGATTAGGGTCAATTTCCTAGATATTGCCAAGTTACCGTAAACTCCCGCGTATAAGACGCGTCCTCTACGCCAAACAAATGCCTGGGGGGTCTTATAGGATTTTTTCAAGTTTGGGGTGCGTCTTATACAAGGGGTAATTTTACTATAGAAATGTACTAATCTTACAAATTTCAGCCTTAAAATGTGCGTCTTATACGCGAAAATGCATGTGCTGAGTTTGGGGTGCGTCTTATACGCACAGCGCGTCTTCTACGCGGGAGTTTACGGTATATAGAAATGTGAAAATCTATATGAAATTTAAATGAGAGAGATCAAATGAAAAAAAAGAAAGAAAAAGATCCCATACCTGTATTCTTCGAAGAGGCGCTCCTCTTCCTCATCAATATCATCTTCATTTTCGTTGAGCTCATCCAAGTTCATCTCATCAAGCCCTTTACCATCTGCCTTCTTCTGTATTGTTGACTCTAACATATTGACGATGTCGTCCTCTGAGATACCGGACTCCTCCTTGGGTGGCAAGATACCCTTGGCCCTGAGGATGTCGTTCCATTCTGTGTCTGCATTTGGGTCCTGTAGGGTAAATGTTATGCACTCGTTACTGTGTTTTCAAGTATGTTGTGCATGATTTATATCAAGCAGCATCTTATACGCGGACCTGAGGCCTACTGCGCCTTGCAGAATCAGCCCAATGTCAGGGTGCGTTTTTATAGGCAGGGTACTTTTATTATAGAACCTTGCATGAGGAATGCACCTTACACGCAAGGTACTACGGTAATGTGAATATGAATGGGAATGTTTGAAACACCAGTTTAGACATTTGAATAAGTGAGAAAATACTGTTTAAATCTAATCACACTGTGACAGCTCCGGTCCTGTAATTCATGGCCAGAAAACTACATTCAATACCGGGTAGACGTCATCTGTTTGAATGAATGGAAGTTGTGCTATTTAGCATAAATGGTTCAGGGGTCCCATCCCTCATAAGGGAGTGGTCATTATTTATCAACAGGGGGGGAGGGTGGGTTTGAGGGGGGGGGGGGCGTAAAATTTTCAGACCCCTCCCGAGGGGGGCTAGAAAAATTTTGACCCCTCTTGAGGGGGGGGGGGCTAAAATTTCTACACGTCTGCGTGAAAACCCACCACCCGCCCTATTGATAAATAATGACCACTCCCTAATCTCCATGCTCATGATCCCCAATGCCATAATATTCTTCCATGCCCAATGATCCCCCATGTCCTACCCACCCATTGCCAACTGCCATACCTTGCCCTTCAGATAATTTCATTGGAATATACAGGGAAGTGACTTTTCAATCAAACGTGTCTTATTTCCAGATGCCTTGAGGTCAACCTGATAGAACTAGAGTAACGGAGGGTATTACCAGACGGAGGGTTCACCTTCACAGAGATTCTTATCTAAATCAAAGTGGGGGGGGGGGGCAGCCTCGGCCAGCAGCTATCGATAACAATAGCCTGGGATCACCTCTATATTCCACTGGATGTGTATTATTGTTTCATTGCCCCCTTTGATCAGGATAAGTATCTGATTGATCTGGAATGTGTTTTCACTCTCCAAGCTGAGGTCTAGTCACTGCATAAGTGCCGCATCTGCTTGTGGAGTGAGCTTCGTTGCCAATGCGTCAATCGACTCTGGTGAAGGGATGCGGTCAGCCCGTACTGTATGGAGGGCTGGAGGGGGCGAGCCTGCGTTATTAAGACATAAACTGGAATACACATCTAGGGAGTGTTGACCGCAGCCTATAGAGCTTTTTCAGTGAATGTGTATTCACAGCCTCGGCGGCCCTGGTGGAGATCCCAAGTGTAAACAACAGCCAGCACCCTCACTGCAGTCTAGGGGGAAGCAGGCATACTTCCACTTTCACCTTAGATTTTTAATATTTATATAAATTGGACCAGAATAATTCTTTGTTCCACATACTCCCCTAAATCTCTACTGTTAATGGTGAAAAGGATTTTTTGATGAAGCCAAAGGTTTGGGGGTAAACTGGGATATTATAAAGGGTAGTAGATCGCCCCAGTAAAGCTGGCCACTCACTCTCACATCTCCATCCTTCTACTTCCACATAATATTTTCAACATTTAAGTATATCAGGCATTCACCACTTTTAGTTCTGCATGCTCCCCTCTATCTTGGTTTTTATTGGTGAAAAGGATTTTTTGATGGAGCTACAGGATTTGGAGAAAATCAGGATTTTATACAGGGTGGTAAAACACTACAGTAACTTGAGAGAGGCAAGCCACACACTCTATCTTTTCAATATAACATTTTCATCATTTATAAAAATGACAGTACTAATTTTGAGGTCCGCATGCTCCGCTCAACCTCTACTTTTAGGGGTGCAAAGGATTTTTTGAATAAAATACAGGGTTTGGAGAAAATCAGTTTTTAATACAGGGTGGCATATTGCCACAGTGCATTCTCTATGGCAGCGTGAGTGGTGGGAGATCTCCAACACCATCATGCAGTGTAAACTGACGTCACGTGAAAAACCCTTAATAAGCAGAAGTAGTAACAATAGCCGCTGGCCAAGGGCGAGGCTGGAAAACGCCTGGTTCCCAAAAACTTAGCTTAGAAAACTAAACTCTCATCTCTGTACCGCCGTGAGAGTTTAGGAAAGCGGATGTTTACAGATGGACAAAGAGCTCTCCAGTGTGGAGGGGAGGAAGCACTCTAACCTACTTTCAGGTCTATTTATACCTCCACCATTCTCCCGCTCAGCCAAGAAGGTGGTAGAATAACAAGAGGTCTGTGCAGGAAATCTGCTCTCAAATCTTTATTATAAGCCATCCGATTTAAAAAATCGGTGAGTCTGTAGTCAACACATTAGCCTATTCAGGGAACTTGGAATTTTTAAAAAATTCTGATTCTAAATGGCCGAAAAAGTGTGGTTTTGATCAGTATACGCGGCCGTTCTCCCACTGGGGAAAAGCAGCTTTTCTAAACTCTCACGGCGGTACAGAGATGAGAGTTTAGTTTTCTAAGCTACAAAAACTTCAATCAATCAATGGACTGTTGAACACTCCTGTAGATCTAATATAGAAAAGTCAACTTAAAAGCAAGAGAGTTTGGTGACTAACCATCAACTAACACTGATCAACCAATCCCAACCAATACATGCCTGACGCACTCCTTATATGGCATTGCCAGTGCCCACAGTGGCACAGACTCATTTACACACACCCAACTTCAGCACAGCACCCGGACCAAGGGGCAAAACTTGCCGAAATCATAACGAGTTCGTTGTTTATACACATCATTTAATCATAGCCATAATCTATGTATTCTATACTACACCTACCTGCATTTTGGCTGAAGTTAGTGATGTTCAAACCCAGAAATTGAATGAAAAATGCACTGTGATTTGTCTGCTCCTCGCTCTTCCCCACCACATGAATCATGGAAGTGCTTCCTGTGACCTGGGTCATAGGGTCATAGGTCACGGCCGTCAACATGTCGAGCTGAAGTGCCGGGCGCTCCGTCGACAACACGTTTTTCGTATGGATTGAACCCGGTTTGAGTCATTTAGTTTGCTGCCAAATAGATGACTACATCTTGAGGCTAGGGCCGTATCAGATTGTTAAATATGGCACGTCGACGGAGAAAAGCAAAGGTAAGTGTCTGCTGACAGCTGAGAAAATAATCAATTCATCAATTGCACAATCCTTAATCGGCGCGTCTCAGCGTCAGTGCGCATGCTTTGGCTATTATCGCCCATAATGGCGGATATTTTGGAAGCGGTAGGTGTTTTGTTGTGATATTTCTCCCATTTTCTAGTATTTTCTGGGATAAAACAGTTCAATGCAAAAGCAGTTACGACGGTTTATGAATATGGGATCCCAGGTACATGTTGTTACATTGCACTTATTTGTCTAATTCGAGAAATGGACGAAGATCCAGCTGTAGGTGTCTTGTGTTTACCTTTTTCAGCGTCCTCAATTGCTCAAACTTGGTCCTGTCTTGGAGGGTATTGTCAGTATTGAGCCTTTTACTAGTTTTAGTTTTTTGACAAGTCTGAGTCAAAGGCTCAATACCCAGCTAACCGGGCCCTAGATATGTTCATTCGGAGTATTTAACATGTTGCACAATGACAATGTAGAATATTTGTATACCATTGCCATTGGAAAGCTCTCAAGACAAGAAAATAAGTGGATTTGCTTTTTGAATGAAGACTTCTCCATGTTAATTTAATCAATAATCCTGTCATAGTGTGTGCTGCCACCTGGTGTTATTCTAGGAATCATTTAACTCATTAACTACTATTGATGCCAATTGTCTTCATATGGCCCACAACTGATGTTATTTGGCATCATTTTGAAAGGTACAATACTGTTCATTTTTTGAAAGAAATAATCCTCTGATTTGCATTATTTGTTAACAAGTTATAGATAAGACAGGTTCAAACCAAATTTGTTATTTGTTCATATCATACCCTCCCATTGATTATCTAGGCCCACACTGTTATAACAGGGAAATAGGCCCGTCTTCTAGAGACATGGCATGCTGGGATACCAGTAGTTTGTAATGTAGAGAATAGAGAATGACATACAGCTCATACAACACCAGGTGGCAGCACACACTATGGCAGGATTATTGATTATAATGCTGCATGGATTCTCTTGATTAAAAGGTCAATAGTGTAATTAACAAAGCTCTCAGTGAGTAGGGTGTACACATATTTCCAAACACTTTTATGGTGAGCAGAATGGCATGTTTCATTCAGCAGTTTAAGGGTATTTAGAGCACCATGGGTTAGACTACACCTTTTCTTTGGTTAAAGAAAATACATGACTCTGTGTACATCTTTCTGGTTTGGAAAGTGGAGGTACCCTGCGTATAAGGCGCACCCCCAACTCTAGGCAATTACCCTCCGCGTATAAGACCCAGTCACGACCTGATTCGTGTATAAGACGCGCCTTATACGCGGGAGATTATGGTAGTCAATATGTCAGTAATTGCTCACTATTTGTAAGCAATTAGTCAGTAATTTCTCACTATTTGTCAGCAAACCGTCAATATATGCCATTAATTAGTCCTATATATCAGTACCGTAAATCCCCGGTCATAAGCCGGATTTTTTTTTCTATTTTATTTTTTTCCTGAACTCACCCCCCGGCTTATGACCGGGGCCGGCTTATGACTGGGGATTTATGGTAATTGCTCACTATTTGTCAGAAATTAGTCAATATACGTCAGTAATTACTCACTCTTTGTCAGCAATTGGTCAATATATGTCAGTAATTACTCACTATTTGTCAGCAATTAGTCCATATGTGTCAGTAATTTTTCACTATATATCAGCAATTACTCAATACATGTCAGTATTTACTCGCATTTTAATGAATAAATGTTAGTAATTACTCACTAGCAATTGGTCAACATATGTTAATAATTGCTCACTATTTGTCAGCAATTAGTCAATATATAATAGTAATTACTCACTTTTTGTCAGTATTTAGTTAAAAAAATATATCAGTAATAAATCACTATTTGTCAGCAATTAGTCAATATATGTTGGTAATTACTCACTATTTGTCAGCAATTAGTCAGGATATGTCAGTACTTAGTCACTATATAACAAATTAGTCACTATATATCAGTAATTGCTCACAATTTGTCAGAAATTAGTCAATATACGTCAGTAATTACTCAATGTTTTGTCAACAATTAGTCAATATATGTCAGTACTTAGTCACTATATATCAGCAATTATCAATACATGTCAGTATTTACTCACAATCTGTCAGCAATTAGTCAATATATAACAGAGAAATAGCCATTGATTCAATTTTGCATCCTGCCTTGACTGGTATTTGTAAAAATATGTCAGTATCTATGGACTATTTTTCAGCAATTAGTTAATATAAGTTAGTAGTTATTCACTATTTGTCAGCAATTAGTCAATACATGGTAGTAGTTACTTACATTTTATCAGTATTTAGTCAATATATGTAATTGCTCACTATTTGTCAGCAATTAGTCTATATGTTAGTAATTGCTCACTATTTGTCAGCAATTATTCAATATGTATTGGTAATTACTCACTATTTGTCAGCAATTAGTCAATATATGTCAGTACCTAGTCACTATATATCAGCAATTATCAATACATGTCAGTATTTACTCACAATCTGTCAGCAATTAGTCAATATATATTAGTAATTACTCGCTATTTGTCAGCAATGAACCAATCGGCTATTACAGCTTTGCTGTAGTTTTAACTCACAAAACAATTCATCATGATATCAAAGATTAATATCTACTATCAAAAGACGTTTTCAAGATAAACCAATCGGCTATTAGAACTTTGGTCAACTATTAACTCACAAAACACATCATTGGTATAGCAATGATCAATCTCTTAAATACAAATCTCGCCATGCGTGATCTCGTATCTAAAGATGACATCCGACCTGTTCCCTCTTTGAAACTGATATTGAGCTGGAAAGGGTTAACACTTATAAGTACCTAGGGGTTACATTTGATTCCAAACTAAATTTTAAAACCCATTTTACTCCATGGTGAAAAGTGTAGCACACAAGATGTGGATGATTGCTCATGTTAGACATATGTTAACAGATTATGCTGCGCTGCTAGTCTTTAAAACTATGATTTTATCATTCTTTGACTATGGTATAGAGTCTTCTCCAGTTGAAAATCCCGAGCCTTATCTTGTGAATTCACGCAGCCTTCAGTTAGGTTCCCAGCATTTTCCCCTGTTTGTGATATATTTATTTCAACTAATCTAGCTCCTGGTTCCTAGAAGTGCCACCAGATGGAGCCAGTATACCATTTATATACACTTGCTATGTGTTTGACTTAAGAATAGATATTCAAGCTATGTTTAGATGATGTTTTGATCTAAATTCATTCTCTAACATGCTACAGCATTGATAGAATGCATGAATGTAGGAAAAGAAATCAAAAGAACTGATGATACAATGTTAGAGACAAGTTCTACTTCTGGTCACACCTCATTTGTGGCATTCAAAAGAAATATATGATCAGCATCATACTCAACCTGATGAGCCGGGAGGCGTGGCGCAGTCGGTAGCGCGTCCGCTCACAGGCCGTAAGGTTGTGGGTTCGGTTCCCTGCCAGGCTGGGGCACAGTGGTGGTTCCAAACGTCGCCGTAAGGTGTCGTTTGAGTTCCTCCCTGCTCTGGCTAGGCTGTGCTGGAAAGTCTCTCGGCAGTCATGGCAGACAAATGACTTAAAACAGGCCTGTCCATCTCTCACTATGCCTATGTAGTGATGGATGTTAAAGAACCATTACCTCGGTAAATGTGTAGGGGCGTGCTTTCTATCTTCCCATAGATTCTGTCACCATCATCCCCCATCCCCACTAGACTAGGGTCCGGGCAAATATGCCACAAGGGTAATCTCACTTCGGTGTAGATACAACCCGCGGGACCTCTCACCCTTGAGTGTCGGCCGTAAGGAAGGCACAAGGTGAGATAAAATTCGAGCAGCAACCTGATGTTAACCCTAACTAAGACTATCCCCAACTACATCCTGAGTTGGGGGTGCGCCTTATACGCGGGTTTTTCAAAATACCCATTCAGGGGAGATAGGTGCGCCTTCTACGTGAACCAGCCTTCCCTGAGTTGGGGGTGCACCTTCTACGCGGGCTGCGCCTTCTACGCGAGAGATTACGGTACATGGATATACACCGAGGGTAATTTCCAAGTCCAATATCTAGGTAATATAGGCTGGAGGTTAAAGCTTATATATTAAAACGCAGGGTTCAGGTATTTTACTGACCAAAGAGGCATTTTTGAGCAATACTTAAGCTGCGCTAACAAGATCAACCGCTGCTGGAAGTGTAATATACTTTCATATTTTCTATTGTAATTGTTGTCAGTCTATATTGGATCAATGGAGCCAATGTAGTATCTAGGTGATATTCATTGTTAGCTCCTTTAGCTTAAAGCTGGTGGTGTAGAATGTAATGCCTGTCCATAGGGATCTTTCAAAAGCATTCAACCAGTTTCTTAGCCCAGGTGAAATGCTATAGTATATTTTGTAACTACTGTAAGTAGCCTTTCTGGCCCCAATTGTGCAGGGGACTATATGGAGTATTTCACCTGTCCCACCTAGTGCTGGCGGAAAGGATAGGCATGTAGCTTACCGCTGGCACTAGGGTAAAATAAATAAAACGAATAAAAAAATAAAGGAAGGAAAATCTCTATATTCGTATGGTTGTCAGTTGTCACTGCTGTCGACCCCTCTCTCATATTAAACATTGATATGAGTTGGGCGGCAATCAACTATGCCACAGCAACGACGGTTTCCACTGGCACTGCACAACCTTTGACTGAGGTACAACACCTCCCTCCTAGCCCAGATGACGGCAGTGGAGGATTTTTAGAGACTGCTGTCCTCCATGAGTCCATCCCGTCCTGTTTGGCCTCACAGGGTCAACTGAAGAAAGCCCCTCCCTCCGATTTACTCTTCTTGATTTTGGCATTCAAAAGCATGGATACAGGTCCTATTATGTCTCAAATCTTTCCTCACTTTTTGACGATCGTTTCAAGAAGACAATATGGCGATGATTGTCCCTTTTCTTTGAAAGGAGTGGCAGGTACCCATCTATACACTTAGAATTTAGGGAACCAGCTGCAGCTGAAATTGCTAGCAAGCATGATTAAAAAATGGTGGCATTTCCGAATCTGCTCATTCTAGCTTTTTGCATTTGAAATACTCCAGCGTATAAGACGTGTCCTCTACGCCAAACAAATGCCTTGTGCGTCTTATAGGATTTTCTGAAGTTGGGGGTGAGTCATACGAGGGGTAATTTTACTATAGAACAGTACTGAATTTACAAAATTGGTACCTAAGAGGTGCGTCTTATACGCGAAACAACCATTGACAAGTTAGGGGTGCGTCCTCTACGCGCGCCGCGTCTTCTACGTGGGAGATTACGGTAACTGCATTATTTCAATAATTCTCTGGCGCCGAGCTTTCAGACATCATTGCCCACCATTCATTGGGACTTCAATATAATTACACGAATCATACAGCAAATGAAAGGGATTAAAATTTGCTGTTCATAGCTTTTTGAATCAAGTTGATACTCCTATTTGAAGTGATACTATGCCACTTTATATATTGGAAATATAAAAAAACTTTCTGTCACTTCTCCACCCCACATTCTTGACAAAATGTATAGATAAGACCGACCATTAAACGTGCACTGCGCATGGGGTATTCAGGCAGTACTGTGCATAAATACTCATATCTTTTGACTGGGAGGGCTGATCTGCTAACCAAAGACACCATTGTAAAGCTGAATAATAACATGTCCAAGTTGCATTTAATTTCAGGGTTCTCACACTGTAATGACGGCGGTGTGCCGCTGGTGTGATTATTACTGCCGCCGGTGTGATTTCATCTCAGAATCACCGTCGGTGTCATGTTAGCTTCATATAGCTTTTTGAATTTTGCAAATCGGCCAATTAGAACAGAAGTTATGGCCATATTTATGAAAATACTTTCAATTCCTTTGTTAAATTCCCATCTGTAATCCCCACACTGTCATGAATGAGACGACACAACCAAATTTAGCCTACCATAAGGCTTAGGATGTTACAAAATGGAATTTTACGTCAGCTCGCTGCAGGATTTTTTACGGTGTGGTTTTACATTCTGTGGAGAACCCTGGCATTTAATTACTAGCAGGATAAGTACCATATTTTAAACATCAAATTAAAATCAGAAATTTGAATAATTCTTTTCATGAATTTTTGGGTTTATGCATTTAGCAAATAGAAAATCGCAGCACTATTGCTGTACAAACTGGTTATATTTATGAAAAGAGATAAGAAGAATAACCCTGTTGGTTCTGTTAGCTTCTGTACCAAATATTTAATCAGGAAAATTGCTCTAAAGTTGTAGAAGATTGTAGGACCGTTCAAAATCCCCTCAAAATGTAAGTCTACATGTCGGCCACAAGACTACAATAATGTATCTTATCTAGATATGTGTAGGGTTATGGTATTTATTGTCCCTGTCCACTCGAGTGGACAGGGACTTTTAGGAGGACTGGGAATTTGCAGAGTATGAAATCGCAATGGTAAATTGCCTATGAATCACCCAGTGTTGTGCACATCTGTACAGTCTGTACAGATTGCATATGATTTAGTACTTCAGTGGCCGAATAACGGTATGTCTACCTCATTAACTCAAAAAGAGTTATAGGAGACACCTATGGGTCCCGTCATTTTCAGTCATTTTGGTGGTGCGAATAAGTTTAAAAAAAGATGGAAATTTTATATATAAGAGGCAGAATTACTTAATGAATTTGTAATGTCATTAAAGGAGGAGATGTAGGGGTCTTGCAGGAAAAGGTATTTCAGTACCAACTATTGTAAATTTTGAGTAATTGTCTATATTCTACAGAGTCAGTTGGTTGGCGGCCATAAGACGCTTTTTGCCTGCAATGGTGAAGGTATATGATGTTGATCCATGTATCAATTTTCCCGCCTTTTTTGACAATGTGGTGCGAATAGGGCAGTTTTGGCGGGAGTTATGCGAATAGTGGCTTGGTGGTGCCAATAACCTGGGTGAGGGAGTGCTGATGTCAGACCACAAGCTAGACTTGCTCAAGGCTATTGATTTATTTCTTTTTGAGTTACGAGCAATGCACATTGCTGCTGTATATTTGCATTCTCCGTACCTACTAGCCAGGGCACAGGGTTGTAGTAAACACTTGAAACAGCAAGCTGTGAGGTGCGTTGACACCTAAGACAAACATAGAGATTACTGTTTTGTTTTTGTAATTAGTTCCTCCTTGTATATGCACCAATCTAACCCCCCCCCCCAACAAGTGTTTGGTGTATTGGGGTTTAATGGGTATTTAACTCGTGGCAATCTTGGTCAGTCAGTGGTAGGCGCCACACACGGCTATGTACAGGCTGAGTCTCTATAAAGTGATTGTTGAAGGTGGTTAGAGTTTTTACACCTGGCGATACTGGTCAGTCAGTGGTGGGTGCCGCTCACAGCTATGATTTTATGGTGAGCAAATTGTCATGAAGGAAAGGGACTTAGCACTCAGTGCTACGAATGTGACATTTTATTATAAAATTACACTCATAACCTTCATGTACCTGTGGGACTCAGACCCAGGTCTCTGGGTGTGATGGGGGAGTCCGGATGGCAGGTTGCATCACCTGGCTCCGGGTTCGTATCCATTACACCATGGGGCCTCTCACTCGTCCGTCACACGTCACATGATGGGTCTGAGTTTTGCGTGCTTTTCCCCTATATACACCGTAATCTCCCGCGTATAAGGCGCGTCTTATACTGGGTTTTTTAGTTCTCATTGGATCCACAAGGGGGACACCAAGACCTTTCTTTTGATATCTCACATGCCCCCTTGGTCAAAATAGGACAAAATGGGGCCCAGGAGGGCCCAAGGTGGCCCAAGCTACCCATAGGTTTTTGAATTTTGAAAATACATTGAGTAGAACCAAAGTTATGAATTTTTCATTTTTTTTGAGAATTTTCCAAAACTCTAGGTGCACCTTTTACGCGGGCTGCGCCTTATACACGGGAGATTACGGTAAGGGCAGTTCCTACAGTAGTTCACCAGTAGTGGTCCTACCACTGCTGAGCACACCTCCACTGTTACTGAACAAGTAACCAATGGATAACTCATGACGAGTGTGTGTTAGTGAAGGATAATGACACAAGGCCGTAGGCCGAGTGTTATTAGCCTTTGCTAACACACACGAGTCATGAGTTATCCATTGACTTCTTATTTTATACCACGAAAGTAATAAATAATCAATATAATACCAATAAATTCAAGTTGAAAACAAAAATTATTCCCCCTCCCCGGGACTCGATGCCAGCCATTGTGTGTACACGATCGGTACATACACCTCGGCGCCCGGCAGCGGACAGCGACAGCCCGGGCCGGGATTCGATCCGCGGACCTCTCACGGCTGAGGGCAGTGCGCTAACTGCGTCTCCTCCTCCGAAAGCGTCTCGCTGTTATATTTCTGTACTAAATACACCTCCTCGCCCGGCAGCGGACAGCGACAGCGCACCCGGCGAAAAAAGATGCATCTCTCGGTTATGTTTGTGTAGAATACACCTCGTCACCCTCCAGCGGACAGCGACAGCGCACACGGCGAAAAAAGATGCTTCTCGCGGTTATGGTTGTGTATAATACACCTCCTCTCCTGGTTCGAACCGAGGGTGTTATTATCCTTCACTAACACACACTCATCATGAGTTATCCATTGGTTACTTGTTCAGTAACAGTGGAGGTGTGCTCAGCAGTGGTAGACCACTACAACATTTCCTATGCAAATGTTCAATTACATAAGAAAATTGATAAGAAAAGATTACAAGAATATTTGAAAAATTTGATCAAAATGTTATAAAATATTACATTCTTTTTGGCAATATTATGATAAAATGGCAAAACCTTTGTAATAGGTTAGTATAGCATGATCAGGTACAACGAGCATACGGTTCCAGAGCTACTTTCTTCTGTAGATGCACACAAATGCAGATGGGGTGGGACCTTAAGCATTGAGTCTATGGGCCACATCTGGAGAGGGGTAGAGGGGGGTGGATCTACTGTCTGTAGAAAAATACTTGAATAATTTAGGGAAAAAGGGAATTATCTATTTAAGGCCACCTTTTGAATAAAGTGTAGAGGCATTGTATTATAACCATAGTTATGGGTACCGTCTAGCATGGCGGGTGAGTCCAGACGCTGGGTGTTCCTCAGGTTCCGGATAGGTGGCGGCACCAATCCGGGCCTGTGGGGACATCTGGCGACGAACACCAAGGTCCGTATATAAAGACCGGGGCTCAGCCACTACGTCAGAGGCCCTCCTGGCCTCCAACCATGTAGAACCATTCATTAACATCAGCTGCCCCTTCATCATCTTCCGGGTAGCCGTTAAGTGTCTTAGCAATAAAACTTCCGTTGGCATACACTTGAATTACCGCCTTACTCCTTCTTTCCTAATCCGTAAGACCCGAACCACCGAACTAGTAATACAAACCATTACAAAAGAATGATTAAAATTAGCTTAAAACCTGCCAGATTCCTCTAAACAAGATTTTAGCTGTAGTTTACAAAATGGCCACTAGGTGCCTGTAACACTTATCCTTAAGGAGAATGTTAAAAGCTGCACCTGGAGCCCGGAAATTGACGGTTTAGTACTCTTCTATAGAGTCAAATACCCTCATATAAGCTACACCCTGACTTTGGGGCCCTCCTATAAGCCACACTTGGATCTGGGTTCTGGTATAAGCCGTGGCTTATACGGGAGAATTTACGTATATGGCGCTAGGTACAAGTGTAGATACTAGTAAACATCATCATGTGCCTGTGTACACGCATAGTTGGAGATGATTTGTTTAGCAGGTGGCACTTAGCGTTTGTGTCAGCTGCGATGATCTCCTGGCATGGAGTTTGAAGTTGAAGCATCACATTGAGATCCAAGAGTAGTTTGGCTAGGCTGAAGGGATAAGTTCAGAGTAGGTGTAAATTAACGAATAGAAAGAAACCATACAGTGCGAATTAAAATTACCGTAATCTCCTGCGTAGAAGACGTGCTGCGCGTATAAGACGCACCCCGAACTTAGCACATGCATTTTCGCGTATAAGACGCACATTTTAATTCTGAAATTTGTAAGATTAGTACATTTCTATAGAAAAATTACCCCTCTTATAAGATGCCCCCCCCCCAACTTGAAAAAATCCTATAAGACTCCCCAGCATTTTGTTTGGCGTAGAGGACGCATCTTATACGCAGGAGTTTACGGTAGTCAAATTAGTTCTCAAATTACCAAACTACCCCTTTACTCACTGATGCCTAAAAAAAATCCAAGATGGCTGCCATAAAAATAAAATCCAATTTCCCATGATGCATCTCTTCCCATTGATAAGAAATTACCCATGATGCCTCAGAGTATTTAAGCTAGATTTCTCTCAGTACTAGTCAGAAGGGTTTTGGATCCGAAGAAGGCCACTAGTTGGTCGAAACGTCTTCCTCACAGAGCCCCTCTAAAAAAAAACTTGGAATAAAACAAAGGAACTCAATCTTACAACTTTGGAGTTGGTTTGTGGTATGACACCTAACATGGAATAGAAAGATAGTTTGGATGAGCTCTGGCAATGGCTCATACAAACTATCATTGCTGAGTCCTTATAAGTGCTGGGATACATTGGTTATGAAATATTATTAAACCACTAAAATATTATTTTGAAGGAACACCTCACTGCAGGGGTAGACACAAAGTTTTTTTTTGCCACTGGCCAGCCGGGCCAGCAGCCTAAGATATCTATTGGCCCACAGCTAAAACTGTTGGCCCGGGATTTAAGCTGGTATAATCTGTGTTATGCCAAAAAGCAATTTTAAAAAAAGTCAAAATCGGAGAACAATGTCTGCCAGCATGATGAAATTTAACATCACATTGAGACTTCTTTTGCCAGGACATTTCTTTATAACATGGTTTTTCTATTAAATGTTTTAAGGAATGAATCCTTATTATAACAGCCTTTGCTATGAATACAACAGACTTTAGTGGATGGGGGGGGGGAAGCCACTGGCCACCCGGGCCAGTAGGAAAGTTGTTTTTGAAAATATTACTGGCCGGCACTCAAAATTACTGGCCATTGGCCTGCGGGCCAGTGTTAGTGTCTACCCCTGCACTGTAATAAGGGCGCGAGGTAATACTGTAAGACCCTGATTTTAAGATTGAGGAAAGGCTATAAGCTGGTTTTGGGACACTTTTTTTTCAAGGTTTTCACTATAATCTATAGTAAAAAAGGGGGGAAAACAAAAAAAAAGTCAGGAGCTGAGGGAGACTTTGGGAGAAATTTAGAAGCTGGTTTTGGTAAAAAGACAATGGAACAAATTTTTGCCTATGATAGCTCACAGGGGTTTTACAGTACATGCCTCCCGCAATGCTCACCTTTCAAATCTATTGGGACTAGGATGGTTATTTATGACGATAACAGTAACTGTTCCACTATTTCAACAGACATTTCATGTGACTGGTGTACAGTAAATGTATGTAGAGTTGATATGTGAAGGAATGAGTTTATGACCTTTCTTTCCATCTGACAGAAAGAGAACACAGAACAGATCAATATGAAACGTAAACAAGATGACAACTCCAAAAAGCAGCTACAACCGCAGGGCACAGATCAAACACCCGGTCAAGATAAGAGAGTGCAAGGCCATAGTTCAAAGAACCAAGATAGAGAACAGAATACTGAATCTCAAACTACAGATTCTCAAAGTCAAGGAGCAGATGATTTAAAGCCTACAGCTGAAGGTGAAAGTGTGGAAGATAATGACAGTGCGAGTGTTGATCTGTCTGATGTGATGCGCCAACACTCCCGGCAGAAGGGGAAAGATGCGGACCAAAAGGCAGCAGAAGAGGAAACTATTGAAATGGCTGATAGTGAATCAACAACGTCCGCATCAACAATAGAATTCCTAATGGATGATATGGACAAAGAAGAAAGGTAATAATGGCTTCATTGATAGGTTCAGTGAGTATAGGCATTACGTGAACAATCCAGGGCATACTAAATTGTATGCGTTGCCACTTCCACATAAGGATGAAGATGTCAAGCTATTTGACTCTAGTTCCCCCAGATAGGTCCAGTGCATCAGCACTGCCATGGGCGCATTATAATTGATTATATGGTAATCTTAATTAGAGCTAGCTTAAGTACCCCACCATTTGTTCCCAAAAATCTTTTCCTGAACAAACATATACTGTTGCACTGTATGTATATATATATGTCCAATATCATATAGTCAACAAACAGTTCTGATCTATGTACATATTTAATGTGGTGGAGCCGCGTTTCTGGTATCGCCCAAAAAGCCATGACATCATATAGGGGAGGTTGATGTATTGATTTTTCAATCCGCCTTAGAAGTAACTAATTTCAACCATCCACCATTCTAAGTTTGTGGAATCGAAAGGGAAGGTATTGGATCTCAATTTAAAAATTATATTTCATAGTGAAACAGTTTATTATTATGCAAAAAAAAGGTAAAGATGTTAGAAATATTCCCAGCGAAGACGCTTGGATTAAGATCGGTTGAAGTATCGCAATATCTCGTGCATATTGCGAGAAGTGATGAGAGTTGGTGCAAGCTGGCCCCAAGTGCCCATACCATAGGTCTATGCTTTAGAGATTGACAGAATTGTTCTCAAAGAGGCAGAGATAGTACAAACATGGTGGGGTGAGAGGAGTACACATAGCATCGAAATGGCTTTGTAACAGGTAAATGCAATCTATTTGAGCTATCCCACTCCATACAGAGATAGTAAACACCCCTCCAAGGCTTGCTGAATTAATTTTCGCCAGCATTGACGAGAACATACCAAAATGGCGAGTGTACAGGGAGACGAGCGGAAGCCCAGCATGGCGACGAAATGTTTACGGGTCGTGTCAGTGGAACCCATTAATTTCTTCCTGTTCTTGTCTGCATGATGAAATGTTGTGGTGAAAGCCGCGTAACATGTTGAAATAAAAAACTCAAAACTCAAACTCATGTGGAAGATAGACCGAGAAGTTAAGCTTTGTAGATTTCTTTTTACCACCTGCTATTGCTTTCGTTTGAAGGCTTGCACACAATAGATAAAACTAGGCTTGATTTTTTTTTGTAGTTCATTACAAATTTGATGTGAAAATGCCTATAAGGCATACGGGGGCCTTAGTAACCTCGTTTAGAGCACAGCTAGGATAAATTTCACATAAGGTGAGGGTTACGTATTATGTTTCTTATGAATTCTTGTTTTTTAGTGTCTTTATTCGAGGGCGGCAGTTGTCTACACCAACACGGGGTGTACGATCAGTCGATCCAAGTCCGAGCTCCACCACCTCGTCAAGGAACTCGACACCACAGAGGGGTGGATCACGAAGGGAGTCCTTGTCACCTACACCATCAGGAGCTGGTTCTGTGGTCAATACAGCCTTCCCAGTACGGCCAGGCATCACATGGAAAGCTGGGGCACGCGTTGAAGCCATGGACTTTATAGAAAAATGGTGAGTGTCACCTCACAATTACTGATACATGTAGTAGACTTCTGTGCAAATTTTCACACAGTTGTTAGTGACTGGTCCTCAAATTTATTTTGTAAGATTAGATTTTGCTATCAATTGGAATTTCAAAAATAAATGCTGACAAAATCAGTGAAGAGTCTCTCGGTGTATAATTAATTGCAGGTATCCAGCACGTATTGTTGAGATCAATGCTCCAGAATTGGAAGTGCTCATCCACTTTGAAGGCTGGAATGCCCGGTATGACGAGTGGGTGCCCATGACATCAGATCGACTAAGACCTCTTGCACGCCATTCAGAGCGCCGGGAGGGCAAGAAGGGATCTCCTAAAACAGTAAGTCAAACAGGCTTCCGTGGCTCAGTCTCCCAATACATGTGGGGGTGGGGGGTGGTGTGCATTTCGATAAGGGTTGGTCCACCACATACCGTAATCTCCCGCGTTGTGCATATAGGACGCACCCCCTTCTTGGGAGAAGCATTTTCGCGTGTAAGACGCACCTCTTAGGGCTCAATTTTGTAAATTTAGTACATTTCTATAGAAAAATTACCCCTCGTATAAGACGCACCCCCAACTTGAAAAAATCCTATAAGACGCACCAGGGATTTGTTTGGCGTAGAGGATGCGTCTTATACGCTGGAGTTTACGGTAATACCTGCATCATGATTTTAGTAGTGTAACAGTGGTAAAGTTGAACCAAACATGCTATATTTCCAAACCTCTGGAATATGAGGGAAAAGGTATAATGATATATCTTTTGGTTTTCAAGGTGTATGAGATGTTTTCACTGATTTTTCAGGACTACAAAATTGGTGAGTGTGTGTTTGCCAAATGGACCGACTGTCGTCACTATGCTGCGCGCATCATTGCCATCAACCCCTCGGGTAAGTGATGCTAAAATAAATAATGGAGACGCACTTTGTACCCAGCATATTAGGCACATTAGACATGGGGATGTACCGTAATCTCCCGCGTATAAGGCGCATCCTGCGTATAAGACGCAACTAGAGTTTCAGAATATGGCCCAAAAAAATAAAAATGCATAACCTTTGTTCTACTCAATGGATTTTTACCCTATATATAAAAAGGCATTGGTTCGTCGCTGGTCCCTACCCCATTAGAATAAGCTTGACTGCTTGCCAGGAACAGATAAACCAAAAGAGGCTAGATAAAGGTATGTACTTTTTTCAAAGTTAACTCAATTTTTATCCAAAATTGCAAGAACTTTTATATTTCCAAGAACCTAAATTAAATAAAACTGCCCTCTACAAATCAAAGTCTATAATTTCAATGGCACCTCTGAGAAAAAAAACATGAAAAGGGAAACCATAATCTCGCTAGAGTGCTTGGCAATAGGATAACGAAAATTGCTGCTATTTCCACCATTAGTTCCCTCTTCAAAGATGCAATAACTAACCCACGGCAAAATGACACTGCCCAATATAACTTATACATTAGTGTATACCTGATTGAAAAATAACCTCAGCAAAACTAGTTTTGATCAAGAGACGTCAGTCTAAACTTTTGAATCGGCACTTCCGAGGAAAAGTATGTTGCTATGACGCTGCTGAGCTGGCGACCTGCTGCAACTTTTTCCCCTAGATGGCGCCCCTGTCAATTGACGGGAAACTATGGGGAATGGCTCAGGGATGGAGGGGCGGGGGGTTGGGTAGGGTAGAGAGTGCATCGGGCAATTTGAGGGTCTGTCAGATTGTGAAAAGGGAGGGCATCTAAACGTCCAATGGCCCCCTGGTCGGCTACCCCCAACCCTAGTGGCGAAGCCACTACCGTAATCTCCCGCGTATAAGGCGCGTCTTATACGCCAAACAAAATGCTGCTGGGTCTTATACGTGGGAGGTAAATTGCCTTGAGTTTGGGGTGCACCTTATGGGGGGGTATTTTTACTATAGAACAATACTAAATTGACAAAAATCTCCCCTCAGGGGGGCGCCTTATATGCGAAACAGCCCCCCTGTGAGTTGGGGGGCGCCTTATATGCGAGCTGCGCCATATACGTGGGAGATTACAGTAGTTGAAATTTAAAAACCTATGTATAGCTAGGCCCCTCCGGACCTACCTGGGCCAATTTATGTTCTATTAAGAGTTATGGGGAGTGTAATATATCAAAAGAAAGGTCTTGGTGTCCCCTTGTGGATCTGGGAAGGACTAAAACCTCGCGTATAAGACGCCCCTTATACGCGGGAGATTACGGTAGTTCTCCTGGGTCCACCAACAGGATACTATAACTCCTACAGAGCATAAGAGTTAAAGGGGGACCAGGGTGGCCCCAGCTGCACATACTGATAGCTTTTTGTTCTTTGAAAATTCATTATGTTGGACAAAAACAATTTCGTTTTTTTTTGAGAAAATACAGAATCACTTAAAGGGGTTTATAAATATGCACCGCTTTAAGAAAGGGATCTCGAATTTGGTAATGATTGCAGGTTTTGAATGTTAAATGACATGTACTCTAAAATTTAACTTGACCAATTTCATGACAATTTTCTCTCGGAATAGACCTTTGACCACAAGTGATTTCGGACTATCGAATAATAATTATCCATGCCCTTAATCATTGAAAATGCATCTTTATGTGGCTGTGAATATGTTCATAACAAAATGTTGGTTACTTAATTGTTTCTACAGGTTCCTATGAAGTAATATTTTTTGATGGCTTCAAGAAGACAGTGCAACCAATCAACGTCAAGTACATGCCACCTGAAGTACAAGTGGAGGTAAGAATCACCAAACTGAAAAGGATGAACCTCTCAAAGATCGCATGTATTCTAATTTACTAAGAATTCCAAACTTTTAGCTGTTATTTCTATAATCATTGATGTGATTTCTCCTACATCTGTAGGATCTCCTACAATTTTGGCTAAAACGTTGACCCTCTTGATTTCCCCAGGTCCAAAGAGAAATTTTATGGCATTAATTGATTTATGGGGAGGGGGTGCATTTTTTGGAGATGCCCTTGGCATCTCCATTGCATTCACATGGGAGGTCGATTGCACACAAAATCGGATAGTCCAATTACCCTTGAGTTGACCTGTGCATTCGTGTATTGCCTTGATGTGTTCTGATATCATATAGAAATAGCACTGAACTGTTTAGTAAATAGTTTTTTAGTCTATGATGGCCCATTGATTTGTAGAATGGTGGATTCTTTTGCCCAGGAGTGTGCCATTTGGCCCATTACAAAAAATCCTGTCAAAATCCCTGTTGATAGATGGTCGAGTTTTGGCAGTTTACCCATCCTGTGCTGTGCATTGCCTGCACGCAATGCTCCCAACAATAAGCTCTATGTTTGACCAATACCTGTGAAAGCTGTGTCTGCTGCATTGGTAAAAACAATTGACCCGTTCCCCTTACCTACCAGCTTACATACTCATATACTTTACCCCAAATACCCCGGACAGTGAGTGGTAGGCATCGCACACTGCTATACATATAGTAGTAGTTGAGGTGGGGTTTGAGTTACATATGATATCGTTGAATGATAGGAGTATTAGTTCCAGCTCGCTGACCATTAACCCTTTAAGGGCAACCTACATACATGTACATACATGTATAACTCTACATGGGCCTTTTTGCCATACAGTCGTCATGATGCACTGAAACACTATGGCCCTTAAGGTTGTCTTCCTGCTGTATGTCATGTGACCCGTGGTCATTAACCCTTTAAGGGCCATCTACATACATGTACACATAACTATGCATGGGCCTTGTTGCCATAAGGTCGTCATGCACAGTTAACCCTTAATGGATGGCACCATGCATTGATGCACACTTAAACCTTTATGGATGGCACTATGCATTGATGCACACTTAAACCTTTATGGACGGCACTATGCATTGATGCACAGCTACCCCTTTATGGATGGCATTATGCATTGATGTACACTTAACCCATTATGGATGGCATGATGCATTGATGCACACTAAACCCTTTATTGATGGCATGATGCATTGATGTACACTTAACCCATTATGGATGGCATGATGCATTAATGCACAATTAACCCTTTATGGATTGCACTATGCATTGATGCAGTTAACCCTTTATGGATGACATGATGCATTGATGCACACTTAATCCTTTATGGATGACATGATGCTTTGATGCACACTTAACCCTTTATGGATGGCACCATGCATTGTTGCACACTTAACCCTTAATGGATGGCACCATGCATTGATGCACACTTAACCAGGGGTGTGAAATCTCCGCCTAAAGGCGGAATTCAGCCTTTTTTTGTGTTCACCAGGACCATTCCTGAGATCAGTGTAAATCCACTGAGAAAATGAAATACCATTTATATGGGGGGGGGGGTGACTGAAACTATATGGTCTCACATTGTTTTGATACCTTCCAAACTGGTTTCTGCTATTATCTAAATCGTACTTAAGCCGCAAAAAGGTGGTATAACACATTTAATTAGCTGTTTGAAATTGACTATAAACCATCACAATATATACTTCAGCCTAAACCAGTTTTAGCTTTTCACACCCCTGCTTAACCCATTATGGATGACATGATGCATTGATGCACACTTAACCATTTATGGATGGCACTATGCATTGATGCAGTTAACCCTTTATGAATGACATGATGCATTGATGCACACTTAATCCTTTATGGATGACATGATGCTTTGATGCACACTTAACCCTTTATGGATGGCACCATGCATTGATGCACATTTAACCAATTATGGACGACACCATGGATTGATGCACCGTTAATCCTTTAAATTAATCATTGTAGGTCAGCACTTACTCATGATTTGTCAGTAATTAGTTTATTTTTCAGTCATATGTTAGCACTGACCACTTGGCCATTGGAAAATGTGAATATCACTCCATATAAGATATGGAGTATTTATGAAGTTAGAGCTTGTCAACTAATGTTTAAGTATTTGGTTTTTCCTACATCAACAAAAGTTTGAAATAGAATATTTCTGGAATGGCTAGGTCAATTGAACAGAATTGAAGTTTATTCAAAAGTTTATCTCATGATCTTTTGAAATATGATTATAAAATGTCAAATAAAAACATACCCATGGCAACACAAATCAACAAAATCGTGTCATTTAAGCTTTCTTGTTGACATTCTGTTGCTATAGTTCATCCCTAACTATTTGTCATTTGACATTAATTAATATGTGACATTTAATTCAGGGATGTAAGATTTCAGGTTTTATCAGGATTTCCGGATTTCTGAAAATTCTGAATGACCTGTATTTTCCTTATATGAGTGGTAAAGAGTGCTGTTAAGAAAATAGAAGGCTTTTTTGTCAAGTAAATGTATGGCTTCCTGATTTTTGCTCATGTCTGACTTACATCCCTGTTAATTTAATTCCAATGCCATTATCCCATAATAGTATGAAGGGCATGCTGAATAATTTCACACTGAGGGGCATCTCCTTAGGACTGAGTCCTTCACCTGTGACATTTTAATGCTAATTAAGTACCAAATTAGCTACTGCCATGCCATTTGATCTGCTTTCCTACACAATCGCCAATATGAAATCACATCCCTGATAATAAATAATAGAATTTTACCATTTACTAAGTAGCAGAGTGATATATAATCTAGACATTGCATACTTAAAATTAGGATGATTTAGGGTATATTTTGGACGTGCCACTAATTGGATCCTATTCTTTTAGTATGGAAATGCAGGCTTACTCCCACCACAACCCAAACAGCTGAAACGACGTAGCCGAGATACTGCGAAAGATGCGGCTGATTTGTCAAAGGATTCTCAGAAAGATGCGGCCAAGGTATCAAAGGAGATAAGACGATCGTCTGATAAGGCACCCTGCCCTCAAGAACGTAAGACTTTATTCAATATGATAGATAGTGCCATGAGTAATGCTTGTAAAGTTTCAGAAATGACATTACCTGCTCCATGTTTTCATATATAAGCTATTTTCTTGATGAAGATTATTTCAGACTTTTCTTGTATGACAAAAGAAAGGAGTGACTTGTGGAGCCAGGCACCGGGCAAATGGTGTTTGAGATATCCCAGCGGAAACCCGGTGCTAGGAATTGTTCTTTTGTCATAAGGGCCGTCATAAGAAATGTATTAGCTTATTTTTGTGACAATTTGGTGTGTTTACAGAAAAAAGAGAATACCGGTATTGACCATAAATGAATTAAACAGAAAAGATGGCTAACAATTCAAATTGATTAGGAATCATTCTGACTGCGTAGGGTTGATAGCAGTGGGTTGATAAAGTATGGTGCACCAATGCACTCCTGGTGAGTTATTTGGGCGTGATGCTTTGTTATATATATGAAGCCTATTGATGCTTCGTTATATACATGAAGCCTATGGATGCTTCGTTATATATATGAAGCCTATTGATGCTTCGTTATATACATGAAGCCTATTGATGCTTCGTTATATATATGAAGCCTATTGATGCTTCGTTATATACATGAAGCCTATTGATGCTTCGTTATATACATGAAGCCTATTGATGCTTCGTTATATATATGAAGCCTATTGATGCTTCGTTATATACATGAAGCCTATTGATGCTTCGTTATATACATGAAGCCTATTGATGCTTCGTTATATATATGAAGCCTATTGATGCTTCGTTATATATATGAAGCCTATTGATGCTTCATTATATATATATATATATATATATGAAGCCTATTGATGCTTCGTTATATACATGAAGCCTATTGATGCTTCGTTATATACATGAAGCCTATTGATGCTTCATTATATACATGAAGCCTATTGATGCTTTGTTATATAAATGAAGCCTATTGATGCTTCGTTATATATATGAAGCCTATTGATGCTTCGTTATATACATGAAGCCTATTGATGCTTCGTTATATATGAAGCCTATTGATGCTTCGTTATATACATGAAGCCTATTGATGCTTCGTTATATACATGAAGCCTATTGATGCTTCGTTATATATATGAAGCCTATTAATGCTTCGTTATATATATGAAGCCTATTGATGCTTCATTATATATATATGAAGCCTATTGATGCTTCATTATATACATGAAGCCTATTGATGCTTTGTTATATACATGAAGCCTATTGATGCTTCATTATATACATGAAGCCTATTGATGCTTTGTTATATAAATGAAGCCTATTGATGCTTCGTTATATATATGAAGCCTATTGATGCTTCGTTATATACATGAAGCCTATTGATGCTTCGTTATATACATGAAGCCTATTGATGCTTCGTTATATATATGAAGCCTAATGATGCTTCGTTAAATATATGAAGCCTATTAAATGGTCAATGTGGAGTATCTTGGAGGATGGATTTGACACATCCTCACACTACAACGGGACAAAAACAACAACAAATCAAAACAAAAAAGACATGTATACAGCGAGCATGTGTGTCAGTCCCTAATGGGTCAACACAGAACACCGACCAGATGAGTAAAATGTGGCACCTCTTTGTTTTCTGCAGGTAAGAAAAGGTGTTCGGGTCAGAAGGCGAGCCTTAACAAGAGTAAGTCACCCCAAAACATGGTAATGCTTTATATAAGGCAGTTCAACATTAGAATTGATTGCTGCAATTGAGTGTTGAAAGAATGACTTGTGCCCTGTACTTATTTAAGAATTCTGGTTGCTGTATTAATGTATTGACTTTGCCATGGGTATGAAAGGAGCTGGTTCACTGTGCGGTGTTTTCATGTTTTTGGTCAGGCTTGTTAAGCCCTTAAAGCTTGCATGGTGGCTCCAGTTTCTTTGTCACCAACATGTTCCAATCATTCCGGTGCAAGTGATGGTCAGTCTAGTACTTAAGTCTGAGTCCACTCACTGGCACTGCATTTGTGTATCAGAACAGTTTCGTAGCTGCTTATAGTGTTCTTGACTCCATAGGGTCAGCATGATGCACGAATGCAACCTTGGTGAGAACTTGTGAGGTCTGTATTCATGCGATTTGAAGCCAGTTGTGCATAATTAATACATTAATGCACCATGCGGTACCTTAAGGGCTGAATAAATTGTGACGGCCGGTAAGAAAGTTAACTGACCTAAGAATATAACCCCACGACAGTCTGTGGGCCGATTTAGCTTTGATTTATTGCGAAAACTCCTCATGTCAACATGCTGTTATCCCCCTCGCCTTAGGTTTAGCTATGGTCAAAAATTGGTTCATGAGTGATGAGCATGAACTAGAAGCCGGAGTGGAGAACTATTTTTCAAAAGTTTGCTTTAGAACTAAGGTATTCGGAATGTGAACAGTTATAACCTTAAGCCTACCCGGTAGTAGCAGCCTACCTCAGGTTGTTCATTACGTAAAGCTGTAACCAAATGCTTCTTTTACTACCCTCGATGCAAGCTGCATCATGTGAATTAAATCCTAACTTGAGGAAGATGATTTTGCTATAATTGTACTGGTTACAATGGGAAAACCTAAGAAATTTGAAAGCCCATCTTTGAAACAAAAACAAGCCAAAAAAAAACTACAGCCAACAAAAGAACTACAAGACATACACTTAAAAGAAAAAAGACAACGTGGGATATTATGGGGAGACACGCTGCTACATGTAGTCTGGTAAGGCCTCCTGAGCTGCTGGAATCCTAGCCCCCTTTGATCACCCCCCCCCCCCCAAAGTTAATATGCCTGTCTCTATAATCATCTGCTTCCCCCTTCTCATGCATAACTACCGCTCTTGGACCGATGCTTCCAAGCCCGTGTTTCCTTTCGTTATGATGAATCAGTGTAGATCTGAAAGTGCATCAACCACATAAGGTCCTTGCATAAGGACAATAGAAAAAAAAGTTGTGTGTTTCAGGTAGCATGCTCAAAAAAAAAATAGATCGGGTATGTCGATTTTTTTTTTTTATTTTGTAAAAAAATCTTTTAACTGCCTAAAAGACTCTCCACTTGTCGCGGTGACTTTGGGGCAATTCACGGCTACTCAGGGATGAATAAATTGACTGAAAACTTTGCCAAAAACTTTTCCTCAAAAAATGGAGAAAAACGTGAGGGTTGGACCTGTTTTGCTAGGTAGGGTCGGGTTACCTGAAACAATGATTTTTTTTTTGCCTAATGCGGACGGTAACGGAGCACATCGGAAGCAGACATGTTGGAAGCAGATATCTCAGAAGCAAATAACACCTTTAAATAATTGTACAAACAATTCTAAAAGTTAACACACTTACCATCATTCTATGGTGTTGGGGCAGTATCACTAGCGTTGTTTTTTCAAATTCTTTAAGAAGAGAGGGATAATCATGGTTTTGACTGCTTCCGATATGCCCCTGCATCCAAGGTGTCCCGTATTGATGCCGACAAGTGGGTACTTGTACTGACAAATTGAAATAAAAATCTAATTAAAGAGATTACCAGTGCACCTATGGAAGCTCCTAATGTGGGTTGATTTATATTTCAATTAAAACGATTCAGAGCTCGCTAAACGTATTTTAGCACCGGGGTAACATAGATTAAGTAAATACAATAAAGAAGCAAAGGGGAGTATACCTTCCAGAGGCTGGTTCGTCGGTGTCAGGATAATGTGACCGACCGGGTGATGTGTCTACAGTTTGCGACATGTTACCTGCGTGAGGCAGCACGATAAAGAGGGGCCTTGAGCCACGGGTGGTATTTCACCGCTACGAGCCGACTCACTGCTACAAGCAGACTCATAAATATATGCACGCGCACACACACCCATGCACTCATGCACAAACCCGAGGTAGGCCTGCAGCCAACCATTACTATTGAATAGTTTAAAATTCTTGAATGTCTAAGTTCCTCGATGGCCCCCAGACGTAAAACTAAACAAACAAACAAACAAACCTTCCAGGAAACCCATGTGTGAATACATGTACAGTGTTTTTACTACCGGTAGGATCCTGGCTATGAAACTGATATATGAGAGATAAAGACAGAGTTCCACGAGATTGACTCCAAACTGAGTGTTTCTTCGTGAGATAACCTCAGGGCTATTGAGTGAAGAAAAACTCAGTTTGGAGTAAATCTCATGGATCTCTGTATTTATTTCATGTTGCCTTGGTGTCAAATGTGCTCAAAATAACTTTTTTGACAAGGGTCTTGAGGCTATTTTCATGCATCACAATGGAGAATGGGTCCGTGGAGAATGGGATTCAGTTTCTTGATGCCCCTGTGAGGAATGGGTGTTTCCATACAACTTTATAGTCGTTCTCAACATGAAATAATGCATAAGTTATACCGGTAGTTATATCAGAGACAAGTATTTTAACATCCATGGGTACCGATATAGTAAGACTTCATTTATGGCTGATAGATGTAGCTCATAAACAAGGAAGTGGTTCTACTTGTGAAAACTATTGTAACGCCGTGGGTTGTATGGGTGTCCAAATATAGGCCATATCACTGAACAGACTAGGCATTACCGGTATTTACATGTTGAATAATTTTATTGAGACTTGAGTAAGCAGCTAGCTCAAAAAACAGACTTCTCTTCTTTGCAAAACAGTTCTTCTCAATTTTTGTTTCTAGTGTTGACGTTGTTCAGTCTCCCTCAAATACCTAGCAACGACCTGACATCGTTTAAATATTTTATAAAGTGTCATTTAGGGAAATCTTTGAATGTTTATGTTTTCATAGGGGTTGTTTTTCTTAAATAGTGATGTTGACATGATGCCGTAACTCGTTTAGTTCTAATGTAATCCGCCAGGGAATCCTCCCATAGACTTTGCACTGAGCCTCCTTCTCACTAGATGGCAGGTCAGAGCCTTGTGTGCGGGATCATGTTGGTGCAATCGTTGCCGAAGAAGCCAAATCCACTCCAGAAAATCAGCCAACCAGGGTAAAATTCTCACGGAACGACATCAAAAGAACGTGTTCGGGACGGGGAAAATTGTATTGAGTAATTGTAGGAGTGTATTATCACGTTTTCGAAACCTTAGTTTTGTTTTTCACTGTGAGAATTGTCGAGACTGAGAAGAAGGAACTGGGGCTGAGGTGGCACTGTCACTCACTAACTCAGTCAGTGGGTAGGTATGTGAACGAAAATCAAGTCATTACCATATATTTTGCTTTATGCTGGTTGTATTAAGGAACTTGTAAGAATTATTGTGCTTTTGGACTTTTAGAAAACGGGCAATTTTTGAGTTTGTGAGAGGACTTTCGATGGAAAGAGATTGGGTACATTTTGGTCATCAATTTTAACTGTACAAAGAGAGATGGTCTGTGATCCTATCCATATAATTTGCTCAAAACTTTAACAGATGTTTATCATGCCAAACTATACATTTTCTGAAAGCCAATGATCTTGCAGACATTTTGCAGTTTTCCCCATGTCCCTCTGATGTGTAGGACAGAAATTATGATTTTTTTATTAAAAAAAAATTGAAAAATCCCTAGAAATTCACTGATTACATGCCAACACTCCCAGATTGGCCGGGAGACTCCCGGATTTTGACAATTTTTTATGGTTTCTCCCAGATTGAAGTTCTCCATTTAAATCTCCCGGATTTTCACACTTCTCCCGTTTTTTGGCAGGTTTATGCACTTTAAACATATAAAATCTCCCGGATTTTGATATGCCTTGGCATTTTCAGGCTGAGAAAAGCATTCAAAGGATACCAAAAATTGTGTAAATGCTTGATGAAGTCTGTATAGCCTATAGGGCATTTGGGAAATACCCGGGGTCTCCCGGTTTTTCCCCCTGAAATGTTGGCATGTATGTGATTAGAAAATCAGCGGAGCTTAGAAAAGTATGTGTGCACTGTTCAATCTTCTTTAAACTTGGCATACATAATCTAAAGTGTTTATATTAACTCCCAATCATAGTTTAAATGCTCCTTTTACTGCCCCAGAGGTAAAGGTTATCAGAAGAAGTTGATGTTTATCTTAATCAAGCTGTAATTAATTAACTACCAATCTTTCCTAGAAATTACTATAATGACAGAATAGAGAACATTGTGTACATATGATTAAAATTTTAAAGTGAATGAATAGACCGATTTAAACCATATTTATGCCCTGATAACTGAAAGCTACCTGTGCACACCCCTAAAATATTGTCACAGGTTTTAGGGACCACGTCCGCGCTCATGACCCTGCCCACGTTCACATACCTACAGTGGGCAGAGTGACAGTTTTTAGGCCGTTCACCTGCGGTGCTGACCACCGCAGAAAATAGCCTGCGGTAGCACGTTATAGGACTACCTTGGTAGTTGGGGAGTGAGGGGCATGCTCTAAGATCTTAAATCCGATCCTTGTGGTCCTTTTATCAGTGTATCTGATGCCCTGAGGGCATAGGGCATACATTGGTCTACATTTGTGGATATCCTCCATTTGTCTATTTTTATTAGAAGTATTACTTTTCACACCCTGGAGGACTGAGCAGCTCAAACTGACATGAAAAATTGATATGGTTGTCATGGAGGTAGGCACATCTGAAAGCTTCATATTTTAGCTGAAAAAAGTTATCATATGTTAGATTGTATTCCCAGTACCGTAATCTCCCGCGTATAAGACGCAGCGCACGTATAAGACGCACCCCTAACTTGCCAATGTCTGTTCCACGTATAAGACTCTCCTCTACAGGCTGAATTTTGTAAGATTAGTACATTTCTATAGTAAAATTACCCCTCGTATAAGACGCACCCCCAACTTGAAGAAATCCTATAAGACGCACAAGGCATTTGTTTGGCTAGAGGACGCGTCTTATACGCAAGGTTTTACGGTAGTTATGAACAGATTTCAGGAGATATAGGGGCATATCTATATCTACCTCACTGATTTACATGATACTTTGCATGTTACCATGTCAACATGTAGCCATAATGCAGTTGATATGTCAAAAGTATATAACAAGGAAGTATAGGATTCAGAAAATGTAGACTTTAGCATGTTTGCACTCTATTTATACAAATTGACTACGGTATAGCTGCAGCACCACTCAGTGCAGTGTCACTGTGTGTATAGAACAACCACTTTCTGGCTGCACTTTGTATGGGAGATTTTTCATAGAAAACTCCTGACTTTACCACACATTTCCCTAAATATCTCAGGAACTATAAAACATATCAACATGAGGTTTGTGGCATTGATTTTTAAAAATATTAACCTTTCTATTGAGGGGTCTTAGTCTTTTTATGGCACGATTATTTCTACCATGGGGTAAACATCCTACAGTTTTCATGTATCAATACTACCAAGCCCAATAAGAATTAAGATACATGTAGGTAGTCTTACAATGTATATGGTTAATATCAGCTACCTGTTGAAATTTGTACAAGCATGTATCAGTTGAACTTTGATACCTAACGAATGTAAAGCATGCCCATAGTCTAGAATTAACAAGAGTAGCAAGGCCACTCTCAGAGTAGGCCTACCATAACTGAAAAATTCTTTTTTTCTCTTTTTTTTTTGTTAAGATCCATCTGGGTCAATCTTGTATCCACATTTAATGAGATCTCATTTTATCATTTATAAGGCCTAAAAAATAAAATTGTGTTCAGGTAACAGGGTCGAAAAAAATTAGAGTAGGTAGGTAGGAATTTTTTTTTTTTTTAGATTTTCTTTTAGGCCAGCTGTGAATTTTCGCGACTACGCAACGCGAATTTGATGTGCAAGGTCATGAAAATAAACATCCATGTCTTGATAAGGCCAGACCAAAATAAATAATTGGTCTATGGATTTCCCGCACCTTATTTTCTAAAATGGAATTTTTTTTTTGAAAAATAACATGTCTATGGATCCCGCCCGCTTCATTTTCTGGGAAATTTGATTTTTATTTTTATTTTTTTTTTTTGAGAAAGGACAACCAAAGAAGCTACAGAAACGGTAGACCACTCATTGAATAGGGAAAAGTCTATAGATGTTGATTCCAGTTGAGCTATTTTAATGCATCATTTATGGTTTTAATAGTTATGTATTACACATTGTGCGTCCCTGTCAAAAGATGAGCAATGGAGCAATTAAAAAAAAAATCGCCCTCTCCTCATTTTGGCTCAGCAAAATCCATAGACAAATAAATTTTCCTAGAAAAATAAAATAAAAATTTCGCCCTCCCGCCCCATTTTCTAAAACAGAAAATCCATAGACCAATTTTTTAATTTGGTGTGGCCTAAGTGCCAAAGTATCAGATTTCCCCCCAAATTGCCCCAAAAAAGTTAGGGTTGGGCCAAAAAATTAGGGTTGGTAGCGTTACCGGAACACAACAATATTTTTTAGGCCTAAGGGGAGGGGAGGGGTTGACTAAAAATTTCAATGGTTTATCTTGTCCAGAGTTTGCAGGTACGGAGTACACACCATTGCTGAGGTTCTAGATTACATAGGTCCCTTTGCATATGCTACGGGGAGGGGGGGGGGTTAAAGGGGAGATTGTCAGATCGTCATTTGCTACATGGTATTCTTTGTTACAGGTACATGACATTATATTAAACACTATTTTCACGTTTTATGAAGAGAATGACTGGGCGTAGGCATAAAAAGTTGTAGCAAAGTTCCAAAAAAAAATAATTTCTATTTTGTCTTTTCAGAAAACCCCAAAGTTCCTGTGAGTGGAGAGACGAAGCCAAGCACCTCTGGGTCCAAGCGTAAGAGATCAGTTGGTGGTTTGTCAACAGGCAAGCGAGCAAAGATGGAGACTGGCACTGCAGAGCCGACGGGGGTAAGTGACGGTATAATTCTAGACCACTCGGGAGATGAGACATACAACTTTTACAAGGTCTCCGCAGTCCTGTCACTTCATTTCATCTCCTGAAATAGATTTATATGTAGCTGTAACCTTTCTGGACCAGTTAGCTAGGATGAAAAATTCGCCCAGGCTAGTGATTCTAGTAATTCAGAATTCGAGATAAATGGCATTTACCTCACCTAGAGGCCGATCTCACCTGTAAGCTGAATGTGAGGTTGATAGGAACATTTCGGCCTATATGAAAAGGCTTTTATATGTGAGGTTTTACAGTATATACCGTAATCTCCCGCGTATAAGGCGCGTCTTTTAGGCCAAACAAAAGGCTGCTGGGTCTTATACGTGGGAGGAAAATTGCCTTGAGTTTGGGGTGCGCCTTATAGGGGGGGGGGGGGTATTTTTACTCTAGAACAGTACTAAATTAACAAAAATCTGCTCTTAGAGGTGCGCCTTATATGTGGACTTAAATTCTCTGAGTTGGGGGTGCGCCTTATACGTGAGCTGCACCTTATACGTGGGAGATTACGGTATGTTTGTCTGTGTTATGAAACTCTTGTTATGAACTAGTAAGGCCTTCTTCTCTCAGCGTACTTTATGAGTAGATTTTGGTATTCAAAAAACAGGAGGAAGCATCAGTTGCTCTCGCTACATCAACGCCCAAGGATAAGAAGTCATCAGGTAAAGTCCCCTTTCTGTTTACATTTAGATGTAGTCAAGTAGCCATAAGCACTACCACTCTCTTGACTTGTAGCTGTAGCAAAAGGCAGCTTGGTCTTAATGAAGTTCCCGCCACATCTACACTTATACCTGCCAAAACGTCACTCGGCATAGCGGTCAACAGAGTTTGACATGCAAAGTTCATACCTGACAAATAAAGGCCTGGTCACACTTGTCTGGGGAAGCCAAGACAATTGTCCAACAAGGAAATAGTTACACAATTGTCTTGGCTTTCTAAGACAAGTGTGACTAGGGCTAAAACAATTTTTTCCCCAATTCAAAATTGATTTGCAGCAAAACAATTTGTTTTGAGACTACCACAACTACCGTAAATTCTCTCGTATTAGCATAAGCCGCTGCTTATACTAGAACTCAATTACAACCATGCAACGAATCATTATGGTCCTCATAACAATTGTGACAGGCCCTAAAATTGTTGCCACTTTATATTTGTGGTCCAGTTGGGCCATAGAAGAACACTATAGTGTGGCGTGGACTTCATCTCATATGGCTCACATGATTCATGCAATCAAAAACACCTTTAAGGCTTACACTTTCTGCCTCAATTCTGCAAACTTCTCCATCTAACATCACTGACCTAGTGAGCATTGTCTGAATGTGGCAATTGGTTTTCTTGTAAAGTCTAAAGATAAGGAAGAAAATATATAGCAGAGGTGTGCCATTTTCCTGCCTTCACAGAATTTTCTTGTCGAATTTTCTGTATTTGGTTCTGTCGATTTTCCAATTTAAGTTGACCGGAATAGTTAGATTTCCAGGTGTGTTTCAGTCAGGATATGATATCCTAAAAGAAATATTGAGACTTGTTTTTTTTTTTAATTATGTTCCGGCTCCATGTATCAATAATGACCTATGCTTCAGGAGCAGCTGTGACATCTGGCCCGGGGGACCCTGTCTTCTCCAACATTGACCCTGCTCCTGACCTTGAAACAAAACCTGACCTTGACCTAGATGCCAACCAGGCTCCTGTAACCAATAAAGCTAACAAAATACCAGGCATTTCTAATGAGCAAACCAAGACAAAAACTGAAGTAAAATCAGAGCCCAACACTGAATATGAACAAAGGTCTGAGAGTGAAGTCAAAGGTGAGGTGACTGCAGAAGTGACTGGGTCGGGGAGTGGGGTAACCGAGCCAGCGCTTCCCTCTGAGTGTCAGGCACCGGTCCCCAATGTGGAGAGTGGTATGGACGTCACTCTCGACACAGGTTGGTTAGACAAACTCGCTTTGTCTCTCTCTGTGTTGTACGTCTGTCTGTGAGCTTGCCACTCGGTACTTGCTGTTAATGTCTGTTCCCTCAAATTTGACAAAAATAAAATTAAAAACTAGCAAATTTTGCATCTTACTTAGTCCCTTTATCTTATCAAGTGAACGTTTAATGCACTGCATAAATATGTAAGCATCATATTATTTGGAAATACCTTATTATGTAGCTAGATATGATGGGATGGTAAAGATAATACCCCTCATCTCCACACAAGTTCTACTTTTACCCAGTGCTAAAACTAGGTTTGTTTGGATCACATTGATACCAACAGAAGTCATGAAAAGATGAGAAAAACAGGGATGAAAGTCTTCAGGGCTTATCTGGGGTTTCTTTTTCTTTTTTTTTTCTACAAAGTTACAAGCCTTGTAATAACGTAACCAGAACCTTTTTAAAGATTCTTCAGCTCGCCCCTCTTAATTTTTTTTTTGTCTGGGGAGATTGATCGCTTTCATCCCTGGAAACTCCTTAGTGCTTTGTCACGTTTTCATACTTGGACATAATGGTACTCCAGCACCACTGAACATCACTAATATGATTAATACTGTCTGTACATATCACACGCTTTAACTGTGGCATGCGCTTTGCTTTTGTAAATAATTAGGGCAGGAGAATAAAAAAAGGACCCTATGAATTCCATTCATGTAAGGTTGCAATAGCATCAAATTAGTATTATTATTAGTAACTTTTAAAAAAAGTGGAGTGATTTGGTTTTGTGCATCTCGCCTGAAACCTCCAGCTAAGTTGGATACTGAAAACGAAAGGTTCGGATCATGTAAGGATTAAAATGACAGTAAATGATTCAAAGGGTTCTTGTTTATCTCCTATTAGACAAGCCTTTTCAGTGTACTCTTGGATAAACTTTATAGAAATATGACCAATGTGAGTGGAGGGGGTAGGGGAGGCTACCAAGGACTTAACTTAAACAGCTTTTAAAGTGCCTGATTCATCAGAACCATGTTTCATCTTGGTGTATGGAGCCTTCTACAGCCAGCTCCAACTAAAGGCACGGTTTACCCAATGTGATACAATACCATTTAAAATTACTTTCATATCCAAGAGTGCACCGTGCATGTCTGTCCCCTTATTCTCTCACACACCACTCCTGCCTCTGCTTCAGTAGACTCACCTAGTTTTAGTGTGCCAACCAACCGCCGGCAGAGTTACCTCATGGCAATGCTGCAGGATAAACTCCCCTCATACCGCACCAGCCCCTTAACGTCTGGCCACAAAGGTAAGAGCCCAGTCCCATCCCATCCTATTCACTATACAAGGTGGGAGCCCAGTCTGACCCCAATCCTATTCACTATACAAGGTGAGAGCCCAGTCACACCCCAATCCTATCACTATACAAGGTGGGAGCCCAGTCTGACCCCAATCCTATTCACTATACAAGGTGAGAGCCCAGTCACACCCCAATCCTATTCACTATACAAGGTGGGAGCCCAGTCTGACCCCAATCCTATTCACTATACAAGGTGAGAGCCCAGTCACACCCCAATCCTATCACTATACAAGGTGGGAGCCCAGTCTGACCCCAATCCTATTCACTACATAAGGTGAGAGCCCAGTCACACCCCAATCCTATTCACTATACAAGGTGGGAGCCCAGTCTGACCCCAATCCTATTCACTATATAAGGTGAGAGCCCAGTCTGACCCCAATCCTATTCACTATACAAGGTGAGAGCCCAGTCACACCCCAATCCTATTCACTATACAAGGTGGGAGCCCAGTCTGACCCCAATCCTATTCACTATACAAGGTGAGAGCCCAGTCACACCCCAATCCTATTCACTATACAAGGTGGGAGCCCAGTCTGACCCCAATCCTATTCACTATACAAGGTGAGAGCCCAGTCACACACCAATCCTATTCACTATACAAGGTGGGAGCTCAGTCTGACCCCAATCCTATTCACTATATAAGGCAAGAGCCCAGTCCCACCCCAACCTATTCACTATACAAGGTGGGAGCCCAGTCTGACCCCAATCCTATTCACTATATAAGGCGAGAGCCCAGTCCCACCCCAACCTATTCACTATACAAGGTGGGAGCCCAGTCTGACCCCAATCCTATTCACTATATAAGGTGAGAGCCCAGTCACACCCCAATCCTATTCACTATACAAGGTGAGAGCCCAGTCAACCTTCTACTCCTATTTACTATAAAACAGAGATGTCAGACTTCCAGAGGTTCATCTATTTTCAGAGGTTCAGGGGCTCCTCAATTTTAGACTTTAGTGCAGCTTTTCACCTTGAGAAAGTCTTTCACTTGTGAAGTCTTCAAAGGTCCTTGAATTTTCAGAGGTTCGACCAACACCCAACTAACATCTCTGATAAAAGGTGAGAGCAGAGTCCCACCCCCAATCCTATTCACTATACAAGGTGAGAGCCCAGTCCCACCCCCAATTCTATTCACTATACAAGGTGGGAGCCCAGTCTGACCCCAATCCTATTCACTATACAAGGTGAGAGCCCAGTCCCACCCCCAATCCTATTCACTATACAAGGTGGGAGCCCAGTCTGACCCCAATCCTATTCACTATATAAGGTGAGAGCCCAGTCACACCCCAATCCTATTCACTATACAAGGTGAGAGCCCAGTCACACCCCAATCCTATTCACTATACAAGGTGGGAGCCCAGTCTGACCCCAATCCTATTCACTATATAAGGTGAGAGCCCAGTCACACCCCAATCCTATTCACTATACAAGGTGGGAGCCCAGTCTGACCCCAATCCTATTCACTATATAAGGTAAGAGCCCAGTCCCACCCCAACCTATTCACTATACAAGGTGGGAGCCCAGTCTGACCCCAATCCTATTTACTATATAAGGTGAGAGCCCAGTCACACCCCAATCCTATTCACTATACAAGGTGGGAGCCCAGTCTGACCCCAATCCTATTCACTATATAAGGCGAGAGCCCAGTCCCACCCCAACCTATTCACTATACAAGGTGGGAGCCCAGTCTGACCCCAATCCTATTCACTATACAAGGTGAGAGCCCAGTCCCACCCAAATCCTAATCACTATACAAGGTGAGAACCCTGCCCCCACTCTTCCCAAACCAGAATCACTATTACCTCCCCCCCCCCCACGTACTACCAGTACCCCTCACTACGCAATGCATGTAATGAACATGCATGGGAGCATTGTTCCACACCCTCAATCACAGTTCAAGTTAAGATAGAGCATTAATAAAGGAGCTCCAAACAGCAAGTACTACAAACTAGAATTAATATGGAAAAGCATGTCAATAACTTAGTACAGAGAATTCTTAGGCTAATCTACAACTGCACTGATGTGATCCCGAATGTAATATAGACTGTTTCACGCAATGTTTTCCCCCGAATCCAAATCAGAATGTCTGTTCTGTATGCTGTGTGTGAAATATGTTCACTTTTATACAATATTTAACATTTCATGAAAATGGACCGAGGGTTGTAAATGTACCATCGGATTAGATTTTAGTCTTAGACTACACCGTTAGCATGCATGCAGAGGGTTATCATTTATATATACCCAGTGCTTGTAAATATATCAGCATACTAAGTTTTGTCAAAATTGAGGGCATCATTTGTATCGAAAAAAAGTAAAAAGAAATAGATAATAAACGAAATAAGAAATTGCAACACCCCATGGAGTCATCAAAATATCTGGCTCTGATTAGCCAATTGTTAAAAAAAACCCATCGTAATTCCAATTCATCCTAACCTTCTAGTTAAAAAGTCGACACCATCGCCAGCAGAGGGTCTACAGGCTGGTATAATTGCAGATGGCGCGGGGACAGCGGATGTAACGTCTCCCCAGGTACCACTGGATAAACTACACATTAGAGGTAAGGAACATAATCACAAATATACATCTGGCAGAAATAATAAAAGCAAATTCAAAATGTCAGTAAACTCAGAATATCAACTGAAATAAAAAAAAAAAATAATTAAAGAGTAATCAGTGTCATTGTCCATAAGCCCTTGAAGAAGTTCCCGTCCCTTCTGCCGCTCCCCCCCCCCACCTCCCACGTTCTATAAGCCATGATTTTACCTCGGGAATACCTCGGGTATTTCCGTAACCGATGAGATGCGGCCCGAAGCGGTCACGTGACGACAGTTTGGATCGAGCGTCCGTTTTTGGCAGACGGTTTGAAACTTCCAGGTGAGTTTTTTGTTGTTTTCACCCTTTTTACTGCCCTTTTCTGGGCAGTTTTTGCCCTATTTTAAGGGTTTTTGTTCTTGTTTTCCTTCTGGCCAAGGTTACGCCGCTGGGGTACCTTTTTAGCGCTAGAAAATAAAGTTTTTCTCTCAAAGACGGTCGTCGTGTCGGCGGGCCGTAGAGAGATCTTACATTTTACGTATTCCTGGAGGAATTCCGCTGGAATTCTCTCGATACAGGAATCTTACAGGGATTTTGGAGCATTCCCTGATGTTATGGCATCTTTTTGCCTTCAGTTTGCACGTATTAGGGCAGTTTTGGTCGATTACGATCGAAAAATTGTCCGTTGGGGCTCGCCGGGCACCAGCGCCGCTGGATTGCCGCTAAGCGGGTCTGCTCCAGGTACATGTTTCTAGTCCTGCTCTAAGTACATAGCGCTCGGCGAGTTTCGCCGTTACCGCTAAGCGGGTCTGCTCCAGGTACATGGTCTAGTCCTGCTCTAAGTACATACCGCTCGGCGAGTTTCGCCGTTGCCGCTAAGCGGGTCTGCTCCAGGTACATGTATCTTGTCCTACTCTAAGTACATACCGCTCGGCGAGTTTCGCCGTTGTCGCTAAGCGGGTCTGCTCCAGGTACATGTATCTTGTCCTACTCTAAGTACATACCGCTCGGCGAGTTTCGCCGTTGCCGCTAAGCGGGTCTGCTCCAGGTACATGTATCTTGTCCTACTCTAAGTACATACCGCTCGGCGAGTTTGCCGTTGAGTTACTGCTAAGCAGGTCTGCTCCAGGTACATGTATCTAGTCCTGCTCTAAGTACATATCGATCAGCAGCTAGTCTATAATCTTTTTATTTCTGGTCTTTTTCCAGGATGGCAAGTACATCTCAGTCCAGTCCCACTGCTGTGGAGAAGGGGAAGAAATCACATAAGAACTCAAGTTCCAGCTCTGCTAGATCTTCATCTAGGCATTCTAAGGATAAGGGTGCTGAGAAAGACACTGTGAGTTCAGTAAACTCTGAGAAGGAGCCTGAAGTTCAAACTACTGAGACTCCCAGTGCTCCTGTGCTGTTGGTCCAGCAGCCACCTCAAAGATGGGCTCCTCCTATGCCCTACTACCAGCAGGGTTATGATTACTATCAGGACCCTTATCAGCCGATGGATTATGCCTATGGTATGGATCACATGGCCTACCAGTGTGAACCAGTAGAGGAGGAAGGTCAGGGTTATGTGGTACTAGGCCCACATGGACAGGCACATGCTATGTCAGTAGTGGATGATGAGGAGGAAGTGGCTTCTGTGCAAGGCGATTTTGAGGCACAGTCGTCAAAGGCTAAGCCACCTCCAATAGACCATCTCAAGGGGCTAACTGGAAGCCTAGCTGAGAGTATCCAGTCCTACAGACGGGAAAAAGCGGAACTAACCAAGGAAGGCCCCACCGTACATGAAGCCCTCTCCGATGCCATCAATTCCTATTTTGAAGAGACTTATATTGCCCAGGACTTGGAGAAAGCGGCTAAAGATTTTCCTAGGCCTTCAAATGTGCAGAGACTGGTAGCACCTAAGTTAGAGGAAGCAATTTTCAACTCTGAGGCACTTTCCAAGAATGCGGCAGTCCGTATGCTGGATGTATCTCTTCAGACCCTGCAGAAAGGGGTGGTCTCGGCCATTGCAGCTATGGCACCGTTAGGCTCGATGATGTTGGAGAAAGGGCCCGAGGACCAACAACTGGATGCCTTTGGAAGGGATTTTAATAAGGCAACCAGACTACTGGTCAATGTATGCAATGGGCTATCGGTGAAGAGGAGGGACTTGCTAAAACCTTTCCTTGCTAAGCCCTATGCTAAGGCGCTCACTAAGACCAACATTGATGGGGACCCACAATGGCTTTTTGGGGGCAACCTGGAGGCTCGTATTAAACAAGCTGAGGAGGACAAGAAGATCTCAGACAAGGTTCTAGCGTCCAAACGCCCGGGGCCGCAGGATTCTCATTCCCAGTCTAAGAGGCAGAAGGTCATGGGCACAGCACCTGCTCAAGCCTGGGGGCCTAGACACCCTTATGGACAGAACCACTACTATGGCCAGGGTCCTAGGGGCCGCTACCCTGCTCCGCGCCATCAATACGCTCAGCCGAGATTTCAAGTGGCTCATGGCTACAGGCAGACTTACTCTCAGACACAAGGCCAGGGTTACCGCTTCAAAGCACCTCGTCCGCAGGGCCAAGGTCAGCAGCAGCAAGCCCAACAGGGTTTTTCCAAGAAGGGGCCCAAGTAGGGCAGGTGAGTCCCTTCCCACTACATAACACTGTCCAATCCTTTCAAGGGGGTAACATTCTGAAGTGTGCTGATGCTTGGTTTAAACTCACCAAGGACCCTTGGATCTTAGCCATGTCTCAGGGTGTCACCATTGACTTTAATGCCTTACCATCCCAGGACTGGGTGCCTCCTCCATATAAACTTGATCCGGTAGAGGTGGCCTTTATGGATAAGGAAGTAGATAAAATGGTAGCTAGGGGTATTATTGAGTTTACAGTACATGAACAGGGCGAATTCATCTCCAATGTTTTCCTGCGTCCCGAGCCCAATGGGGATTACAGGCTTATATTGGATTTGACAGATATGAACAAGCAGGTCATGTATGAGCATTTTAAGATGGCCTCCCTACAAACTGCTGTGGACCTTGTCACCCCTAATTGTTTTATGGGGAGTGTAGATTTAAAGGATGCCTATTACTCTATTCCTGTACGAGAAGATTATCGTAAATTTCTGAAGTTCAGGTGGAATGGGGTCCTCTACCAGTTTGTAGGGATGCCAAACGGTCTTTCATGTGCACCAAGAGTATTCACTAAGTTGCTCACTCCCCCCTTCGCAAAGCTAAGGGAGGAGGGACACATCTGTTTCCCCTACATTGACGATTCTTTTATTATGCATGAGTCAAAAGAAGGTTGTGAGCAATCTATCAGAAGAGTGTGTGAAACCCTGGATGGGTTAGGCTTTGTAATTCACCCAGATAAGTCAGCCTTTGTAGCCTCGCAAAGGGTGATCTTCTTGGGTTTTTGGATTGACTCTGTGGATATGTCTATATATCCAACTCAGGAGAAGGTAGACAAATTCATGTCAGATTCCTACTTGCTGCTGGGGAAAGTCAAGCCAAAAATCAGGGAGGTAGCATCTCTCATAGGTCTTATGGTAGCTTACTCGGCAGGAGTTCAATATGGGCCTGCACATATTAAAGGACTTGAGAAATGCAAGAATGAATGGTTAGCCTACCGAAAAGGGAATTTTGATGCAAAAATGGTACTTTCCAAGGATGCTATACAGGACATACTATGGTGGCGAGCCAGCATACCAACTGCTAAGAAGGCACTGGATGTAGGTCCACCAGAGTTTGAATTGTATATGGATGCATCGGATGACGGCTGGGGTGCACACAGGGGGAACGTCAGAACTAATGGCAGATGGCTTCCCTCTGAGGTGGACTTCCACACCAACATCCACGAGACCATGGCAATAGAATATGGGCTAAAATCGTTGTGTAAAGTGAGAGGGGCTCATATTAGGGTCATGACAGATAATACCACGGCACTTGCATATGTGAGACATATGGGAGGGCTGCAGTCTCCAATGTGTAATCTGGTATCAAGAAACATCTGGAACTGGTGTGAGTCTAGAGGGATCTGGTTGACAGCGGCTCATGTGCCGGGAGTGGATAATGTCATCGCTGATCATGAGTCACGCCATTTCCAAGATGAGACTGAGTGGGAGATAAATGAATCAATTTTTGAAATCATTTGTGAAAGGTTTGGGAGGCCTCAGGTGGACATGTTCGCTTCTAGAACAAATTGTAAAGTTCAATGTTTTGTGTCACGTAGGCCAGAACCAGAAGCATGGAAAGTTGACTCTTTCTCATTCACATGGCCTAATAAGCTCTTATATTGTTTTCCTCCGTTCAGCATTGCAGGCCGGGTGCTTCAACGCATATTGAGGGCAGGAGCAAGGGCAATCCTCGTGATGCCGGATTGGGAGAGTCAACCCTGGAAGGCAAAAGCCCACAAGTATGCGGTGGACTACGTACGGTTCCGCAAGAGAAAGAACAACCTACTTCCTCATGGGGCCCCTACAAGCCTACAGTTCATAGGAAGTCTACCAATTATAGCTTTCCTTTTCTGAGGCGACGCCTCCAAAAGGAAGGGTATGACAAGGCTTCCATTGACCTTATGATAAAAGCTTGGAGACCATCTACAAGGAAACTTTATACGACTTACATAAACAAATGGATAGTTTTCTGTGTTGAACGGGGTTATAACTGGATGAAGGGCACTATGCCACAAGTGTGTAAATTTATGAGAACTTTGTATGACTCGGGAGTAGGTCACGGAGTTATGAATGTGGCACGGTGTGCTTTGGGAACCCTGCTACCACAGGTAGATGGGGCGCCTATTGGGCAACATCCAAACATTTGCCATATGGTGAAGGGTACATACGAAGATAGACCTAGTGGACCAAGGTATGACACGTTTTGGGACGTTACAAAGGTATTCAAGTTGTTCAAAAGTTGGGGGGATAACAGTTCTTTGTCACTTAAGAAGTTATCGTTGAAACTAGCGGTCTTAATTTTGCTTGTCACATCTCAAAGAGGGCAGACAATCTTAGCGTTAAGGACAGATGAACTGTCTTGGGAAGACAGAAATGCTGTCTTCAGACTCAGTACTCTGTTAAAGTCTAACAGAGTCGGTGACCCTTTAAACACTGTGGTCTTGCGACCCTACATCCTGAATGAAAAACTCTGTGTGGTCAGCACCCTCAAAGCATATCTCACTAGGAGGCAAAAGGTCCGTGAAAAGTCTGAACGACTTAGGAGGAAGCTGAACCTCCCACCTCTTGAAAATCCACTGCAGCTCCTTATGAGTTACATTTCGCCTCATGACGGAATCAGTAGGGATACCCTGGCCAGGTGGACCATTGCCACTCTAGACATGGCTGAGATTGACACTTCACGTTGGAAGGCCCATTCTACTCGTGGGGCTTCAGCTTCAGCTTCCACCAAGGTAGGATCCTGCTTGAATGCCGTAATGCGCCTGGCAGGGTGGAAGTCAGCTGACTCATATCGGAAATTCTACAACAAGCCCATCGAGGTTGATACAGAGCATGTAGCTACTAACTTGCTGAGACTAGCAGATTAGATTTGTTGAACGTTCAAATGTATGGGTTATCTGGTGTATTAATTGCATTGGTTGGTTTATTTGACTACTCCAGATAACTAGTGTACTGTGCTTTAACCAAGTTGGTAAAGGTCAGAAAATTAAAGGTGTTGAATTGATTCTGTATTGGTCTTGGTCAATTATTAAATTGATAATAATTGAGAATTATTGATAATAGCCAAAAATCTTTATGACTAGAAAAACACATTCGCTTTCAACATCTCATCGGTTACGGAAATACCCGAGGTATTCCCGAGGTAAAATTTTGGAATTTTGGGAAACTTACCGTAGGGTACCGGAGGGAAGTTGAAGTAAAACTTCTTATTTTACCGAGGGAATACGGGGTATTGGAGGAACAGATGCCCTTCCCACCCTACCCGTATTCTTTCGAGGTTATTATTATTATATAAAAAATTGAAATGTCTAATCTGGTTGTTTCCAGAAAATTGTGTGTGTTTTTCTACTCATAGATTTTAGGTTTTCAAGTCTGTCGTCACGTGACCGCTTCGGGCCGCATCTCATCTGTTCCTCCAATACCCCGTATTCCCTCGGTAAAATAAGAAGTTTTACTTCAACTTCCCTCCGGTACCCTACGGTAAGTTTCCCAAAATTCCAAAATATATTTTTAACCCCATAAAATGCCTGTCCTCAGTATGCTAAATTGATATGTTTGAACAGTATTGTGTTGTTGATTACAGCCCCAAAGGCGTTTAAGGTTGAGGAGGACCACAACCAGTACAAGTGTCCGTTCGAGGGTTGTCCGAAGGCCTTCCGTAAGGAGAGTCTGGTCGAGTACCACATCAAGTATTACCACACCCAGGATGGGAAACCCATACCACCGCCACCACCGAGGAAGCGCAAGAAGACCAACAGTGTCTGTGAGTACCACTTGATGACTAGCCTTTGTTAAATATATATTTTTTTTTGTACTTTAATCCCCTTTATCCGTGAAAAAAGCATTACCAGCCTGTCTGTAAGTACTTTTAAACAGCCGGTGCTGTGATGCTGCCCACCCCATGATGTCACTAGTGATATTAGTGTCCGTCCCATAAATAAAAAGAAAGTGTAGGGGTATGGTATTTTGTATTGTAATATTACACTCGTAACGTTCATGTATCCGTGGGACTCAGACCCAGGTCTTTGAGTGTGATGGGGGAGTCCGGATGGCAGGTGGCAGCACCTGCCTTCGGGTTCGTATCCGTTACACCAGGGGGCCTTCTACTCGTCCGTCACGTGACGGGTCTGAGTTTCGCGGGCTTTTCCCCTATATAAGGGCAGTTCCTACCGTAGTTCTTCAGTAGTGGTCCTACCACTGCTCAGCACCCTGCTACTGTTACCTACGGGTAACCGAATGCCATCCGGCATGTAGTCTCTATAGGATGTGATCGTATGTAACTAAGGATAAGAATAAAACACTCGGTTGCCTACCCGGAAACCTTTCGTTATGATTTGACATCTAACTAAAAAGACGAACCACTACAAATATTGATTATTCCATAGTCCTTTTACATCACTCTACACATTTACAACTACCGTAAACTTTTGCGTATAAGGCGCATCTTGCATATAAGACGCATCTAGAGTTCAAGAATATGGTCAGAAAAATAAAAAATTCGTAACTTTTGTTCTACTGAATGGATTTTGATAATTGAAAAAGCTATGTGCAGATAGGACACCCTGTACCCCCCTGGATCCCCCTATGTTCTATTATAACTTAGGGGAGTGTAAATAATTATGGGGGGGGGCCGTGCCATGCTTTACAGCTGTCTGGCTATACAGAACGACCCCCCCATTCTTTACATTGGGTTTTGGCCAAAAAATTAAGACAAAGTTGGTGCTCAATGGTGGAGATGTGAAGGTAAATGCAGGAAATCTGAGAATAGTGTGAGTAAGTTAAACATTTTTTGTGCGTACAATTTGCAGGGATTGTTGAAATTCGATATGGAAGGTTTAGAAAAAGAGAGGTTTGTAAGAGCTGTCCATTTTCTCTACACATTTCTATAGTAAATCTACTTTTTTGCTACTGTAGTCTGGAAGTTGCTTTTCAGTCAAATGTTAGGAGTCTTTATCAGGAGAATGTGTAGGCAATTTCATGTTTTTCTAATGGGCAGTTTATGAGATATAGATTTACGTTTTTGTATTTTGACTTTTGGCCTCATCAAATACATGTTTGTTTCAGGGAGTAGTGGCTCTGGTTTAGATTTATGGGTGCATTTAGATATCAAAGAAGTAGAGGAATCTATTGCAGGAATTTTTATCATTTCCTTATGATGTTTTTATCCAACATAGATGTAGGTGATAAGTATATGAATAGGAACAAGTGAGATATTGTTGTTAAAAGTAGACATGAGCTGAAGCATGGCTAGGTGGGTTGGCCTTCAAGACCAGGAAAAGCTATGACTGATGTTTGATTGGTCTAGACAGCTATAATTACCTATGTATTACAACACACAAATTAAAGTAGTTTGGTGTAAAAGCAGGGGCAGGGTGGGTAGGTGGGGACCTGCCTTCGGGGACCAGACAATCATTAGTGGGTGTGGGAGGCTTAGGGTATGGTATGTAGGCACACCACTGGGTGTAGGAGGGTGCTCAGCTAGGCCTCAAGGGTCCTTGGTGGATTGGGGGGGGGGGGGGAGGATACTCAGTCATGCCTCAATAGTCTTGGGTGGGCAGGGGTAGGGTCAGTGATTTGGTAGGTGCTCACAGAGGCTGTCAGAGTTGTGCTATTGGGAGGGGGGGGGGTATACCTTTACTTAGCCACAGCTGTAATAAGGTTTGGGGAAGGGGGGTCACTCAGTCACACCTCTGCATTCTTGGGTGGGTGGGAGGCCGTCAGAGTAGCAGTGGTTGATGTGGGTGGGAGGGGGAAGAGCCATAGATCAATACCACCAGCACCACCCTTATGCTTGCATTCTATCATTTAACTTTTTATATCTTAGTCAAAAGTGAATTCTGAGAGTTGGATTTTATTTCTCATCAAAATTATTGGTCACATTATGTGAAAACTCCTAAAACCTATTACAGGTAGAAATCTGCCAATAAACAACAGTACCATAAATCCTTGTGTATAGGACTTTCATTGAAAATTGCTTTCTAGTTAAAGGAAAGCTCTTGGTGTCCTTATGGATCCAGGGAGAACTAAAACCTCGCATACAAGACGTGCCTTATACGCAAGAGATTAAAGTAATGAAATACAATTCCCTTTCCCTCTGTCCATAGTCGGTTTTGATTGGAAACAACTGCTGTGTATTAAAAGCCAGAGAGGCAAAAAGCGACGTCACAAGCGTAAGATGTTGTGTTGCCTTGCTGTTCTTATTTAAAACGTCTGTGTTTGATTTTTGTCAACTTTTCATGTGTTTACGGCATTACACTGCCTCTATTGACCTAGGAATGACATCAATTGTGACTTCGTTTCTTATTATATACTAATCATGTTGATGATACTAAGAAACATCACATTTATTTTCACACAGGTTCTACAGATTCTGAGATATCTGTGGGTGGCCGTAGTTCCACCTCTAAGCGAAAGAGACGTCTAACGGAGGTGTCGTTGGGGAGTCTCCCCGACACGACACTAGACCGACTTCAGCTACAGATAGAGGACAGCATGGGGTCAGATATGTTAGATGGTGAGTACTAAATATCAGCACAAATATTTATGTAATCTCTGCTGGGGTAGGTAGGCACACTGTTTATGGAACAAAATGGTACAAGAGAATTTATGGGACATGTGTAGTAACCTACCTTGTGTCGTCATAGACTTTCGCAATAAATATGTCATAATGTTTCAGGAATTAAAGGAAAGACCCACAGTTGATTACGAAACTATTTGACTGATCGCTCACAAATGACAGTTGTGAATAACCGTCAATCCAAGAGTAGGATGGTGGTCTGCCGTGTCCCTCAAGGGTCAGTCCTTGGACCATTGTTATTCTTGTTGCATGTAAATGATGTTACCTATTGTTTAGGTGCATGTAAAGCAAGACTGTATGCAGATGACACTGTCATTTATAGCGCTCACAGATATTCAAAGAACGCTGAGAATGATCTCCAAGATTCATTGAATTTGTTTTGTCTATGGTGTCTGAAGAATAAGTTGTCTGTCAATGCAAGCAAAACCAAGGTAATGGTGTTTACCTCTACAAAAGAGAAATTAGAGAATGCAAATGTCAATCTGTCTATAAATGACAAAATACTCGAAACTGTTATGTCCTACAAGTACCTTGGGGTAACATTGGACCATTACTTGAAATATGATGTTTATTTGAGTAATGATTGTAAAACTGTCCATTTTAGGATGTACCAACTGTCTTGTATGAGATCTTTTCTAACACAAAGTGCAGCACTGAAGGTGCTAAGGTCCACAATCATACCATATTTTGATTATGGTGATGTCTTGTTTATCAACAGTGCAGATAAATATGTAAATCCTCTACAAACTGCCCAGAACTGATGTATCAAGATATGTTTACGAGTCCATCACATGACAGACACCAATGATATTCATGGGTGAAAATCTGAGATCCGTGCCAATTGGATGGGAAGAGTGGTTAAAAATGAAAGTCAAAGAAGTTTGCTTATTCCTCTACAATATAATCCTATTCCGAAAGGGGACAGTGATAAATGAATTATTTGAGTAATAGCACAATTATGAAAAATAATCCCTATGTTAAGAGATAGGAGGGCAATATGTCCGTTACCCTGATTTTGAACATTCTAAAGGGCATTTGATTGGATGAGCATTGCACAAAAGCTATTGAAGGGAGCATAATGAGATTCACAGTGCAAATAGAGTAATAGTAGGCCTTCCTTTCTACTATTAAATTAAGACATCCAGATATGATTATATTCTTCATCCATAGCTCTACTTTCATGGTAACGGACATATCTTGAAATTGATATTATTTTTCCAAATTTATCTCTATTAGATAATCTACACTAGAATGTTTTAACTTGACCCTGGTAAGACTTAATATTAATGATGTTCTCTTCCAAGAGAGACCAATATCATCAGTGGTCTAGTGTGCATTCTATTTTTACTGAACATTTACTTTTATTTTCTTTGAAAAGACATGGTCATTTTGCCTAATTTCATGATTCAATCTGTCACCAATATTTGTTAAATGTAAAATAACATGACAAATTTGGTATCCAGGTATAACTGCGGATGTCTACAACAGATGAAATAAGAAATCCTTATGGTCAATTCAGTCTAGTTTACTTGGTAATCAATATAAGACATCCATTTCAGTACTTTGTAATTGGCACGGATCTCAGATTGTCACCCTCATACTCTAGCAGCAATGCCACTAATGAAAGATAGGAGAACATGTCACTTAATGAACTATACCGGTATGTGCATTAGGTCTCTGAAAGCTGAATATAGGGATAATGGGGACTTATCTACAAGAGCCTTTGATGGTCCAGTATTGGCAGTTCCACAAGCAAACTGTGTGGCTTACAGGAAAAGTGTTGAATATTGTGGGGCAATATGTTGGAATGAATTATCTGCGAAGAGGCAACTAACTGACTCACATTATCAATATGAACTAGGCACTAAATCCCTAATGAAGTCACTAGTTACTGTGGCTACCTAGGGTTGCACTGGTTTTGATTGATACCCATTGAAGATTCGTCTTTTCTGTTTTTGTTTTTTTTTCTCATTTTCTCTCATATATATAATAAACCTAATAATTAGCTGAACTTTAGCAGGCAGGTCTAGAATTATCTACCACTACACCTTTGGGTGGGTAGAAGGCTTACCTTTCTTTATTGCCAGGGGTGTATGATTTTTGACACTGTCATTGCTGTATTCATGTAGTGTTTATGTTATCTCAGTTCACTGAACATACGCATTTTCATGTATACTACACATATATGTTCATATATATCAACCTCTGTCAGCAATAAAGATAAATGTTCACAAAAGAAGAAAAATGTTTTAAAATCACCATGTATAAAAGTCAAGTTTAGCTCACTCCTATGCAACTTATTAGTGCCACGATAGAAGGAAGTGCACCCACTGTCTCCTCAGATAAGAAACTTAGTAAAATGATGTGATAAAGATACGTCTTGTATTCAGTGCTGTAACTAAAAGTGAACCAAAATCCATTGTAGATCCATTACTTGGTGGGCCAATAGAAATTGATCATCATGAAGCACAAATAACGGATGACTCAATCGCGCTGGGCGAGGAAGCCGGTCCGATGAAGAAAGACGAAGAAGTGGTTAACTGCATCTGCCAGCTAAGTGACGAAAACGGTCTCATGATTCAGGTAAATGTTCTTAGTTCATGAATCATGATTTGAATGCTGTATAGGCTTACTGCTCAACTCATATGAGGTTCTGTCGATTCCAAATTGTGTGTGCCCAGATATTTTTTGATAATCATGAGCCCTGGTAGAAACGTTGATGGTTGGGTCACAAATAACAATCACATTATAACACTGTTTCTCCAATCAAAATCATGCAAAAAAAGATGCATCTCGTACCACCAATTTTGAAAAAATCTTTAGTCATATATATCCCTGCAGTTTGTGCATTGTACTTGATAGAAGAGACTTCACAGTATTATGTTATTTTGGGTTTTCAGTGTGAGGTATGTTTGTGTTGGCAACACGCCAACTGTATGGAGCTGACGGAGGAGACGTTACCCAAGCGCTACGTCTGTTATATCTGTACCAACCCCCCAGGTGAGTCTATAGCAGAGATGTCAGAGCTTCAGAGGTCCGTCTATTTTCAGATGTTAAAACTTTCCCAAAAGTCAGACATCTCAGAGGCTTCTTTTATCTTGTGGTCATAATATAGATAAAGGGAATTACATTGATCATAGATACCCTTACTACATGCCCTTTCTACTTCTATGGAGCATAAGGCTGAGCAGAGTTCAGGCTTCAGCAGGTGAAATTAAGCATGCCTTGTGCTGCCCTCTAGCCTTTTCTAGACAAACCACCTTTCAGAGATCAGAGGATCTCTGAAATTTCATTTCAGAGGACATGAATCTAAGCTGACTTCTGATTGGCTGAAATTCAAATGCAGTCATTTAATTGTTTTTTCTATCACCATCCAATGTAGAGATGGTTTTAAAGGTTTTTAATGAGGGGAACAGGTTGAAATGAAGATGAGATGGGTGCTTTTAGTATAATAAACTGAGAGAAATGGGTGCTTTGCCAACACCCAAAAATTTCAGAGGTTGAGCCCATGACCAACTAATATCTCTGCTATAGTGAACAAAATTAATACCTTTTAAATAGCGGCCTCATGTCATGCTGCAAGAATTTACTTTTGTGTCATGATGCTCTAATGCAGCCCTGAATAGGTATGATAGGTAGCCCGTTCGTGGTGCATCTATAACTATTGCACCTCCCCATAGGCTCAGCATGAATGCACCCTTGATGAGTTACCTGTCTTTGTGCATTATGTTGACAAATGGACATTGCGTATAAATGCACATTCCTGTACTTACAAACCCAATCATCCACAAACTGCATTTTTACAATGAACAGCAGATAGAATTGGTCATCTTAATTCATGTGTTTCCTCATCACTTGTAAGATAACAATATGTAGAATACCGTCTATCTGGCATCTGGATATCAGCTACCTTAATACCTATGTATTGTAGAAACCTCTTTTCATTCTCAGTTGATTTACTGCAATATTAGAAATTGTCATTTCCCTTTTTAGGTATACGGGACAGTGCACGTTTCATCTATGTCCAGGATTGGTTCCGGGAAGGCAAATTGTCGAGTTTCAACTTTTTGCCCGTTCCTGAGAATGCAGAAGAGAGTAGTGCACGTATGTTGGGTCTCCATGACTTAGTCGGGGAGACACATAATGTAAACCGGGTACTTGATTCATTACGCCGCAAGATACATATCTTACAGTAAGTATTCCAGCAATTAGAAATGGTTATGATATATAATCTCTAGACATTTCTTTAGATTTATAGATAAAATGTTTGCCTTGAGAGGAAGTTCTCATATAAATAACAAGGGCATTGATCTGATGTGTATGAATTTTGAGAGCAGTGGGAACTTCATCCTACAGAAATCTCAGCTGTTCGTGTGATATCTTGATTTCTATTGACCTCACAAATCATAAAAAAGTAACTTTCTTTCTCAGAGAGAAAAACCACCCTGAGTTCCATTTCTGGAAGAAGAACTGGGATCGTGAGATAGAAAAGAAGCGACAAGAGGCTGAAGAAGCTGCCGACAAGGCAGTAGATTCATACAACCCTGATGTCAAACATAAGCCAGATGAAACCGGTGAAGGAACATCTCAGAATGCAGACGGTCAACCCATCCTGAATGGTGCAGAACTTGAAGCGACTGGTGCTAGTGTGGATTCCCCAACAGTGATGGAGGGGACAGTGGAGGTAACATTAGAGAGCAGTCCCAGTGTCGACCTACAGGAGGAGGTCTGTGGGGAGGTACCAGAGGTGGATAAGACTGGGGAGGTCGTACCTCAGGGTACCACTGAGGAGGTGGTGCTTCAAGACACGACTGAGGAGGTGGTCTTGGAGCCTCCACAGACTGAACAGAGTGTATCAGAAGACAAGGATAATGTTGGGTGTGAGGGTGGAGCGCCCCCTAGTTCCGGCCTCCATGACTACAGCATGAATGCCCGATCAGCACCCGGCAGTGTAAGTTTGAATATATTTCTTTGATAAATTGATATGAGCATATCATATTAGATTACATGAATTACTTTTAGAAATGAAATGGTAGATGCTTGAAACAAAGATTCAGTTGTACTCTTGGCTGGTATTCTGTATTCAAATTTACCTTGAACTTGGTGTAGAAGTTATACTCTGGTGGTGAGTGATTAATATATCGTGTATTTTAAACTACAGCCACAACCAGCAGAGGGGGAGCAGGAGGAGCTGGACTCAGACGTGGCTGTAACACCGACAGAGGAGGACCCAATTGCGACCTGTGAGAAGAACCTCCTTGAACACATCATGAACATGCAGGACCGCATCTCTGATCGCCTCGCACTCATAGACCAACATGTCACTGGTAAGTACTAGGCGTTCTGACTCCCCCAGACTTTGAACTCATAGACCAGGTAATACAATGTACTGTATTCTCACTCAAGTATTTAAGCTGCCATTTTCACACAACAGGTGTGTTCACTTCAGGTGTGCCCTGAGGTGTCGCCAATCATAGAAGGTGCACATAGGGTTTGTTTCAAACTGGCTGATACGCGAGGTACTAATAGTAACGGGTATTCTGGACCATCAGGGCCATAAAACACTCAGTGACATAGACCGGTATGATATGAACTTTGATAGATGCCTTCATATAAGAATAATGAACCTGGAGACAGACTATCTCTTGATAGATTAACACAATGGCTATTATAGCGCCTCTTGTGGACTTTATTCTTTCTTATAAGTACATGTAGTTTGTGAAATAATCCTCATATCTCTGATAGTACTTCACAGCAATGTCTACTATTATATTCTTTTTATTCTTCCCATTAGCAATGGAGGAGTTGGACAACATGCGGGTTCCACAAAAAGACGTATTGACGGATGTTCCTGTTCTCAAGAAAAAGCTTCACCATGTTATCAACGACCTTGTCAAGGTCAAGCGCATGTCCCGCTTTCATTGATTGACGTTGTAGACATTGTCCAACGTCACAAACTGCCACAACTTATAAACAATATTTATTCTAAATTCCTCACTTTGAGTTAAATGTCCATGACTATGTAATGGTTAAAAAAAGAATTACTTCTAAAGACTATGTTCTCAGGCATCAATTTGAAATATCGCCTAGCCGAGTTTCGGTGAAATTAATGAAAATCATGGGGTATATATATTCCCTGGTTAGAGGACAAGAGAACCCAGATGTCCTCTTGACTACGTGTATAAGAAATACCAGTAGAATACGAATTGTCTCAAGGAGCAGCTAAAGGTATTTGAAGAACCCAGCATGGATATGCATTCTAGGCCGAGGATATTAATCTCATGAAAGGGTTATATGTTGTAAAGTGCATCATGTATTTGTAAATAAGTATTGTCAGATAATGTATATACAGTGTAAATACGTCAATAAAAATAATAAAAAAGGATTTAATTTGGTTTTGGGGGATGAATTTTTAATTTGAAAGGTTATAAAAAAATCATACTGCGTTTTTGATATTGATATAAAAAGGCATGTATCACATGATCGTCACTGTCAATCTCATTCATGAACTTCAATAACTTCTGTCTTCCTAGATATACCAAAGTATCACTTGCTCTACTAGAGCGTATAGAAATAGAGCTATCTCATCTTACCCTGACTTGTAAAGCTAAACATGACAATAGCTTGAAGATTTTATTTTCTCAGTAGAGAGCAGAAGTATCCCACATATTCTCAGTACTGTAACTTCTCGTCTATAAGCAGGGATGAAAGTCTTCAGGGATTTCCCTAATTTCAGGGATTTCCTAGGCCCTATATAGTCATACAAAAACCCAGGTTTTTGGGACAAGATTGGACCATTTCATGGACTTTCATCCTCCCTGACTTTCATCCCTGTATAAGGTATCTCTAACTGGAAAAAAATTATGAGGAAGCGAGGGGTTCGTTTGACGAATAAGCTGTCCCTTATAAACGGGGATATGTGACAATAAGCCTAAAATCTAGCATCTAAGCTGCATTCAACTAAAAGTTACATACCCAACTTTGGAAAAAAGGTTTTAAACCACAAAGCCTTTAGAATTTCTAGAATCTAGTTCCATACTTTTCTAGACTGTCTATATGCCATATTCTGACTTTAGGAGGACGGTAAACCACTCAAATGGTCTAAAAGCCACAGATTATGCTGTCGGTTTTATGCCACCACTAGGCAAGGTTCATTATTTATGATTTATAGGCTGATACCTTTATGGACGTGTGTTATGCTAATAATCTACTTAAAGGGACCAAAGTCTATTCACTCTCGTTTGGTTTTCTCACTTTTCCCAAAGCACCTTCTCAACTTAGTACAGCAGAAACATGTGGCCAAACAGAGCAATGTAAAGATAACATAAACAAGGGCCACCACATCCCAGAGGAGCAGTTTGTACATAGGCATATCTACCGCGGGAGATCGCAGATGGTCCCCGCCGAATTGGAGAATGTGATTCACCCAAAAGACTAGGGTGTCCTGGGATGAGGGCATGCTCTTCATTATATCAGAGCAACGTTTAATATTCTGTGCATAGGAAGAGTTTGTGACTAGTTCTTTAAGCGATTCATACAGCGTATCTTCTGTGAGTGCAAGTCTATCGAGTATAAGCCCGAAGCCACGTTCACGTGCTTGGTTGGCATTTGAGAACTGGTCGCCATTGAAAGGGATGGTGAGGACAGGGACTCCATGGTAGACAGCCTCAAGTTGTCCGTTATTACCACCATGTGTAATGAAGACCTTTGTGTTAGGGTGACCTATCAAGTCGTTCTGTGGCAGCCATTTTACAAGCTTCACATTCTTGGGTGCATCATCAGCATCGTCTAAGGCATACTGCACAACTGAGCGCTGCGGTAGTCGAGCAAGGGCATTCATGACCTTTGGTTTCAATGAAGGCCAAATAGCATGAAGGGCTTTGAGAGAACCAAAACTGAGCACAATCACACCATGCTTGGCACCACTAACAAATTTCTCCAAATCCTCTGGCAAAGGATTAGCAGGCCTGGCACTTGAACCACCGATGTACTGGTAATGAGGCGCGGATACTCTTGGATAGCCTATACAGGTGACTTCATGGTTGACAAGGGTCATTTCTGAGTCTGCGATTATTTCTCGCAGACTTTTTTGAGGTCGATGTGATGCAAACTCCTTGACAATATCTTCACTATAGAAGACAGATACTGGATTAGCCGCTAATACAGAGAAGGGAATTATGTTGATCAGACGCTGGAAGAAGGTCATTCTGTTGGTGTAACTTGTGAGCTGTGCCGGCTCAACTGATGGCAGTCCAGTGACTCCTTTCGACCAAGGATCGTGCATCGCAGTAAGTGTCATGTATTTCAAGTTGAGTCGATAAGGAATCACATACAGTGTACTGTAGAAGAAAACCCCATCATTTATCACCAAATCAAACTTCAGATTCTTCAACTGCTCCATCAGTGGTTCATTTAGGTTAATTTGTCGGCTCAGTTCAGTCATTAGTGGTAGAAAGCTGCGGAACATCTCTACCACTGAGATGTTGCCCTTTGCTACGGCTGACAACTTTGGGTCCAAGGCTACCATAGGATCAGGTCGACCAGGGCCGGGTCTGTGTAGGATCGGTGTGACACCCTCATACTTTAGAACCGCAAACTCAAACTTTGGCATAGTTAAAACATACACCTCATGACCATCATCCTTCAGAGCCTTGGCGGCCGAGGAAAAGAAGTTGACATGGCTGAAGATTGTACCAGGAATAAAAAGTATTCTGCTACACATGGTGCTTTGTATCCCTACCAGCAGGATCGTAGTCAATATGGTCAGTTTGGCAGCCATCTTGGAATGTCAGACCTGAGGGGATAACAAACATTTCATTTATCTTTTTTTGACATGCAGTATATTTATCACCACTTATTATTAAAATAGTTACAACCCTAACTCGGGCTTCCCTAGCCCACTTAAAAGGGTCTGTATCTCCTCTTTCCTATCCCCTCGGATGTGTGTGGTGCACATATGCGTGGGCACTGACACATTCTTCTGTGAGATTGTGTAATGTCGTTCTCGCCATGAATATGACCTTTGCTGTCGAAATAGCGTTAAACATCTATCACTCACTCACAACCCTAACTTCGAGTGCCCCTGGCCCGTCCCCCATTGTTAAATAAATGAAAACCGTATTGTGTGCTCTAATAGGTGCTCACTCCACCTTTAACTGTCTTTATAATATTATTAAAGCACACATCCCTGCACAGATTATTAGGGTCTTCCCTGCAGCAATTTATCCTAGCTGGAGATCTCATCAGGTATAGGTCAGAACCTAGACTCGACCTGCTTAAGAAGGTTTAATGCGTCTATGTTTGTAAGGACTTGGTCCTTCATGTCTGTATGATCCCATGTATGATACCAGTAGCGGGGATGTACACATCCACTTACCACACCTAAAGCTGAATTTAAGTACAATAATGTAAATAATGCAGAACTTTTCCAATTTGTTTTAAGAATGATGGTTAAGTAACATGACCTTCTTACATTTAATATGCGTACAAGTACATGGCTGTATTTCTTGATAACTAGAACAGATTTGGATGCATGAATGCACGAAATGTAGAAGTTATAGCTGCCCCTGTGCAGGCGGATTCAGAAGGGCAGTCCAGGGGGCAGAGGTGTCAGATGGGTGTTGGTCCAATCACTTAAAAATTTTAGGGGCCTCGCTACACTTCTTAAGTGGACGGTTTTTTCAATGTACCTGGTATGAAACTACACAAAAGTCTGAATTTGAGGGGTCTTTGAACCTCTGAAAATAGATGAACCTCTGACAAATGCCATCTCCGAGGGGTGGGGGGACGGCTTAAAAAAAATTGGTCTAGAGGGTACAGCCAGGGTTCGGCACCATGTTTCCTATGCTAGAGTTTAGGCAAGTCCCAATTTTAGAGGGGAGGGGGGGGGGGGCACATGCCCCAAGACCACAGGCCCGTAACTAAGGGGGTTCATCGTTTCGAACGAACAACCCCACTGAGGTATTGGAGGTCCACCCTAGCTGGCATTCAAGGGGAGATCATGAGCTACATGTCAGTCTTTACGGCTTCAAAATTGGACAAATATTAAGATTTTACCAAAAAGTGTAATAGAAGGATAGTTTTTTTTTTTTTTTTTTTTTTTGTGGCCCACTTTGGTAATACTATATGTAGTACACGTATATAAATGAAGTCACTTCTTATAATTGTTTAAAGATCTTATACTAAGTTCCACCTGGTTCCACCATTCAACTGATGAAGGTCCACCTTAAATGTAAATGCCTGCGTGCTAGTAAGAGGCCTGGGTGACCACCCCTGGATCTGCCACTCTCCCATTAATTGCATAATCATAATTATAATCAGATCATAATTGTACATAAATCATATACCCAAGGTACAATAGCCTCATTGCTTGATGACAGGCAGTTTGTGGTTCGTATTAAATAAATGTCAGACCAGGTAATCAAATACACATACACATAACTTACCTCTGTCCTGTGAAAATGGACGTCCACAGGGTGCTCCTATACAGATATGACCAGCCTGGTGTGAACTATGGCTGTCTGAGTTTGTATCAGTGTCTGTGTCTGGGTAAACTGCTCCCATAATCCTGCACTTGGACTTTTTGTACTCTGACATCAGTAGAGTGACGGTGGGGGGACAGGATGGGGAGGGGGGCGGGGGCAGCAGGGGTCCTAATACAAAGCAGTGAATCACTCTCCATTCACATCAAGCCTATTCAAGGTCATCTGCTGATTGGCAGTCGAGGCGTTCGGAGTACGGCCGAGGGATCAATGCTGGTTTGTAAGGCCACCCCCTATTGGTCTGCCCCATGTGGGTCAATGTTGATTCCTGAGTCAACTTACTACCCTCCCAAGCATAGTTAGGGACTGGTACCTAGCCAGACCTGGCTGGGGTGGAAGGGGGAGGAGGGAACAAGCTAAGGTTGTTTAGTTAGCGTTTGAGGTCACCCCTACCCATAATGAACTGCATATGGTTAGAAAACCGCTGCCCGAACGCCTCGAAAGGTTGTTGACCAAGTTACAAGCTCCCAACAAAGTCCCGCTCACATTGGGAGCCCCACTCTCCTGGATCCCGCCCTGGATCATACATGTGGTACTTCACTCATGATGGTATTTTGACATGTGGTATGTATGAGTGAAGTGCCCAATGTATGAGTGAAGTACCACATGTATGAGTGAAGTGCCACATGTATGAGTGAAGTGGCACATGTTTGAGTGAAGTGGCACATGTATGAGTGAAGTGGCACATGTATGAGTGAAGTGCCACATGTTTGAGTGAAGTGCCACATGTTTGAGTGAAGTGCCACATGTACGAGTGAAGTGCCACATGTACGAGTGAAGTGCCACATGTTTGAGTGAAGTGCCACATGTTTGAGTGAAGTGCCACATGTTTGAGTGAAGTGCCACATGTATGAGTGAAGTGCCACATGTATGAGTGAAGTGCCACATGTTTGAGTGAAGTGCCACATGTTTGAGTGAAGTGCCACATGTATGAGTGAAGTGCCACATGTTTGAAGTGCCACATGTATGAGTGAAGTGCTGCAGTATAAGTGAAGTGCCACATGTATGAGTGAAGTGCCACATGTATGAGTGAAGTGCTGCAGTATAAGTGAAGTGCCACATGTATGAGTGAAGTGCGACATGTATGAGTGAAATGTCACATGTTTGAGTGAAGTGCAGCTTGTTTGAGTGAAGTGCCGCATGTTTGAGGGAAGTGCCACATGTTTGAGTGGAGTGCCGCATGTATGAGTGAAGTACATCAGGGATGTGAAATCCCAAAACCCATTTCCTCTGAAGCGCATTACATTGGATTGCACCATCTAGAAAAATATTGGCAGGAATTCTAAGTCAGACCCCCCCCCCCCCCTTGATGGTAAATTCTTTTCTCAGTGGATTTGCACAGATCTCAAGAATGGTTCTTCTGATCAAAATGCGGAATTCCTCGTTTCTGTGGAGATTTCACACCCCTGCACATGTATGAGTGTAGTACCACATGTATGGGTGAATTGCCACATCTAAGAGTACCACATGTAACAGTGAAGTACTGCATGTGTGAATGTAAGTGAAGTATGTCATCTCTCTATCTAAGATGGTCTTATCAGGAAACACAGGATGTTAGATCTGCTCTTGGATTTTGGACTGAGAATGCAAAGCCAAGGTATTTTTTCATAAAGTTTTATTTATTAAATACACTAAATTGTTGAACTACCCTAAAACACCACGTATAAGCCGCAGCTTTTAGACCATTTCAGATGCAGGGGTAGGGGAGGGAGGATGGGGGTAGATATCTGGAGAACATTCCCCATAGCTTCCCCCAACAATTTTATTTGTGAAGGGGGTAGGAGTAGCCGTTAGGGCTCTAGAAGTTTTTGAGTTTTGAAAATTCATTGATTAAAAAAAAGTTATGAATTTTTAAAATTTTCAAAGAAAATATCAAACTCAGGGTGCGGCTTATACGCGGGGCAGCTTATATGCAGGGTTTTACGGTAGTGTAAAATAAATAAGCGCCCGTGGGCTTATACAACAAGCCATTATGGTAACTTCACTGTGCTTATAATTGTGTTCATGTAATGCACAAATTCAGTTTAGCCAAGTGAATTATTACTTTTTCAAAGTATTAAATGTATGTATGTTAAAAAAGCAAGTATCATATCAAATCACAAATTTTACTACCCTTAAGTTATAGTCATACAACTATAAATTACAACACTTTCTTAGATATGTACAATGATTTCAACCTTTCTACCTCCTCAATCCACTCATGACATTTGGCGCCCCATATCCCACTAAAACACCCATATAATATGAATAAACATTCATGAATAAATTACCCAGAGAGTGAAAAATTATTATCAAGTCTCTTCACAATTACCGAATTGGTTTCTCCCAACAAATATCTCCCCTATCATGCCTGCTTATATACAAAGTTCATTGCTGACTGACTTGTGCCAGTTCGTTGATAAGGTCTGCCTGGCGTTGGTTGCAGCTTTCTGCTACAGAGGTCAGCACTTGTAGCTCAGCCCCAAACACGTCTAGAGCAGCTCTCTGGTCTGCTGCCGCCACCTCAGGCTGCTCACCAGGCTCTGTAAGACAATGTAATCAATGTACAAAATGAATAAGGGAGAAGAATCTAAAATGATAAGAGCTGTGTCATTTATTACCAGGTAGGGGGTTGTTACATTGTGTAGGGGATGGTGCATTTCTTAGTGGGGAGAGTCGGCAAACCCCAATGAACCGCCTAACTCGGGGTGAACAAGTGAGGGGGGCATTTTGCATAATCAATTTTAGTGGGGAGGGGTCGTGATGACCTTTATTGTAATGGTTGGGGGGGGGGGGTAAATTTGCCATCCGGCAAAAATCCACCAAGCCCCCCCCCCCAACACCTGGCAATACATGACTCGGTCCTAATACCGTTCATGGGGGAGACTTTTAAGGAGGTTTTTATACAGTAAATCAAAAAAATTACTGGCCTATGATATTAGGCCACTCCAAAAAAAAAAAAACTTGTTTCTCATCACCACCCTCATCAGAAAATCGTCATTTGAGATTTTTTTTTTTTTTTTTAGAGAATCTTTTTGAGAAACAGTTACCAGCAAATGAACAAAACTAGTCAAGTTAGGTACCAAATGAAAACTTATGGTCCAGGGAATACAGCTGGCTATCAATAATAGTCATTATCACACTTTTATAATGTCAATAATAACTTTCCTCTTAAAATGCATATTTTCTTACACTCGTTGTTCGTGATGCCCCCGCGATGCGTTCACGCCCTAAAGAAATGCTATGGCAAAAAAAAAAAAAAATTAAAATCCTCCGTCACTTTTTTCATGACTTGGTAATGAGAAACAAGTTTTTTTTTGAGTGGCCGTATGTTTCCTATGTATTACACACCTTTGTTATCCAAGTCTTGTAGTTGGAGCTGAAGACGTTCTGCCTCCTTGTCTGTGGTGCTTGTTTCTTGCATTAATTGGTCCGTCCTTGTGCTCATTTTGGTTATTTCGTCCTCCAGGTTTTGTGGAGAATAGAAATCCCGGGCTTCCTTCAACCTCTGTGCTATTTCTCTCAGCTTTTTCTCAAACTGAAAGAAAATTGTTCGTTGCAGTGGATAGACAAAAATGCATTTCAAAAGTTTCCATCAAAAGCAATATAGGCAAATCTCATTTCCAGGAACATTTAAAAAATAAAAACAACAATAATAGGCCTATTTAGGCTAACACTATAGGCCATTCCAAGAAAAAACAAACTTGTTTCTCATCAGACATCACCAAGTCATGAAAAAAGTGACGAGGGAGGATATTAAATTTTTTTTTTTGCCATTTCATTAGGGCGTGAATGCATCGCGTGTGCATCGCAAAGGGCCGTGTCTAAGAAAAACTGCATTTCAAAAGGAAAGTTATCATTGACACTATAAAAGTGTGATAATGTCTATTATTAATAGCCAGCTGCATTCCCTGGACCATAAGCTTTCATTTGGTACCAAATTGAATACTTCTCAAATGGTGATTTTTTCTGACGAGGGCGGTGATGAGAAACAAGTTTTTTTTGGAGTGGCCATAAATTGGATTTTAATGTAGATCTATGACTATGTATGGTGTGGCAGTTTCGCTTTCATTTATATTTATAAGTGTCGTTTTGGTGAAATGTCAGACTCAGAGGCAGCTGTATTGCAACCTTTGGAAGTCTGGTTATTTCGGTTATTCCACAGAATAGGTACATAAAGCTACATAAGCTTCGGGGCTTCAGCTGAGGCTGTAGTTTAAATTACACAGTAATTACTTACTATTATAGATCTAGATCTATCATTACGACTTTAGTATCAACAATGATTCAAACTCAAAGTAACATTACAATGCACACTTACATCGAAAGTTTCATTAAGTTGATTCTTGCGTTCTGCCTCAATTTTCTCGTTCATTTCCTTCACAAATGCCTTATTCTCTCTGTAGGTTGCTTCAAGTAATGTCATTTGTCCATGTGTTTGAGCCACTTTATGCTGTGCAACTTTTAGAGTTTCTGTCATTTTTGTGTTGATATCTCTAACCTGGCCATGTCGAGCTGCTATGGTTTCCAATCTGTCTTCCAAAGATCGTTTCCTCAGTCTCAATGTTTGAAGGTTTTTCTCGAGATTGGATCGTTGCTGCTGTAAATCTTGTACGCTCTTGATAAGAGTGTCAAGTTGAAAATTTGAATCAACTTCCATAGCGCGAATATCTGTGTAAAAAATGTAGAAATCCTGATGGAAATCTGTCAAGAAATGCAGACGTCCCAGACGCTCTTATCCCATGATCTAGATCTAGCCTCTCACAACGCAAGAAAGAATTTGTACACGTTAACATGGTAAGTTGAATCTAGATCTATTCACCAGTAACTGATTTCTTATAGATTTACAAATGGTTAGTTCAGCATTAACATTTCAGATGAAAAATCACAAGCAATCTGAAATTTTGACAAATGTGAAGCGAGGCTATATTTTTTCACCACCAGGGGCCGCCACCTCACATTATTTCATTATTATACCACACGGTAGCGCCACTGGATTATTTTCGCGCCACTACTGGTTCAGAGCATACCCTGAGTGTCTATGCTCGGCCTAAGCGTTCTCCCCCAGGTAACAGGTAATTAGTAGGTCAGTGAGTGTCAAGGTTGTGGTGGAATACACATACCTGACCAGAGAGATTTATACTTAATTAATTTATCGCCCCTTTGATACTGATAAGAATCTCATTGAAGTCAGATGTGTTTTGACCCCCCTATGTACCCCCTCTCCCCTCCCACTTCAACCCTTAGTATAATACACATCGCGCGGACGTGCATCTCCTGAGCCACACCCCTCCATTGACCAATAAGGATTCAGTCCGGTCATTGACTAAGGACCCGGTCATTCAGGGAGGATGGTTTGCTGAGATCTGCCAGTAGTGTTGGTACACGCAGGCAGCTAGTCAGCCTATTGAGAGCAAAGACCGAAGGATGAAGTTTGGTGTTAGTAAAACGGAGCTCTCCAACTACCTCCCATCTTAGAGTGAGAAGGTGACAGTCTTTCTGCTCCCATACGTTTACCATTGTGACAGGGTTCTCGGCGCGCCCAGGGCTCCAGTGTGTGTAATGAGTAGAAGGAAGAACCAAGACCTTACAATTCGGTGCCTCGTGCTAGACTAACGTTTATTCCCTAATATCACTCAACTTCCGGTTCCCAACATTCCACCCACAAGATGGCGCCAAGCGCATACATTACATCTCCCTTTTTCTCTTTATTTTATTTATTTATTTTTTTTAAATAGAGAAGTTACTATATAGCACAACCTGCACTAATGAACATGACTCAACCAGTCTTCAATATAGCAACGGCTACTTTGATGTGAAGAAAACAAAACAAAAAAAAAGAAAAAAAAGTCAAGTGTCTGTCTTCTTTTCTTGAACAGTCTCATGATAAAACGATGCAAAATACCATAATATCAAATCCCTTTGGATCACTTATAGTTAATGTCACAATGACTAACTGAACAGTCCTTTGAAGATAACACATAAATGTTTCAAAGATCGAGCTTTTTGGGTGGTTTGCTCAACCTGCCACTACTGGTGCGATATGGAGCCCCATCACCTTGAGCAGAGTCTTTTCTGCAAGTAGGAGTTGGAGGCACTTCTCTTGGGCAACTAACAGTAACAGTTGGGTGAGGTGATTTCTGTGGCGAGAGTGGCTTAGGTGGAGATGGTAAGTCAGCAGGTGTTTGCGGTATTATAGCGATAGGTGGTATGTTCACAGTTGTTCTCTGGGCCACAGTAGCCCTAGTTATTTCAGGAGCACAGTTATTGTTAGCATTTTTGTTGGCCTCATGTGTTGCCAATCGTATATGCTGACGGTTTCTCCGATACTTTCGCCCTTCACGCTCCACCACATAAGACCTTGGCTCCTCATGATGTCTCACAACAGTCCCTGGCACCCATTTCTTAGATCCTGGGAATGGTGACATCCTTACTGGATCACCTACTTTAAGTGGTGGTAGGTCACTTGGGTGCTTGGCATCATGATAATATTTCTGTGACCTTTTAGATTGGTCCAAGGCCTTTCTCACATCCTTAATGTCTATCTGTTTTGGGTTTAGTAACTCTGTAGCTATTGGAATTGTGTTACTTGGCCTTCTGCCCATACTCAGCTGTGCTGGTGACAGGCCACAACTCTCCATCGGTGTTGTTCTATGATCTAGCAGTGCCATATATTTGTCACTGGCTTTGGCCCAAAGTCTTTTCACTGTTTGCACTGCTCTTTCGGCCTCCCCATTAGATTGAGGGTAGTTTGGAGATGATGTGACATGTGTAATGTGTCTTATAACACAAAATCGTTTAAAATCCTGACTGGAGAACTGAGGTCCATTATCTGTCCTAAGAGTCTCTGGTATGCCATGAACTGCTAGTTGGCGCATCAGAGTCTCTTGTGTAGTTGCCGATGACATGTCATGCAGTTTGTCTACTTCAATAAATTTAGTCATATAGTCTACAGTCAGCAAATAGTTTTGTCCTTTCCACTCAAATATATCACTAGCCACCTCCTGCCAGGGGCGCTGGGGTGTTGGGGTTGGACGTAGGGTCTCTGATGGCTGCTTATTCTAATAAGTATTACAGGTTGCACAATTACTGACCAGTTCTTCGATTCTTTGGCTCATCCCTGGCCAGTACAGTGCTTCCCTCGCTCTCTGTTTACACTTTGTGATGCCAAGGTGGGATCCATGAACCTGGGTGAGCATCTCTTCTCGAAGACTAGGTGGCACCACAATCCTCATCCCTTTATATACAATGCCATCCGAAACTGCAAGCTCATCTCTAATGGACCAGTACTCCCTTATGCTGTGTGGCACTTGTTCTTTTGTATCTGGCCAACCTTTGAGTATGATGCTGTACAGCTCGTTCATCTCATCAGCTGTTGTTTCTTGGAAACTGCGATACCGGGTTGGAGTAACAGCGATAAAGTTAACCATGTTAACTGTAATATGTTCTATGTCTTCTTCTGCTTCTGGCAGGTTTGCCCGGCTCAGTGCATCTCCCATAGGAATATCCTTTCCTGGAACATAGCAGACATTTAGGTCATAGGGCTGAAGGCGTAGCATCATCGTCTGGAGTCTCATTGGCGCTGCTAAGATAGGTTTCGTGAAGATCGATTGAAGTGGTTTATGGTCTGACTGCACAACCACTTCTTTGCCAAAGACATAGTGATGAAATTTCTTGCAACAGTGGACAATAGCTAGCGTCTCTTTCTCTATCTGAGCATATCCTCGTTCTGTACTTGTCAGTGCCCTTGAGGTATATGCCACTGGTTTGTCATTTTGGAGCAACACACCTCCTAGTGCATAGCTGGATGCATCACACTGAATCTTAACTGGTTTCCGCACATCATAGTATGCCAGTACTGGGGCATTGCAACACAGGTCTTTCAGCTTCTCGAAGCTGCACTGCTCAGGCTCTTCCCACACAAACTCTGAGTCTTTCTTTGTGAGTGCACGTAGAGGTGCTGCAATCTCACTGAGGTTAGGGATGAACTTTGAGATATACTGAACAAACCCCAGAAATCGACGTACACATTCCTTTGTCTGAGGTGTCGGCATCTCTCTCACAGCCTTGACTTTGTCTGGGTCAACCTTTAGACCTTCTGACGAGACAATATGACCAACATACTTGACGCTAGATTTCCTGACCTGACACTTTCCGAAGTTTAACTTCAAGTTCCACTCTGTAGCTCGTTCAACTACTCTTTTCATAATAGCATCATGGTGGGTTGTGTCTCCCCCTGCTATCAGAATGTCATCCATCACTGCATATGCACCCGAGATATCCTGAAGCATGTCATCCATTATCCTCTGGTAGATTTCAGGTGCAGATTTCACCCCAAAGGGTAGCCTCAGCCACCGATACCTTCCAACTGGTGTGTTGAATGTTGTCAATAGACTTGACTCATAATCCATCTTAATTTGCAAGAAACCGGATTTTGCATCAATAACAGTGAATACTTTGGCATCTCCCATGGATGCAACAATGTCCTCAATGGTCGGGGTTGGGTAATGTTCCCGTCTAATCGCTGTGTTTAGATCTCGTGGATCAAGGCAAATTCTTATTTTATCATTCTTCTGGACCACCACCATGGAACTTACCCAGTCTGTGGGTTCTGTGACTTTGGTGATGTGACCATCCTCCTCCATTTCTTTCAGTTTTACCACAATCTTCTCACGCAGAGCATGGGGTTGACGTCGGGCTCCATGCACAACTGGCTTTACGGTTGGATCTATCTTGAGAGAGTAGATCCCTGGAAGAGTTCCTGTCAATTTCTTCAGCTCTGGGTATTGATCTATACCTTGATCGACTGTGTGGATACGCTTCAGGAGACCTAATTGTGTGCATGCTGACCCTGATAGGAGTGGAGTTTGGTCCTGCTCTGTGATGTAAAACTTAACGTTTATTTCATGAGACTTCCATATGACTGGGAATACTGCAGTGCCAAGTAGTGGGATTGGGTGCTGGGTATAGGATTGATAAACACGCTTGGTTGGATGAATCAGAGGTTTATCCACCATCCGATTATAAGTCTTCACTGACATGAAAGACTTGGCTGCACCAGTGTCGAGCTGAATTTGAACCTTGACACCACCAATCATCAGTTTTTCCCACCACTCACTCTGAGGATCCTTTGGCTGTTGCACAGTATTGACCAGGTGAGCAAGCCCATCATCACTACCTGACTCGTCACCACTGTCCTTGGATTGCTCGTCGACCGCATGTGCACCTTTCTGAGACCTACTTTTGACTTTTCTCTTTGCTTTATAACAGACTGCTGCGAAATGGCCTTTACTTTTACAGTAGTTACAGGTCGCACCACGGGCAGGGCAATATTCATGTGTGGCATCGTAGCCACACTTGTCACATAGCTCTAACTTAGGTGGTTTCTCTTTAGATGTCGAGGGCTTTTTTCTTATTTTGGGTGGCTCCTGTTTCTTAACTACCTTAACAGTGTCATCCTCCTCCCAATTCACCTCCTGTAATGTCTCTTTGGAGGATTCATAGATTCGACCAAATGTGATGGCCTCTTTGAGGGTGAGTTCCTCCCCTTTGTCGAAGCACTTCTCCTTGACCTTTGCATGGCGGGACCCAATAACTATCATGTCTCTGAGCATGCGGTCCTCATGTGTACCATATCCACAGTCCTTTACCAGTACACGCAGAGAAGTCACAAAGTCATCAAATTTCTCATCAGGCTTCTGCCTACGACGCAAAAACCTAGCTGTAGCCCTGATTTCATCTCTAAAGGGTTTGACATAGTCCTCATACTTTTTGAATACTGACTCAAGAACTTCATTTTCTGCTGCCGCATCATCCCCATCTGTAGGCTCCCAAGGGAAGGTATCATACAATTCGCGACCTTTGTTACCAATGAATGTCATCAAATAATTCACTTTTTCTACTTCGCTTTTGCCAGCCAATGGACCACCAAAATGGAAAACACAGTGTTGTTTAAACCGTTTCCATTCTCTAACCAGGTCTGAGGCATCCCAATCCATGGATGGAATATTTTTCTCAGCCATTTTACTATTTTGAGCCTTTAAATCACTGTAGATGTTCACAACTAGCTGCCAGCACCACTAAATCAATGTTAGAAACTAACACACTTGACCAGCTAGAATAGGCCTCAACAAGCAAATGGCACAAAGTCAGTTCAATATGGGATTGGCTGGAGCAAATTATTAAAATGCCCATGTAGCACACAAATTCACAGTATACTAGCAGAGTTCAACCAAGCACCAACATGTGGCTTCACTTTCAGGGTTCTTGAGATCCAGGCTGGACACTTTGGTCTACTCACAATTTCCTGGATTCAATTCCTTCACAAAATGACATCTCCTGGTAAGCTTATACATCAATTCATCAATTGGCATTACCAGGTGGGTTTGCTTTCTCTTCTAGAGCTGTAGAACCACTTCTGACAACCATGTAATGAGTAGAAGGAAGAACCAAGACCTTACAATTCGGTGCCTCGTGCTAGACTAACGTTTATTCCCTAATATCACTCAACTTCCGGTTCCCAACATTCCACCCACAAGATGGCGCCAAGCGCATACATTACAGTGTGCAGCCAGGGTGTAGAATTGTGGCCTCCCATAGGACACAATGTTAAACGGCACATTTACAAGAGCTATTCTAAAATACTAATCCTTGGAATATAAAAAGAAATATACCACCATGTGAAAGGGTAAGACCTGTACTTTTGTATTCTCAGGATTAAATTGAGTTTATATGCAGTATTTCATTGTGGGGACCTCTGACATGCCATGTAACTTTGCCAATTTTGGCCATTTTCTACAGAAACATGCAAAGAAAACCCATATTTGTTATGTCTTTGCTTTGTATTTGTGGGCAGAATTAAACAGGACCATTCATTTCTAGAACTTCACTTTGCGCCGCCCGGGAGTGACCGGGTTTCCGTTTATAAAAAGGGTAACAGAGACGACTAAAAACCGTTGCAACGCCTGTCCACGCGTCTGTACATAACAATATTCACCTGTCAAAATAATGATTTCCTCCATTCTCCCAGCATTCTATATATAGCTGTGGTAGAGGAAGGAACACAGAGATGTTGCCTCTGCTGTAGTTCATAGTTGTGAGACAGATTTATTGTTGGACAAAAGGCACTTTGACTTCTGAGCATGCTCAGACTGCAACCAACAGGTTCTGATGTAGTAAAAGTATTTAGCTATATAACACTAGGGGAAGACACTTATAGTGAGGTAATAGTTCATAGTGTGACCACTAGGGGACACCACTGTTTACACAGTCTCTTAGAGTTAGGCATATATAGGAAATGTTATATTCAACACTCCTTCTCGGTTCTTATATATAAATATGATGTTCTCATATGAATTGTCTTTCACATCATAAATAAAAAATAATAATGATAATAATGACAAGATATGAAAGTAGAAACTTCATAGACTAAGCTTGAGCTTTTAACTTTAGTAGCAGAAATGTCTTGTAAATTTGAGAGGAGCGGTTACTAGCACGTGCACTCTCTCACCCAACTTTACCTTGGGTGCCACTAATCTGATACTCTTAGAAGCTTTGTAAGCTTCTGATGCTTTTCTTTGGATAAGCCTTTAGTCAGCACATCAGCTGGCATTTCTGTAGTTGGCAGATATTGCAGCTTCACAGTTCCCTTCAGTATTTCACCACGTATGTAGTGATACTTGATTTCAATATGCTTGGTACGTCCGTGAAACTGTGGATTCTTTGCCATTGCTATGGCTGACTGACTGTCATCGAAGATGGAGGTTGCTTCTGTAATAGGGCCATCCAGTTTCTTTAAGAGCTGTCATAGCCAAACTGCTTCTTGTGCTGCAGATGCCAATGCTATATACTCGGCTTCTGCTGTTGATATACGCTGGTCCCCGCAGGTATTTGAGGGCTAGATACCCGCTGGCTATGTCTGATGACATTCTCCCCAGATTATGGGGAGAAGTACTCTTGGTCTCCACTAGATGGGAGTATTTCTATTCTCCAACCATAAACTATATCCAAACATCTGTATAGGAGAGACAGGTTGACCATTGGGGTGCTAGGGTGCCCTCTTGTGAGTAAGATTTAAAACAGGGGATGATTGACTGGTAACTCCTTAGACATGGCCTGCCTCTATGATGTCCCCAACATAGAGGCAGGTCGCCAGCCAACTGTTGATAGAGCCACACAAGACTGTTTCTTACTCCTCCAGCTTATGGGAGCTTCAGCCAGTGTGAAGGTATTTCCAGATGTAAATATCCGATCACTTTGATCACCTGCCCAATCTGCGTCACAATAGCCTATCATTCCTTCTTCAGAATTTCTACAGTACTGAATACCATGACTACTGGTTCCTTTAAGGTATCGCATAATGCGTTTCACAGCTTTCCAGTGTTGTTCTGAAGGGTGACTGTTGTATTTAGCGACTTGATTGACGGCAAATGTAATGTCAGGTCTTGTCCAATTGGACAAATACATCAGGCTTCCAACTGTTGACTGATACAGTATCAACAGAGCTGTCATTATCACCTACAGAGCTTGTCAGTATAACAGAAGGATCAGCTGGGGTTGACACTGGTTTGGCTTCCTGCATGCCCAACTTCTTAAGGATCCTGGATGTGTATCCAGGCTGACTTATCCATGTTGCTCTGTTGCTATGATAATATCATCCACATTGACAGCTATGATTACTGTTTCATCTTCTTTACCTGTGTAGATGCATGGATCTGCTCTTGACTTGAGACCAATACTTTTGATATGGTTGTCAAGTGTTATATTCCAGCACCTTGGTGACTGTTTAAGTCGATACAGGCTTTTCTTGAGCTTGCAGACTAAATGTTCTTCACCTTTCTTAACAAAACCCTCAGGTTGTTTTACATACACCACTTCCTAAAGTGTTCCATGTAGGAATGCTGTAGTGACGTCCATTTGGTGAAGTAGAAGGTTCTTCTTCGCAGCTACAGCAAGCAGTGCACGAACTGACTCTGTTCTTATAACAGGGCAAAATGTCTCATCATAATCTAGACCATATTTTTGATTGTACCCTTGTGCCACAAGCCTAGCCTTGTACCGCTCTGTATGGTTCCATCAGGACTAAGCTTGGTTTTGAACACCCACTTGCTGCCCACAGTTTTTCTACCTTCAGGGAGTTTGACTAAGTCCCAAACATCATGCTTTTGCAATGATTCAATTTCTTTTTCCATGGCTGCTTGCCACTTTTCCTTTTCCATTTCCATGGCTTCCTTATAGCTAGCTGGGTCCTTCACATCTGAAATCATGATCCACTCGCCATAGTAGTCTGGTTGCATTTTTGGACGGCTCGACCTCCTAGGCTGAAAGTCATCATGAAGGTCAGGATTCTCAATGGGAACCTCCTGCGGCACTTCAACTGGAGCTTGAGCTTGAACCTCATCTGCTTCTTCCTTGACTTCCGGTGATTCTATGATGACATGGTGACTTCCTTCTACAGTCTCATCTAGACTATCTTCATCAAATATAACCTAACGACTATATAAAGCTTTCTTGCGGTTCATGACATAAAGACGATATCCCTTGACATTATCTCCATAACCAAGGAAGATGCACCTTCTGGATTTTGAGTCAAGCTTACTATGCTCATCTTTTGGGATGTGTGCATAGCATGTCACTCCAAAAGGTCTCAGGTTAGCAACATCAGGCTTCTTTTCTTTGAAAGCCTCAAATGGTGTCATATCCGGAACAGCTGAAGTTGGGCTACGATTTCTCAAATAAACTGCTGTTGACATCGCTTCTGCCCAAAAGGACCTGGACATATCTCCTAACATAGCTCTCCCCATCTCTACCAAGGTATGATTCATTCGTCCTGCTACACCATTTTGTCCTGCTACACCATTTTGACCAGTCTCCTTCTCAACCAAAGCCTTTCATTCAAGGAATTTTTCGAACATCTGATCTTTGGTTTTCAGGAAGTAGATCCAAGTATATCTGGTCTTGTCGTCAATGAAGGTCAAGAAGTAGTCAGCACCACCAAATGACGAGGTCTTCATCTTACCACAAACAGACCTTAGCATTCATTGTTTCTTGTACCCCAATCTTTTGGGAACGGAGTTCTGTGGTTCTTCGCTTCAGCACAAGGCTCACAAAAACTCAACTTCTCGGATGAATCGTACTTGAAACCTTTCACCATACCATCCTGTGCCAACTTTTTCAGGGAGTCCTTATTTAAATGGCCATAATGTCTATGCCATGCTTCCTTATGCTGGGTTGTCGCAACAGAATGAGACAAACAATCAACATAGCACAACGATCCTGTTCTAACGGCAGCTAACACAACGTGGCCATCGGGCTTCTCTATACGACACTGATTGTCCACAAATACAGTCTGTAACCTAGCTTCACTTGCCTTCAAGACACTAACCAAGTTGTACGCTAGGTCTGGAACGTACAATACATCCTTAAGCACACACTCTTTCATAATACCGGATAAGTTAAACTTCACAATCACAACACCCATAGCCTGAAACCCATGACCATCAGCAAGAGTGACGTCAGATGCTCTGGTGTTGTGCAGCTCACTAAAGAGCTCCTTATCATTGCACATGTGAGCTGTTGCTCCTGAATCTACTATCCAATTATGTCCACCTCCTAAAGAGGTTGAGAGTGCATGCTGTGCAATGAAACAAGAGGAGTCGTTATCATCAATGGAACTTGCTTGATTAGCCTTCTGTCTACCATGAGTAGACTGATAGTCACAGATCATTGTCAAATGGGTTGGCAAGGGGGTCCCAAAAAAAATCAGCAGTAGCATCTATTCCTTTTGCATACATAAACTACAAGTGTTGGTGCATAGGGCCCATATATGAGGGAAGGTTAAATATGTTAAGTATTTCTGTACCAGCTCGCTGAAGTGAGGTATGCCGATTACCGCGAGGACACGTCTACGACCTTACCTCTATGCAGAGATACATAGGAAACAGATGTTTCACATGCAGTATACCCCAATGATTGTTAATAAGATGTAAGAAAACATCCCAAGCATTAAAGGAAATCACTTTTCTTGTACACTTTTGGGCATTTTATGCTATTTTTGGCTACAGAGAGGATAACATGTCTTCTTAAAAGCCTAGCATAAACTGACATGCTTCTTTCCAGTAAGCACCACTCCTTAAAAAGAGGACATATGCAACTTATTTTACCATGAACAGATAGATAATCTCTTCAGGTTTACAATGGTATATAGATATGGGGGCACTGGATTGATGTGTCTGCTGCAGAACAGCTGGAAAAAGGTCGTAGACATGTCCTCGTAGCCTCTACAAGCTTCCACAACTAGGCAAAGTAGAGTGAATTAAAATGCCTGTAATTGGTTCCTATGATATTGCACTGATATGTTCTGTTCTTAACTGTTTACTTTACATCAGCAAACCTCTGTTATACCCTGTTATAGTGGAATTGGCCTGGTTTGATGTAATAAAGGTTGTACAAGTTTAGTCAACGTTTTTTGCTATATGGTGTTTTTCATTGGAAAACCATAAATTATGACTTTCTTACTTATAGGTTAGAGGCATTTAGGGGCCAGGTAGTTTGGTTCACTAGCTCTTGATGTTAGTGACTAAAATATAAAGGTGGGGGACCAAGTACAGTGGGCTAAGATGCTAAATATGCGGTCGTAGACGTGTCCTCATGGTCATAGACGTGTCCTTGCGTCATTAGAGAACTTAACACTATTGCCACTATACCTTTTCTGATGGGAGTTATGATTGGTATTGCCTTCCTAGGATACCTATACATAGTTACTTCTTCATGTAACTATATTCAACCTGCCTTGGTCATTTGGCACTACCCTCCCTTAGACATTGCCCTCCACTGATATTTTTGAAGGTTTCCTGATAAGAATAGGGACACACACATGTAACAACAAACAATAACAATTTATTGAACAGGTCATCATACAGTAAAAGGCTGGAACATTATGTACAACCCCAATCCCCCCAGGTAATGTGCTCTTATAAGCAGCGTTTGCCGCCAGTCGTAGACATGTCTGCGGTCATAGACGTGTCCTCACAGTCGTAGATCTATGTGTCCTCGCTAAGACTTTTCTTATGATATCTCTGGTTCTATGCAGAATCTAATAACCAGACTTACAGGGCTTATTACTCTCATATGGAGGTATAAGGGCCACATAATAAGGATAGTTAAATATAAAACACCTATCAGCTATGAGTACATGTATGGTCATAGACGTGTCCATGCATAAACTACCCAAAAACCAATTCATAGCCTCTGGGACATACAGTTTTACAGGCAGGTTCATTATTCTTTGTGGGCTACATAGGTACATGTAAGATCTCTACCTGATAAATTTTACTAGTCCATCCACTGTGTCTTTCTTGGTGCCAAACAAGCGGAAAAAGGTCGTAGACATGTCCTCACGATGATTACACCAAAGGTTTTTTTCTACCTGGTCACCACAAAAGATAATGCATAGACCCCAAAATATTACAAAGAAATTCTCTACCCTAGGGGGTATCATAGGTGAAATGAATAAGGATTTGGCTCTTTATTTTTATTTTGGTAGCAAGGGGAAAAAATTAGTTCCTCGTTTTTACCCAAAAAGTCATCCTTTTTGGTTGTTCTGTCCCCTGTATCTCACTTATTATGCTTCACAGATAGGCAAAACCATGGTTCCCCTTCAAGCCCTTAGCCTTGACAACCAGAATGCATTAATAACACAACTATATCTCTTATTTTGTAGAATCTATTGAATTGGAGGCAAAGACAACCTATTTGACGATGATCTGTGACTATTAGTCGACACCTTCTCCTGGCTCCTTCTGAGCCTTCTGAACAGTTCTGAGCCTTCTGAACAGCTTTGGACAGTTCTTCTCATAATGACCAGGCTTTTTACAGTAGTAGCATATACCACTTTTGCTCTTACCACTGCTGCTATCATCACTGTTGGACTTACCACCACTGCCATTACCACTGCTCTTACCACTATTTCTCTTACCTACACTGTGTGATGCTAAAGCAAAACCTCCCTCTGACCTATCCTTTATCTTATGTTCCTCGTGTCTGAGTCGCTCTGTAACTATCTCCATGGATGGCACTTTATCAAGGGATTCAAATGCAGTTGTTAACATGTCGAAAACTTGCTAACAAATGGATCACACGATCCTCTTCATCGAGTTTATCACCAACTATTGAAAGTTCGAACATTAAAAAATTTCTGTCATAACTCTAATGTGCTCATCAACCGACTGTCCTTCTGCTAATTGCTTCGAGTAAAGTTTGCGATGCAGCACGAGTTTGTCTGTCCATGACTTTTTCTGGAACTGATTCCCCAAACAGTCCCAGACGACTTTCGGATCTTCTGGGTCCTCCCCAAGAATATACAATAGGGTTGGGTCAACTGATAAAACCATGTGTGCACAGGCCTGGTCTTTACGTTGCATAAACTTACAAAGGTTATCTGCTTGATCTGCTGGTGGAGCTGTCTCTGTGCCAGCAACTATACCCCATAAAGCATCTCGTTTCAACAACATTTTCGCTTGGACCTTCCATGTGGCATAATTAGGCCCTTTCAATGGCACTATTTCAAACTTCTTGGTAGCCATTTTGAAACTTGAATTTACCAAAACAATTTCTAAAAGCAAGGGCAAAAGTCTCAAAACTGTCACGATGTAGTACAGAAGGCCAAATATAAATGCTAAATGTCTAGACAACCAGTGTGTGGTAGAGCAATGTCATGTTGAAGGTCACTGAGTGGTAGAGCCAAAAGACCAAAGTCTCAAAAATGCAGTGTGTGGTAAACCAATAAATGTCACAGTGTCCAAATGTCACTAAGTGGTAAAGCAAAATATCTCAAAACTAGCACTGTGTGCTAGGCCCACAACTAATCAGGCAAATGTCACTGAAAGTACTGTCACTGTGCAATGTCCCTGTGCACTGACCATGTGCTGTCAACATAAAGTTTGTCAAACATTGTTAGTGAACTGACAGATAGTGTTCCTCCATGTGGTGACGTCAGTATGAAGAACCATGTGCTGTCAAACAATAAAGTTTGTCAAATATTTCTACTTAGCTGACAGAAATACTGTGTTCCTCCATGTGGTGAAGTCAGGTTGCAGTGTGAAGAACTATAAATATAGACTAGGCCCATGACCTATAGCTGTGGTAGAGGAAGGTACACAGAGATGTTGCCTCTGCTGTGGTCTTAAAAGTTGTGAGACAGATTTCTTGTTGGACAAAAGGCACATTGACTTTTGGGCATGCTCAGACTGTAGCAAACAGGTTCTGATGTAGTAAAAGTTTTTAGCTATATAATACTAGGGGGAGACACTTATAGTGAGGTAATAGTTCATAGTGTGACCACTAGGGGACACCACTGTTTAGACAGTCTCTTAGAGTTAGGCATATATAGGAAACGTTATATTCAACACCATATTCTAGTATGTGACAAAGAAAGACCTAAATATGAATCCTATGTACTTTGTTTCTTGTTTAATTGTCCAGTTTGGCCACATGGACAGTGGAAAGTGAAGTTAGAAGGCCACACACTTTGCTCAATCTTTTTATCAAAATAATAAAGATGATGGGTCTTTTCAAGTCAATATCTACCCATACATGGGAGGCTTATCCTAAAATTCCAAGGATTATCATTCCAAAATTGCTTGTAAAGTCGAGTTGTTTAACACTGTGCTCTGTGGGAGCGGCCATGAGTAAACCTGGTGCAAGCTGGCCCCTTTCCTATGAGTAACATGGGTAATTTCTCGTTATCCAATATGGCGGAGTGGGGCCTCTTATATTAGATTCTAGGTGAACACTCTCTCAGAAAGATACAAGTTACTCTTTTTCTTACTCTCTGGTGAAAGACAAACCGATTATGTTGTTCTAAAAAGTGATGGACAGAGTTTCAAACGTTTGCAGTAGGCCTACATTATTGGGGGGGGGGGGGTGCTAACATGAGCATGGGTAATATGAGCAAGAGGAAAATCGTAATGAAAAACCAGGCTATGCTGATCACGATCATCACTGGGATATGTCCTAAGGTGACACATGAATCATACACAGTAAATAATCCATCAGTCGTGGATCGTAAATGTATATGAGAATTTGTGTACGGATACCTAAATAAAAATCAGTTAATTACTTCTGGTTTTAGTTGAATTGATGTCGCACGTGTATTCTTTCACAACTTGAATTGGTCCACTAAATGATAGATTATTTCATTGGCGACGATTGGATGGTGATCTAGTATCCCCGTGGAGTTTGTGGAAGGATTGTCTGGCGAAGTGTCAGTGATTTTGTGTGACAGGAAGCAACAAAACTGTGGTGAAGAGGTGCCAGGAAAGTGCCCACATTGACAGTGCCAACCCCAGATTGGAAGTGTGATTCAGCAGGATTATTGAGGTAACATTAGTTCATTTGACACTACCTGTGCATAGATTCCAGCTAAATTGGAGAGTAGGCATATTAGGCCTGCAGTCTGTCTACACAAATAAAGGGTTGACCTACATTGGTGCTGTGTTTTGGAACAATTCTCATCATCATGGCTGTCTATGGTACTGTATGATATTTTGACGAGAAAATCGAAAGTTTCGATGAATACAATGACAGACTTGTAGCATACATGGTTCTAATCAGATTCCTGATGACCGAAAGATTAGCACCTTTATAGCAGTGCAAGGTCCAGAGGCATATAGGCTATTGAAAAATCTATGCTCCCAGCAAGTACCAAAACATTTGATCAATTAATTGAGCTGCTAGGTGCTCACTACAAACCGGAGCCTATCATCATTGCCGAGAGGCACAAGTATTGGTCCTCTGCACAAAAGGATGGGAAAGCATTTCTGCCTTCATTGCTCATCTGAGAAGATTAGCCAGCACTTGCGGATGAGTTAGCATCATCTGCTCATGACAGCATGGGAGCTGCTACAGGGAGTACTGCTCATGCTGTATCCAAGGATGGTGGCTATAAAGGGGGTGGAAACCAAAAGACTCACAGTAAATGTAGACATTGTGGGAAGGACACTCACAAGGAGGAAAATTGTTATCATAAGGATGCAACATGTTACCGTTGTAAGAAAAAGGGACATCTTCAGGGTGTGTGTCCAGTGAAGAAGTCAAATATCAATGCACCAATGGAGGTACTTCTGCCGGCACTCAGTCGGGAAATGCTTCATGTGGTAATTCTACTGGTAATCGAGCCAGGTATATGGACGATGAGCAGCATCAGTTGGATGACTGCCAGGATGAGACATATGACCAGCAGGATCAAGTGACAATTGGCCGTATTCATTGAGCGCCTAACCAGAGGTGGTTTATGCAGACCGGGTACATAAAGTTGAGCCCTATATGGCTGAGGTTAAAGTTGGTTGAATGGAAATAAAAATGGAAGTTGACACTGAGGCCTCACTTTCTACGGTTGGGAAACATGTTTATAGAGAGAAGTTAGATGGGTATGATTTGGTCCCATTTGACTCAACTCTGAGGAATTATTCTGGTGAAATTGTACCAGTTTTGGGATGTATTGACATACCGGTGTCCTATGATGGGTCAGAGGGGAAAGATCTGAAATGAGTAGTGGTTAAAGGTAAAAGACCATGTCAAATATATATATATATATGTATATGACAAAGAAAGACCTAAATATGAATGGTATGTACTTTGTTTCTTGTTTAATTGTCCAGTTTGGCCACATGGACAGTGGAAAGTGAAGTTAGAAGGCCACACACTTTGCTCAATCTTTTTATCAAAATAATAAAGATGATGGGTCTTTTCAAGTCAATATCTACCCATACATGGGAGGCTTATCCTAAAATTCCAAGGATTATCATTCCAAAATTGCTTGTAAAGTCGAGTTGTTTAACACTGTGCTCTGTGGGAGCGGCCATGAGTAAACCTGGTGCAAGCTGGCCCCTTTCCTATGAGTAACATGGGTAATTTCTCGTTATCCAATATGGCGGAGTGGGGCCTCTTATATTAGATTCTAGGTGAACACTCTCTCAGAAAGATACAAGTTACTCTTTTTCTTACTCTCTGGTGAAAGACAAACCGATTATGTTGTTCTAAAAAGTGATGGACAGAGTTTCAAACGTTTGCAGTAGGCCTACATTATTGGGGGGGGGGGTGCTAACATGAGCATGGGTAATATGAGCAAGAGGAAAATCGTAATGAAAAACCAGGCTATGCTGATCACGATCATCACTGGGATATGTCCTAAGGTGACACATGAATCATACACAGTAAATAATCCATCAGTCGTGGATCGTAAATGTATATGAGAATTTGTGTACGGATACCTAAATAAAAATCAGTTAATTACTTCTGGTTTTAGTTGAATTGATGTCGCACGTGTATTCTTTCACAACTTGAATTGGTCCACTAAATGATAGATTATTTCATTGGCGACGATTGGATGGTGATCTAGTATCCCCGTGGAGTTTGTGGAAGGATTGTCTGGCGAAGTGTCAGTGATTTTGTGTGACAGGAAGCAACAAAACTGTGGTGAAGAGGTGCCAGGAAAGTGCCCACATTGACAGTGCCAACCCCAGATTGGAAGTGTGATTCAGCAGGATTATTGAGGTAACATTTGTTCATTTGACACTACCTGTGCATAGATTCCAGCTAAATTGGAGAGTAGGCATATTAGGCCTGCAGTCTGTCTACACAAATAAAGGGTTGACCTACATTGGTGCTGTGTTTTGGAACAATTCTCATCATCATGGCTGTCTATGGTACTGTATGATATTTTGACGAGAAAATCGAAAGTTTCGATGAATACAATGACAGACTTGTAGCATACATGGTTCTAATCAGATTCCTGATGACCGAAAGATTAGCACCTTTATAGCAGTGCAAGGTCCAGAGGCATATAGGCTATTGAAAAATCTATGCTCCCAGCAAGTACCAAAACATTTGATCAATTAATTGAGCTGCTAGGTGCTCACTACAAACCGGAGCCTATCATCATTGCCGAGAGGCACAAGTATTGGTCCTCTGCACAAAAGGATGGGAAAGCATTTCTGCCTTCATTGCTCATCTGAGAAGATTAGCCAGCACTTGCGGATGAGTTAGCATCATCTGCTCATGACAGCATGGGAGCTGCTACAGGGAGTACTGCTCATGCTGTATCCAAGGATGGTGGCTATAAAGGGGGTGGAAACCAAAAGACTCACAGTAAATGTAGACATTGTGGGAAGGACACTCACAAGGAGGAAAATTGTTATCATAAGGATGCAACATGTTACCGTTGTAAGAAAAAGGGACATCTTCAGGGTGTGTGTCCAGTGAAGAAGTCAAATATCAATGCACCAATGGAGGTACTTCTGCCGGCACTCAGTCGGGAAATGCTTCATGTGGTAATTCTACTGGTAATCGAGCCAGGTATATGGACGATGAGCAGCATCAGTTGGATGACTGCCAGGATGAGACATATGACCAGCAGGATCAAGTGACAATTGGCCGTATTCATTGAGCGCCTAACCAGAGGTGGTTTATGCAGACCGGGTACATAAAGTTGAGCCCTATATGGCTGAGGTTAAAGTTGGTTGAATGGAAATAAAAATGGAAGTTGACACTGAGGCCTCATTTTCTATGGTTGGGAAACATGTTTATAGAGAGAAGTTAGATGGGTATGATTTGGTCCCATTTGACTCAACTCTGAGGAATTATTCTGGTGAAATTGTACCAGTTTTGGGATGTATTGACATACCGGTGTCCTATGATGGGTCAGAGGGGAAAGATCTGAAATTAGTACTGGTTAAAGGTAAAAGACCATGTCAAATATATATATATATATATATGTATATGACAAAGAAAGACCTAAATATGAATGGTATGTACTTTGTTTCTTGTTTAATTGTCCAGTTTGGCCACATGGACAGTGGAAAGTGAAGTTAGAAGGCCACACACTTTGCTCAATCTTTTTATCAAAATAATAAAGATGATGGGTCTTTTCAAGTCAATATCTACCCATACATGGGAGGCTTATCCTAAAATTCCAAGGATTATTATTCCAAAATTGCTTGTAAAGTCGAGTTGTTTAACACTGTGCTCTGTGGGAGCGGCCATGAGTAAACCTGGTGCAAGCTGGCCCCTCTTCTATGAGTAACATGGGTAATTTCTCGTTATCCAATATGGTGGAGTGGGGCCTCTTATACTAGATTCTAGGTGAACACTCTCTCAGAAAGATACAAGTTACTCTTTTTCTTACTCTCTGGTGAAAGACAAACCGATGATGTTGTTCTAAAAAGTGATGGACAGAGTTTCAAACGTTTGCAGTAGGCCTACATTATTGGGGGGGGGGGTGCTAACATGAGCATGGGTAATATGAGCAAGAGGAAAATCGTAATGAAAAACCAGGCTATGCTGATCACGATCATCACTGGGATATGTCCTAAGGTGACACATGAATCATACACAGTAAATAATCCATCAGTCGGGGATCGTAAATGTATATGAGAATTTGTGTACGGATACCTAAATAAAAATCAGTTAATTACTTCTGGTTTTAGTTGAATTGATGTCGCACGTGTATTCTTTCACAACTTGAATTGGTCCACTAAATGATAGATTATTTCATTGGCGACGATTGGATGGTGATCTAGTATCCCCGTGGAGTTTGTGGAAGGATTGTCTGGCGAATTGTCAGTGATTTTGTGTGACAGGAAGCAACAAAACTGTGGTGAAGTGGTGCCAGGAAAGTGCCCACATTGACAGTGCCAACCCCAGATTGGAAGTGTGATTCAGCAGGATTATTGAGGTAACATTTGTTCATTTGACACTACCTGTGCATAGATTCCAGCTAAATTGGAGAGTAGGCACATTAGGCCTGCAGTCTGTCTACACAAATAAAGGGTTGACCTACATTGGTGCTGTGTTTTGGAACAATTCTCATCATCATGGCTGTCTATGGTACTGTATGATATTTTGACGAGAAATTCGAAAGTTTTGATGAATACAATGACAGACTTGTGGCATACATGGTTGCTAATCAGATTCCTGATGACCGAAAGATTAGCACCTTTATAGCAGTGCTAGGTCCAGAGGCATGTAGGCTATTGAAAAATCTATGCTCCCAGCAAGTACCAAAACATTTGATCAATTAATTGAGCTGCTAGGTGCTCACTACAAACCGGAGCCTATCATCATTGCCGAGAGGCACAAGTATTGGTCCTCTGCACAAAAGGATGGGAAAGCATTTCTGCCTTCATTGCTCATCTGCCCTGGCAAGCCTGTATTTCAGATTAGCCAGCACTTGCGGATGAGTTAGCATCATCTGCTCATGACAGCATGGGAGCTGCTACAGGGAGTACTGCTCATGCTGTATCCAAGGATGGTGGCTATAAAGGGGGTGGAAACCAAAAGACTCACAGTAAATGTAGACATTGTGGGAAGGACACTCACAAGGAGGAAAATTGTTATCATAAGGATGCAACATGTTACCGTTGTAAGAAAAAGGGACATCTTCAGGTTGTGTGTCCAGTGAAGAAGTCAAATATCAATGCACCAATGGAGGTACTTCTGCCGGCACTCAGTCGGGAAATGCTTCATGTGGTAATTCTACTGGTAATCGAGCCAGGTATATGGACAATGAGCAGCATCAGTTGGATGACTGCCAGGATGAGACATATGACCAGCAGGATCAAGTGACAATTGGCCGTATTCATTGAGCGCCTAACCAGAGGTGGTTTATGCAGACCGGGTACATAAAGTTGAGCCCTATATGGCTGAGGTTAAAGTTGGTTGAATGGAAATAAAAATGGAAGTTGACACTGAGGCCTCACTTTCTACGGTTGGGAAACATGTTTATAGAGAGAAGTTAGATGGGTATGATTTGGTCCCATTTGACTCAACTCTGAGGAATTATTCTGGTGAAATTGTACCAGTTTTGGGATGTATTGACATACCGGTGTCCTATGATGGGTCAGAGGGGAAAGATCTGAAATTAGTACTGGTTAAAGGTAAAAGACCATGTCAAATATATATATATATATATATGTATATGACAAAGAAAGACCTAAATATGAATGGTATGTACTTTGTTTCTTGTTTAATTGTCCAGTTTGGCCACATGGACAGTGGAAAGTGAAGTTAGAAGGCCACACACTTTGCTCAATCTTTTTATCAAAATAATAAAGATGATGGGTCTTTTCAAGTCAATATCTACCCATACATGGGAGGCTTATCCTAAAATTCCAAGGATTATTATTCCAAAATTGCTTGTAAAGTCGAGTTGTTTAACACTGTGCTCTGTGGGAGCGGCCATGAGTAAACCTGGTGCAAGCTGGCCCCTCTCCTATGAGTAACATGGGTAATTTCTCGTTATCCAATATGGCGGAGTGGGGCCTCTTATACTAGATTCTAGGTGAACACTCTCTCAGAAAGATACAAGTTACTCTTTTTCTTACTCTCTGGTGAAAGACAAACCGATGATGTTGTTCTAAAAAGTGATGGACAGAGTTTCAAACGTTTGCAGTAGGCCTACATTATTGGGGGGGGGGGGTGCTAACATGAGCATGGGTAATATGAGCAAGAGGAAAATCGTAATGAAAAACCAGGCTATGCTGATCACGATCATCACTGGGATATGTCCTAAGGTGACACATGAATCATACACAGTAAATAATCCATCAGTCGGGGATCGTAAATGTATATGAGAATTTGTGTACGGATACCTAAATAAAAATCAGTTAATTACTTCTGGTTTTAGTTGAATTGATGTCGCACGTGTATTCTTTCACAACTTGAATTGGTCCACTAAATGATAAATTATTTCATTGGCGACGATTGGATGGTGATCTAGTATCCCCGTGGAGTTTGTGGAAGGATTGTCTGGTGAAGTGTCAGTGATTTTGTGTGACAGGAAGCAACAAAACTGTGGTGAAGTGGTGCCAGGAAAGTGCCCACATTGACAGTGCCAACCCCAGATTGGAAGTGTGATTCAGCAGGATTATTGAGGTAACATTTGTTCATTTGACACTACCTGTGCATAGATTCCAGCTAAATTGGAGAGTAGGCACATTAGGCCTGCAGTCTGTCTACACAAATAAAGGGTTGACCTACATTGGTGCTGTGTTTTGGAACAATTCTCATCATCATGGCTGTCTATGGTACTGTATGATATTTTGACGAGAAATTCAAAAGTTTCGATGAATACAATGACAGACTTGTGGCATACATGGTTGCTAATCAGATTCCTGATGACCGAAAGGTTAGCACCTTTATAGCAGTGCTAGGTCCAGAGGCATGTAGGCTATTGAAAAATCTATGCTCCCAGCAAGTACCAAAACATTTGATCAATTAATTGAGCTGCTAGGTGCTCACTACAAACCGGAGCCTATCATCATTGCCGAGAGGCACAAGTATTGGTCCTCTGCACAAAAGGATGGGAAAGCATTTCTGCCTTCATTGCTCATCTGCCCTGGCAAGCCTGTATTTCAGATTAGCCAGCACTTGCGGATGAGTTAGCATCATCTGCTCATGACAGCATGGGAGCTGCTACAGGGAGTACTGCTCATGCTGTATCCAAGGATGGTGGCTATAAAGGGGGTGGAAACCAAAAGACTCACAGTAAATGTAGACATTGTGGGAAGGACACTCACAAGGAGGAAAATTGTTATCATAAGGATGCAACATGTTACCGTTGTAAGAAAAAGGGACATCTTCAGGTTGTGTGTCCAGTGAAGAAGTCAAATATCAATGCACCAATGGAGGTACTTCTGCCGGCACTCAGTCGGGAAATGCTTCATGTGGTAATTCTACTGGTAATCGAGCCAGGTATATGGACAATGAGCAGCATCAGTTGGATGACTGCCAGGATGAGACATATGACCAGCAGGATCAAGTGACAATTGGCCGTATTCATTGAGCGCCTAACCAGAGGTGGTTTATGCAGACCGGGTACATAAAGTTGAGCCCTATATGGCTGAGGTTAAAGTTGGTTGAATGGAAATAAAAATGGAAGTTGACACTGAGGCCTCACTTTCTACGGTTGGGAAACATGTTTATAGAGAGAAGTTAGATGGGTATGATTTGGTCCCATTTGACTCAACTCTGAGGAATTATTCTGGTGAAATTGTACCAGTTTTGGGATGTATTGACATACCGGTGTCCTATGATGGGTCAGAGGGGAAAGATCTGAAATTAGTACTGGTTAAAGGTAAAAGACCATGTCAAATATATATATATATATATATGTATATGACAAAGAAAGACCTAAATATGAATGGTATGTACTTTGTTTCTTGTTTAATTGTCCAGTTTGGCCACATGGACAGTGGAAAGTGAAGTTAGAAGGCCACACACTTTGCTCAATCTTTTTATCAAAATAATAAAGATGATGGGTCTTTTCAAGTCAATATCTACCCATACATGGGAGGCTTATCCTAAAATTCCAAGGATTATTATTCCAAAATTGCTTGTAAAGTCGAGTTGTTTAACACTGTGCTCTGTGGGAGCGGCCATGAGTAAACCTGGTGCAAGCTGGCCCCTCTCCTATGAGTAACATGGGTAATTTCTCGTTATCCAATATGGCGGAGTGGGGCCTCTTATACTAGATTCTAGGTGAACACTCTCTCAGAAAGATACAAGTTACTCTTTTTCTTACTCTCTGGTGAAAGACAAACCGATGATGTTGTTCTAAAAAGTGATGGACAGAGTTTCAAACGTTTGCAGTAGGCCTACATTATTGGGGGGGGGGGGGGGGTGCTAACATGAGCATGGGTAATATGAGCAAGAGGAAAATCGTAATGAAAAACCAGGCTATGCTGATCACGATCATCACTGGGATATGTCCTAAGGTGACACATGAATCATACACAGTAAATAATCCATCAGTCGGGGATCGTAAATGTATATGAGAATTTGTGTACGGATACCTAAATAAAAATCAGTTAATTACTTCTGGTTTTAGTTGAATTGATGTCGCACGTGTATTCTTTCACAACTTGAATTGGTCCACTAAATGATAAATTATTTCATTGGCGACGATTGGATGGTGATCTAGTATCCCCGTGGAGTTTGTGGAAGGATTGTCTGGTGAAGTGTCAGTGATTTTGTGTGACAGGAAGCAACAAAACTGTGGTGAAGTGGTGCCAGGAAAGTGCCCACATTGACAGTGCCAACCCCAGATTGGAAGTGTGATTCAGCAGGATTATTGAGGTAACATTTGTTCATTTGACACTACCTGTGCATAGATTCCAGCTAAATTGGAGAGTAGGCACATTAGGCCTGCAGTCTGTCTACACAAATAAAGGGTTGACCTACATTGGTGCTGTGTTTTGGAACAATTCTCATCATCATGGCTGTCTATGGTACTGTATGATATTTTGACGAGAAATTCAAAAGTTTCGATGAATACAATGACAGACTTGTGGCATACATGGTTGCTAATCAGATTCCTGATGACCGAAAGGTTAGCACCTTTATAGCAGTGCTAGGTCCAGAGGCATGTAGGCTATTGAAAAATCTATGCTCCCAGCAAGTACCAAAACATTTGATCAATTAATTGAGCTGCTAGGTGCTCACTACAAACCGGAGCCTATCATCATTGCCGAGAGGCACAAGTATTGGTCCTCTGCACAAAAGGATGGGAAAGCATTTCTGCCTTCATTGCTCATCTGCCCTGGCAAGCCTGTATTTCAGATTAGCCAGCACTTGCGGATGAGTTAGCATCATCTGCTCATGACAGCATGGGAGCTGCTACAGGGAGTACTGCTCATGCTGTATCCAAGGATGGTGGCTATAAAGGGGGTGGAAACCAAAAGACTCACAGTAAATGTAGACATTGTGGGAAGGACACTCACAAGGAGGAAAATTGTTATCATAAGGATGCAACATGTTACCGTTGTAAGAAAAAGGGACATCTTCAGGTTGTGTGTCCAGTGAAGAAGTCAAATATCAATGCACCAATGGAGGTACTTCTGCCGGCACTCAGTCGGGAAATGCTTCATGTGGTAATTCTACTGGTAATCGAGCCAGGTATATGGACAATGAGCAGCATCAGTTGGATGACTGCCAGGATGAGACATATGACCAGCAGGATCAAGTGACAATTGGCCGTATTCATTGAGCGCCTAACCAGAGGTGGTTTATGCAGACCGGGTACATAAAGTTGAGCCCTATATGGCTGAGGTTAAAGTTGGTTGAATGGAAATAAAAATGGAAGTTGACACTGAGGCCTCACTTTCTACGGTTGGGAAACATGTTTATAGAGAGAAGTTAGATGGGTATGATTTGGTCCCATTTGACTCAACTCTGAGGAATTATTCTGGTGAAATTGTACCAGTTTTGGGATGTATTGACATACCGGTGTCCTATGATGGGTCAGAGGGGAAAGATCTGAAATTAGTACTGGTTAAAGGTAAAAGACCATGTCAAATATATATATATATATATATGTATATGACAAAGAAAGACCTAAATATGAATGGTATGTACTTTGTTTCTTGTTTAATTGTCCAGTTTGGCCACATGGACAGTGGAAAGTGAAGTTAGAAGGCCACACACTTTGCTCAATCTTTTTATCAAAATAATAAAGATGATGGGTCTTTTCAAGTCAATATCTACCCATACATGGGAGGCTTATCCTAAAATTCCAAGGATTATTATTCCAAAATTGCTTGTAAAGTCGAGTTGTTTAACACTGTGCTCTGTGGGAGCGGCCATGAGTAAACCTGGTGCAAGCTGGCCCCTCTCCTATGAGTAACATGGGTAATTTCTCGTTATCCAATATGGCGGAGTGGGGCCTCTTATACTAGATTCTAGGTGAACACTCTCTCAGAAAGATACAAGTTACTCTTTTTCTTACTCTCTGGTGAAAGACAAACCGATGATGTTGTTCTAAAAAGTGATGGACAAAGTTTCAAACGTTTGCAGTAGGCCTACATTATTGGGGGGGGGTGCTAACATGAGCATGGGTAATATGAGCAAGAGGAAAATCGTAATGAAAAACCAGGCTATGCTGATCACGATCATCACTGGGATATGTCCTAAGGTGACACATGAATCATACACAGTAAATAATCCATCAGTCGGGGATCGTAAATGTATATGAGAATTTGTGTACGGATACCTAAATAAAAATCAGTTAATTACTTCTGGTTTTAGTTGAATTGATGTCGCACGTGTATTCTTTCACAACTTGAATTGGTCCACTAAATGATAAATTATTTCATTGGCGACGATTGGATGGTGATCTAGTATCCCCGTGGAGTTTGTGGAAGGATTGTCTGGTGAAGTGTCAGTGATTTTGTGTGACAGGAAGCAACAAAACTGTGGTGAAGTGGTGCCAGGAAAGTGCCCACATTGACAGTGCCAACCCCAGATTGGAAGTGTGATTCAGCAGGATTATTGAGGTAACATTTGTTCATTTGACACTACCTGTGCATAGATTCCAGCTAAATTGGAGAGTAGGCACATTAGGCCTGCAGTCTGTCTACACAAATAAAGGGTTGACCTACATTGGTGCTGTGTTTTGGAACAATTCTCATCATCATGGCTGTCTATGGTACTGTATGATATTTTGACGAGAAATTCAAAAGTTTCGATGAATACAATGACAGACTTGTGGCATACATGGTTGCTAATCAGATTCCTGATGACCGAAAGATTAGCACCTTTATAGCAGTGCTAGGTCCAGAGGCATGTAGGCTATTGAAAAATCTATGCTCCCAGCAAGTACCAAAACATTTGTTCAATTAATTGAGCTGCTAGGTGCTCACTACAAACCGGAGCCTATCATCATTGCCGAGAGGCACAAGTATTGGTCCTCTGCACAAAAGGATGGGAAAGCATTTCTGCCTTCATTGCTCATCTGCCCTGGCAAGCCTGTATTTCAGATTAGCCAGCACTTGCGGATGAGTTAGCATCATCTGCTCATGACAGCATGGGAGCTGCTACAGGGAGTACTGCTCATGCTGTATCCAAGGATGGTGGCTATAAAGGGGGTGGAAACCAAAAGACTCACAGTAAATGTAGACATTGTGGGAAGGACACTCACAAGGAGGAAAATTGTTATCATAAGGATGCAACATGTTACCGTTGTAAGAAAAAGGGACATCTTCAGGTTGTGTGTCCAGTGAAGAAGTCAAATATCAATGCACCAATGGAGGTACTTCTGCCGGCACTCAGTCGGGAAATGCTTCATGTGGTAATTCTACTGGTAATCGAGCCAGGTATATGGACAATGAGCAGCATCAGTTGGATGACTGCCAGGATGAGACATATGACCAGCAGGATCAAGTGACAATTGGCCGTATTCATTGAGCGCCTAACCAGAGGTGGTTTATGCAGACCGGGTACATAAAGTTGAGCCCTATATGGCTGAGGTTAAAGTTGGTTGAATGGAAATAAAAATGGAAGTTGACACTGAGGCCTCACTTTCTACGGTTGGGAAACATGTTTATAGAGAGAAGTTAGATGGGTATGATTTGGTCCCATTTGACTCAACTCTGAGGAATTATTCTGGTGAAATTGTACCAGTTTTGGGATGTATTGACATACCGGTGTCCTATGATGGGTCAGAGGGGAAAGATCTGAAATTAGTACTGGTTAAAGGTAAAAGACCATGTCAAATATATATATATATATATGTATATGACAAAGAAAGACCTAAATATGAATGGTATGTACTTTGTTTCTTGTTTAATTGTCCAGTTTGGCCACATGGACAGTGGAAAGTGAAGTTAGAAGGCCACACACTTTGCTCAATCTTTTTATCAAAATAATAAAGATGATGGGTCTTTTCAAGTCAATATCTACCCATACATGGGAGGCTTATCCTAAAATTCCAAGGATTATTATTCCAAAATTGCTTGTAAAGTCGAGTTGTTTAACACTGTGCTCTGTGGGAGCGGCCATGAGTAAACCTGGTGCAAGCTGGCCCCTCTCCTATGAGTAACATGGGTAATTTCTCGTTATCCAATATGGCGGAGTGGGGCCTCTTATACTAGATTCTAGGTGAACACTCTCTCAGAAAGATACAAGTTACTCTTTTTCTTACTCTCTGGTGAAAGACAAACCGATGATGTTGTTCTAAAAAGTGAGGGACAGAGTTTCAAACATTTGCAGTAGGCCTACATTATTGGGGGGGGGGGTGCTAACATGAGCATGGGTAATATGAGCAAGAGGAAAATTGTAATGAAAAACCAGGCTATGCTGATCACGATCATCACTGGGATATGTCCTAAGGTGACACATGAATCATACACAGTAAATAATCCATCAGTCGGGGATCGTAAATGTATATGAGAATTTGTGTACGGATACCCTAAATAAAAATCAGTTAATTACTTCTGGTTTTAGTTGAATTGATGTCGCACTTGTATTCTTTCACAACTTGAATTGGTCCACTAAATGATAAATTATTTCATTGGCGACGATTGGATGGTGATCTAGTATCCCCGTGGAGTTTGTGGAAGGATTGTCTGGCGAAGTGTCAGTGATTTTGTGTGACAGGAAGCAACAAAACTGTGGTGAAGTGGTGCCAGGAAAGTGCCCACATTGACAGTGCCAACCCCAGATTGGAAGTGTGATTCAGCAGGATTATTGAGGTAACATTTGTTCATTTGACACTACCTGTGCATAGATTCCAGCTAAATTGGAGAGTAGGCACATTAGGCCTGCAGTCTGTCTACACAAATAAAGGGTTGACCTACATTGGTGCTGTGTTTTGGAACAATTCTCATCATCATGGCTGTCTATGGTACTGTATGATATTTTGACGAGAAATTCGAAAGTTTCGATGAATACAATGACAGACTTGTGGCATACATGGTTGCTAATCAGATTCCTGATGACCGAAAGATTAGCACCTTTATAGCAGTGCTAGGTCCAGAGGCATGTAGGCTATTGAAAAATCTATGCTCCCAGCAAGTACCAAAACATTTGATCAATTAATTGAGCTGCTAGGTGCTCACTACAAACCGGAGCCTATCATCATTGCCGAGAGGCACAAGTATTGGTCCTCTGCACAAAAGGATGGGAAAGCATTTCTGCCTTCATTGCTCATCTGCCCTGGCAAGCCTGTATTTCAGATTAGCCAGCACTTGCGGATGAGTTAGCATCATCTGCTCATGACAGCATGGGAGCTGCTACAAGGAGTACTGCTCATGCTGTATCCAAGGATGGTGGCTATAAAGGGGGTGGAAACCAAAAGACTCACAGTAAATGTAGACATTGTGGGAAGGACACTCACAAGGAGGAAAATTGTTATCATAAGGATGCAACATGTTACCGTTGTAAGAAAAAGGGACATCTTCAGGGTGTGTGTCCAGTGAAGAAGTCAAATATCAATGCACCAATGGAGGTACTTCTGCCGGCACTCAGTCGGGAAATGCTTCATGTGGTAATTCTACTGGTAATTGAGCCAGGTATATGGACGATGAGCAGCATCAGTTGGATGACTGCCAGGATGAGACATATGACCAGCAGGATCAAGTGACAATTGGCCTGTATTCATTGAGCGCCTAACCAGAGGTGGTTTATGCAGACCGGGTACATAAAGTTGAGCCCTATATGGCTGAGGTTAAAGTTGGTTGAATGGCAATAAAAATGGAAGTTGACACTGAGGCCTCACTTTCTACGGTTGGGAAACATGTTTATAGAGAGAAGTTAGATGGGTATGATTTGGTCCCATTTGACTCAACTCTGAGGAATTATTCTGGTGAAATTGTACCAGTTTTGGGATGTATTGACATACCAGTGTGCTATGATGGGTCAGAGGGGAAAGATCTGAAATTAGTAGTGGTTAAAGGTAAAAGACCATGTCTTCTGGGTAGAAATTGGTTGTCAAAGATCAATTTGAACTGGAAGGATATCTTCAGAGTTGAGAAAAATGTTCCAGTAGATGTAAGGAGTTCTGATGTACCAAGTTAACTTGAATCCTTCCTAAGGGAAAAGATGGATGTGTTTGATATTTCTAAGACAGGCATAAAAGGTTTAACAGCTGATGTCAAACTTAAACTAGGGGCCAAGCCTATTTATCAGAAGAGTAAACCTGTTCCATATGCTATGCGGGGTACTGTAGAAGAAGAGTATAGCCGGTTAGTAGAAAGTAACTTATTGGAACCTGTGAAGTACAGTTCATGGGCCTCTCCGGCTGTTCATATTCCGAGGGCAATTACTGATCAAATTCGAGTATGTGGGGATTACAAGTGAATGAGGGCATTGAAGATTATGGATATAAACTACCAAATGTGCAGGAGATAAACTTTGTGAAAATAGTGAAAATCCAAAAGTATTCTCATCTTTCGATCTTTCAGGTGCCTTCAATCAATTAATTCTTGATGATGCCTCTGCTGAGGTACTTACAGTAAACACACAAAAAGGGTTAATGCAACCTAAGAGGTTGAGTTTTGGAATAAAGACAGTACCTTCCATATTTCAGGCTACTATGGACGGTATGTTGTCTGGATTAGACCAAGTTTTCTGCTATGTAGATGATGTATTGATAGCGACAGAAACCAATGAGGAACATTTGAGTGTATTAAAGGAAGTGTTCGAAAGATTTGATAAATACAATGTCAAGTTGAATAAAAGAAAATGTAATTGGTTTAAGACGGAATTGACATACCTTGGTCATGTATTATGTGCAAAGGGTTTTTGTCCAGTCCATGATAAGGTAGAGGCTGTCAGACATGCTCTCCGTCCCCAGGACAAATCTGAGGTGAGGTCATTTTTAGGTATGGTGAATTACTATGGAAGATTTATTAAGAAATTGGCAACTGAATTACACCGATTGTACCAGATCTTGAACAAGGATGCTCCATTTGTCTGGACTGATGAATGTGAGAGAGCCTTTCATTTTGCTTGGACAGTGCTGTCAAGCGACAGTGTGTTGGTGCATTATGACCCAGAAAAGCCATTATTATTAAGTGTAGATGCCAGTCCTTATGAGCTAGGTGCCGTACTGAGTCACAAGATGGCTGATGGCACAGAGAGACCCATTGCTTATGCTTCCGGTACTTTGTCAGCTGCAGAGTGTAATTTTGCTCAGATCGAAAAGGAAGGTTTAGCTTCGGGGTGAAGAAATTTCACTTGTATCTATAATTATGGTCGTTCTTTTGAATTGATAACTGACCACAAACCACTGACTCATATATTTGGACCAAAGACAGGCGTACCAGAAATGGCTGCAGCTGGGCTGCAGAGATGGGCTTTGTTGTTGTCTGCGTATCAATACAATATTTCATACTGTTTATCATTGAATAATGCAAATGCTGATTCCTTGAGTAGGCTACCTTTGTCAAAGACTTAAAATTTGATGCTGATGAACATTATGTGTAGCAGACAGTGCTGGATTCTTTGCCTGTAACTGCTAAACGAGTGGAGAGTTGTACACAGAGAGATAATGTATTAACTATAGGCTATAGAATTTACTTTAAAGGGCTGGGGTGCTGAATGTCCAAGTGAAGAGTTGAGGCCATTCTGGATTTGAAGTTATGAACTATCACTTGAAGCAGGGTGTTTACTCTGGGGCTGTAGAGTGGTTATTCCCTGTGAGCTGCGTGGTCAGATGCTTGACGAACTGCATGCTGGACATCCAGGTGTATCTAGGATGAAGGCTCTGGCAAGATCATTTGTTTGGTGGCCAGGTAATGTCCTACAAATTGAATCTAATGTTCAAACATGTCATTTGTGTGTGGACATGCAGAACATGCCTAAGGAAGTACCACTTTTGTTTTGGCCTTGGGCAACACAACCCTGGCAGCGTATACATATTGACTATTTAGAAGATAAGGGTCAATCATTTTTATTAGTTGTGGATAGTCACTCAAAGTGACTAGAGGTATTCCCAATAGAATCTACTACAGCAGAAGCTACTAAGGATGTGTTAAGGACTTTATTTGCATGTTGGGTATTGCCACAGCATGTGGTCTCAGACAATGGACCTCAGCTCATGAGTTCAACAATTTCCTACAGAGGAATGGAATCAAGCAGACTTTGTGCCCACCATACCACTGGTGATATATGAGCATATGGTTTGTTGGCAATATGATCATATGCTCATATTATCAGTTCCCATTAGGCCTACCCCCCCTTATACTTTGATATTCAGTACTACTAGTAGTTTAGGATTGAGCTCATCTTGTTCAACAGTGGTAATATGAGCATCTTGCTGCTGATCGATCTGTGATGTTCAGTTGGTACAAACATAGTTGGATGTAACTCTCGGTCCAGGTAGTAAAGGGCACATGTCCATCTTTGAGATACGTCTTCAAGTGTCACTGGAGTGGCGGATCCAGGATTTGGAACAGGAGGGGGTGCAGCGCAGAAGGAGGGAGTGCACCCCCTAATTTTGAGCAAATTCTGGGGTTGAAAATATGCAATTCAACACTTAAGTATCGGTACTGAAAAAAGGAGGAGGCTCACCCCTCCGCATCCCCCATGTAAATCCGCCACACTTAGCGTGGATAATTTGAGCAGTTTTATATTTTCTTAAGTTTATGAAGGGACTTAGGATACTCAGAACATGTAACATATATATGTATAGGGATGCAGTATGTATGCATGAAGTAAATTTTTGATTTCTACATGAGATATTTAAGTTTCAGTCGCTTTTAATCCTTGCTATGGTACTCATATGTTTACGATAGGACAATAGCAAAGGTACAGGTGGGGAGGGGGAAACTTTACAATTACAAAAATAGCTTAATTAGCAGAGTGTGACTTCTTTTGAAAAGAGGGTACCTACTGACAGCTCTTTTTACCATAGGAGCAACACGCTCCTGGGGTGGCTCTTACACCTTCCGGTATCGCATCTACTCTGCTATTTGTCCCTGTATGTTGCTAGGCTCACACAGGTACTATCTAACTCTCCACTGAGCTATGAAAAAACCCTGCCCCCTTAATTTTCTCCCTGAGTAAGTTGGTATGGGTCTTTGATTCACAGGAGCACAAGGCTATGGGAGCATACATGTATGTTGATAGTTTAGAGATAGATGACATTCTAAGATTGATGGCTGGCTATATTGTCTGTGAGGCGCTGTGAAAAGCCACTCAGATATAGCGAGTCCCTTTCAGGGTATATTTCATTTTCACAAAGGTAATTTTACTCAGCATTTCCTCACAGAGGATGTTAGTAGTATAGTATGTATCGGAACAGGACTATAGCTAATCTAAGGAAATTACTCACTGGCCATGCAGCCAATCAGAGGCCTCCATTTGGTCATGTGACCTGTGAAGTCACTGGACCCCCGTGGTGCATGCCCATATATGGTCATGTGACCTTGACTTGACCTCATTTGCATAATAGGCCATGCCTCCATTTGGTCACGTGACCTGTGACGTCACTGGACCCCCGTGGTACATACCTATATATGGTCATGTGACCTCGACCTTGACCTATTTAGGGGTGTGCATACCCATATATGGTAATGTGACCTTGAGCTCGACTTAATTAGGGGATTACCCTGGTCACGTGACCCCTCATTTTGCATAATAGACAACGCCCCCTTGACCCATTTAGGGGAACAGGACTATAGCTAACTACAGGATGCAGCCAATCAGAGGCCTCCATTTGGTCACGTGACCTGTGGGTGCATGCCCATATATGGTCATGTGACCTTGAGCTTGACCTAATTAGTGGTGTGCATGCCCATATATGGTCATGTGCTCCATTTGGTCACGTGACCTGGTGGTGAGTTATAGGCCATGCCCCCTTTGGTCACGTGACCTACACCCCGCGCTTGGTGAGCTCCTTATTTGGAAAATAGTCCACACCCCCTTAGCCAATTAGAGGCCTTCATTTGTGACCTGATTATGTAAATGGGGTATGGTTAACCATGTAACCTTTTTTGTATGTAAACAACACCTGATTTAACTACGGAAAAAACCCTTGGGGCGGGTTGGGGGGCCCTTGGGTGGGGGGCCCCTTAAAAAAAGCTTGCCCAAAAAAATAAACTTGACGCAAGTAAAACGTTGAAGTAACGTAATGAGTGGGTGGCGCCACCTGTCGTTTTTTTTTTACTTTTTATTTGTACTTATTCATTTATATATTGTGTTCGCAGCAAGCATTAACACATTGTGTGTGCAACATGCTAAGGGGAGATAAAATAAATGCTACTTTTCTTTCAAGTGTTAGCTGTGAAAAATGTGTCAAACTCTAGTGTACGGTGAGAATGCAAAGTATGAAGGGTATATATGTCTGTCGCTCTAGTCTAAAGGACACAACTTCTTTTTTTTTGCGTCTTGGAAACTTCATCATCAACAATGTATTCTAGGATGCCTGTTTGTGAGGTTAAAGCTTTTCCAACGGATTTAGGTTCTTATCAGTAAGTATTTACCTTGTTTACCAGTATAACCATATTTTATAACCTTGAACCCGTAGAGGAAAGGTCACATGTGTGGTAAGGTATTTCTATTAGTTAGAGTTATGAGATACTATGTATGTTTAATAATGACAAAAATAATTTGTATCATTACATTTTTTTTCAAATATTCATGTTTTCATTTTTTTTTTCATTTATAAAGGTCGAGGGGGAAAGATATGTCCAAAAAGGCGGACACAATGCATCTGTATAGAGTATGCATTAATGACTACATAACACCTCAATACTTTCTCAAGATGTCAAACTGTTTGGAGGCCGTAATGATAGCCAAGAGGGAGAGAGCTAAAGGGTCAATGGTTATTACAATTGTGGAACGACCAACAGCCAGGTTATTAATGACCGACACTTGTCATTATTTACTACACAGGGAGTTTAATAGGACAATAAAAGATGAATGTTACGGATGTAAAAACCATAAGTTGGAGGTTAAATAACATGGATGCTACTCCGACAAGGAAGAACTTATTTCTATGTATGGAGAGTGATTTTTTTCCAGGATGCTTGTCGGTGATATTTGGAATGAATTTACAAGGTTGTGTGCCATTGTCAATACCCTGAATGTGAAAGAACTGATAACATATCTTTTCAATCTGGATTATAGACGTGTATTGGCTGACAAAAGCAAGACCTTTCCAGTAGAAATTCTATAACATAACTGTGAACAAAGTAAAAAAAAATGTTGAAATTTGTTATTTGTACTTATGATAACATTCATTCTAAGAAAATCACAAGGTAACTGATGAGGGAGTAGTGTATATTGAACTATTTGTCTGCCTATGAAATGACACTAGAATAAATGTGTTGCAAAAAGAGACTTGGATAAAGATATCAAGGGGTGCATGATTATGTAAATGAGAATTTTCATAAAAAAAATTACATCTTATTTTATTTTACCCATTTTTTTTAAATGAAAAATTAAAAGAATGAAAGTGGTGATGGTGTTGGATAAAAGAGGGTGAAGCGAGCAATTGGTGCCACATCTAAAGTAAACCCTTGATAAAAGACAACAAAAATAGAGACCATTTGTTAGCGTATATAACACCTGATGTGTTTCACAAGTTTGGTCTCGGTCAATACAGAAAAGATAGCAAGGTTAAATTCATATTTGATTAACTTGACAAACACAATACATAGAGCTCTATACATCTAGACAAGGCGCAGGTTTGGTTACCAGGGACGCTTTGGTTAGTTCATGGGTAACACACCAGGTGGCGACACTGCGCTAGCGCTGCGCTGTCATGGCGAGATCACGTATCAATTCATGCTGTATAAGCTCGGGTAATTGCTCAGAAGTGCTCCCACCTTTGTTTTTGGGAGTGATGGGTACTTAACTGGATTTGGGTTATGAATGGATTTTGTTGCTTGAAACCACGGGTAGAAACATTTTGAAAAGGGCAAAAAATATGCCCAAATTTTGGAGCGGGACGCATGGGTCAGTGCACTATAAAAGGAAATTGTTTTTTAGACCATATGTAATCGGCACAATGGAGGTGTATGAGATCGACGTTATTTTTCCAAATGGAGTAACTCTACACCTCACAGTAACAATGTTGGGGGGATGGTGGGTAATTTATCAAGATCGCGTCTAAAATTCAAAATTTTGAATCAATTTTGTGTCTGGTTAGCTGTCCTAAAGAGAAAGATTCGCTTTTATTTCCAGCATTACACTCAAAACGGGTTCTAAGGTAGGTGAAAGTTTACTGAGCGAAAAGTCCTGTTAACACATGTCAATGTTGTTGTTATGACGCATGCAACAGTTTAGGGTGTCACCAAATGGCTGGTTACCATGGTGATGGCCATGACAGACGTCAGTTTCGATACATCGATGCATATTCGAGATGGTGCCGGGCTGACGCGACTGCCAGGAAAAGTCCAACCAGACGCTGTGGCTGGCGTTCTTTGGATAAGTAAAGGTGCATAACATGTTAGCTGAACTTATCTACTGTTGTCACTTGATGTTGTCGGGGGTGGATAAGTGGTTACGGGGTGAACTGATATGTTATTGAGAATTTGGGTGTAAGTGGGGGGGCCCAAGAAGGGGGGGGAAAGGTTCTGTAGGGGATGGTGTTGTGGGATGGGAAAAGGGAAATCACCGACCTATCCGGTGCCGTGTACGACGCAGGGCCAAGGACGATCATCACATGAATCTAAACTAGATCTTGGGATTTATGTAAAAAAAAAAAGAAGGAAAACTCACCATCAAAAGTGTCAGTGCCCCTCTCAGCCAGTGTAGGATCAAACAGGAGGGATTTATCCTTTGGTGGTGTTAGAAGAAAGACCCGTTTCCTTGGATCATTTTCTCCATTATTGAGCGTCAAAATGGCGGAAAAAAGGTGTGGTCAATAACCAATCATGGTTGACGTTCTTAATCATCTCCTTCAGCTTAGTCAAAAAAAGATTGTGGTTCTACCACGATCGGTGTATTGTGAAAAGTGATGAGCTATGTCAGGTGTATGGTCACATGATGTATGTACACGCACACAACACGTGAGCACACAGCAAAGGACGCCTATGATTGGTGACAACAAGTGTGACCATGGTGAAAACTCGAGGTGATATCCGAGAAGTGTTTGTTATTGAGTCTGTGGACAATATTGAAGATTTATCATAGATAACTGATGCAGTATTCTTTAGGGTGAGTACATCCTTAATCAGTGCTAATAGTTTTTGATTAGACGGCGGGGTGGTTGCTATGGATACACCAGAAACATTAACCGGTGGGTTTCCAAAATGCCGCCACAGTGGTAGGTTAATGAAAACTCGGACAATGGGTCCAGTGTAAAGTTTTGGGCGCAGGACAAATTAGAATTTACCATTATCATGTCGCGATCCCTTTAGTGTACACGTACTGATGCTATAGAGTAGGTTGTATTTTTTTATTTGTACTTATACAGATATTTGATATTTCTGTAGCACATAACCCAGGGGAACATGTACACAGGGCCCTGTCTTTCCTTATCTTATGGACAGATACGGACGTCCGTATGTCACATACGGACCTCCCTATGTTGGTAAATCAAATACGGCTAGGGGGGTAGCAGGTGGTATCCTAAGAGTGACATATGGACATCCGTATGTCACATACAGACGTCCATATGTGATATACAGACGTCCATATGTGACATATGGAGGTCCGTATGTGTGGTCGGTATCTGATATTATTCTGTATCATTTTAATACATTCTAACATAAGGAATGACAGGCCCCTGGTGGGGAGATTCAAAAGCAGATAAAGTTGGTCAGTATAGGGGCTATTCTCATAGTTTAGAGGAAAACAGGTAAGACGGGTCTTTAGGACCAGGCAAGTTTGACTGACAGAACAAGAAAGTGGGATTTTAATCCAAATACCTTTATTTAAAAAAATTACACTGATAATAAATCAAATGTGTACTTGAGTCAAAACTATGCTACAAATAGTATACTTGGGCCCATATGGACAATAAGTTATCCACATATCTATAGGAAATACAGTAGTCAGAATAAGTGGGAAGGTTTTAAAAATGTTGGGGAAATAACATAGGAGGGGTGAACTACAACTTATAAAATTACCAGCTTCACACATATCCATGTTCGTGTGATTCATCAATGTGAGTAGGATCTGGATATGGTTATGTAAGTTGGTAGCGATTGTACCAGTGTATACTCTGTGGAGTAGACATTGCTTGTATCAAAGCAAATCAGGAATACCTCAGTTCTATAAATAGAGTAAATACTTTTCCCAGTTTGATGGGTATGGGTACAGTGACGTGTAGCTTGTTTTGATTCTGCCAGTGCACATGCACTCTCCTCTTGTAGTAGTAACCTATGGGTTCACTTAGTATCAGCCCACCCTTAGAAATATTTTTGTTTCCTGTACAGAGAGTTGGTGGATTTTTTTTTTGTGAGAATGAGAAAATTTTTTCCTGAGTTCTGAAAATTTTTTTTTTTTATGTCCATCAGCATAAGAACCTTAGAATGTGATGGCGAATTCAGCCAGTCCTCGCTTACAATGTTCATGAACAATTTAAAAAATATTTTCCTAAAAGAGATTTTTCCTACCTCTCTCATGGGTCTGAAAAATCCCACCCTCTGGACAGGAAACGAGCATATTTTAAGGGTAGCATCATAGTTCCCTTTGTGGGCAATATGTAGTGCATCTAATAAATTATTGAGGTCTACTTGTATTGCCTCATTGGGATTAAACAACTAGGTCTCAATATGGGTGAAAGTGAAATGTCAGTAAATCTAAACTAAAATTGAAGAGGAAGGGCCTTGGCCAAGGAGTTTGACTGAAACTGTAAAAATGGCACCATGCTGTAATTTTTTTTCAACCCTGGAGGACCCCACTCCTAGAGAGGTATATTTTCATAGCCCATCTGCCAGTCAGCTCCCTATGTTATAGCTCCATAGACATCCTACTCATTTTTTTCCAAATTTCTATAGTGGATAAAATCACCAAAAAAGCTGAAAAGTAAAAAAGAAAAGATAGCATATATCCCATGTCTAGCTCTTTTTAATGGGTCACCATATTCCAATGAAATATCATAATAGAATTTTCCATTCTCGTTGCTAATAAAATGAACTGTGTCTATCAACACATTGGAAGCTGTAATCCAGTAACCAAGACATCAATATCTATTTATGGTAAGACTATTTTGTTAACGACAAAAAGTGTAACTGACATACCTCTAATTTTGAGCAATGATGAACTGCTTTCTCAACCACCATTTCTTCCAAGCATAATTTGCAGTTTTGCTACATATAAATGAATGGGAGCAAGAAAACATTTACCTTTGGAAATAAAGGGCTTATTGTGATAGACATTGTCCATCACACATATGTATGACAGGAAGGTAAATGACTGCAACTTGCTACCTACCTGCTGGAATTCCTACAGTGACATACAAAAGAGTGCACAACCCACCTTCCTCAGACCATTCGCCCACAACTTACTCCTGCTCTGTGATTACCAAACTTGTGTCACCCTGGTGCTAGTAGTTCTCCAAGTACCCTACAAAGGGCAATACTGTACTGGTATTTTCTCTGTTACGCCTACTACTACACCTGTTGCTGCTACGCTACTTCTACTACTGTTATTGTTACTGGTGCTGCTGCTACTGCTGCTGCTGTCACTGCTGCTGCTGTTGTTGGTGCTCTTACTACTAGATACTACTGTCACTGGTGTTGTACTTACTGCTGCTGCTGCTGCTACTGCTGCTGCACATGCACATGCCCCTGCTGTACATGCACATGCTGGTGCTGCCACTGCACTTGCTCCTACCACTGCACATGTTCCTGCTTCTGCTGCCTCTGCTGCTGCTGATGCTGTCAGCGGACGTAATCTACCCTTCCAAGAAAAATCAGTGCTCTTTATATAGTTGAGAGAAAGATGTAATCCTGTTTGCACCTGGATCTTTTCACCCCTGGATCAATCAACATGAAAAAGGGAAAAATGCTTTTTGGAATAAGTGTATCAAAGCGGATAACAGGTGTAACAACTGTGATAATTACCTTAATGCGACTTACATGTATAAGAGGATTATGGAACGTTAGGAGATTAAGGTGTTCAAAGACTGTATACAAAAACTACAGGGGGTGCTTAACAACAAAGGAAAAGTATAATCTTGTAAGAGAAAAGTCAAAGTGCTTTAATTGGATTACTCACTACCAAAGGTGTGGGGTACACAGCAGAAATGGTGGACACGTACCCACCTCCCCGCCTGCCTGCCTACCTACCTACCTACCTACCAACCTACCTACCTACCTACCTACCTACCTACCTACCTACCGTAGGACATCGTGTATAAGGCACACCCCCAATTTGAGGAAAATGGTATAAAGTGGAAAATACCTATTGTTTTCACCTCAAGGAAAAAATAACTCAACGTGCATGTCCACCTTTGTACGTACCTGCCTTTGTACATGCCTGCCTTTGTAACTACAAACGTACACATGTGGTAAGCAGATTAAGTCTAATAAATCAGTTAATAAGTTAATCCCCGTTTCTACTCCTCCTCTTGTCGCCAACCTGGGGTGTGGGTTACCTTTTATGTCTGATTGGGAAAAAGTAAACTCAGATCTTTTCTTTTAATCCTCATGCAGTGCACGGTGGGTGACTATGGGATAAAATCCTTTAAGCCTTTTGTCTTTTCCCTCTGGGACCAACTACACTTAATAAACTAAGGAATCCATGCCTACAGCAACCGGCAGGTGAAAATCAAATCAGATACCCTACCAAGCAGAGACCACTGTAAAAAAAAAATGGGATTAAATCTCTTTTAAGTCTTTTGATCAATTCAAAACCACAGTTAAGAGGTTTATTTAGGACGGGTACATAAGGAAGAGTAAAATTTTGTTCCCTCACACTTTCTCGCAAAAGGATCACTTCTTGCAGAATTTACCTGGCCCTATGTGGAGATGAATGTTGACGGCGCCACGGTTCCCCGGGTGCCAGGCCGGTTCGGGGGGGCAGAGTCCCCGATCAAGAATATCTGCCAGAACTCATCTAAATTCGAATTACATTCAGATGAGTTCATCTGAAACTTATGGAAACTTAAATGAAAGATTTTTATTCAGATGAGATCTCATCTGAAAACAGTCAGAAGTGTGTGACAGCATGGTCCCACCACGTCCCTGAGGAACTGAGGCGGCGTGAATGTTTATCTCCAGTGTGACATTGTTCTACTTCCAGCCAGGTTAAAATCCCAAGAAGAGACCCAGATGCTACGCAGACAGATTGATAGGAGTATATCAATTTCACAATCAGAAAACCTGACCTCTCATCAAAAGACGGTTAGTATTTTTATTCTTTTTGGGGTAAGCTTTTAGCTTGCCTTAGTCAGTATTGAGGTTTTATCATGGATTAATCCTGCAACCTCCTTTTAAAATAACTACATCTTTAAATATGGTTTAATCAGCAACACTTTAGAGCTATCTCTAATTAAAATAATATAATTTTTCCCCCTGTAATTCCGCCACAGGGTGCTAGGTGGCGTTGCAACAACAACGCACATTTAACGTACATGTATGATTTAAACACCTTTTTCTGTAGATTAGTGGATGAGGTTGAGTATATAAGATCACGCCGGGTAATGTTATAAACGGAGGCAGGCCACAGCATTAATCAGCAACAGTGAGCATCCTGCTGAACAAAGTCCGCTGGCGACCGACTATTACAGCAGCTGGTATGCTAAGGGTAGTCGGCCCCCAGGCGACTTTACCCCTACATGTCCGTGAGCTGAGATGCAAGCACGAAACCCGCCTCACCCTTTTCTCCCAAACCTAATATTAAACCATCCCCATATCCTTAAATCTGACATGTGCAGCGGTGGCACTGAGCAAATACTGGGGGGAAAGATCTCATCTACTTTACCCACTTGCTTGCTTCACCCTCTTTCATCCAACATCATCACCACACTCATCCTTTTTTAATATTAGTAAACCCACCTCTGGCCTTAAGGTAGGGTCAACAATCCCCTAATTAGGTCAAGGGAATGTGGTCTCTTATACAAATAAGGGGTTACATAACCGGGGTAATCCCCTAATTAGGTATTACAAAAAAAAGTATCACAGTCATATATATCCTTTATACTTTACATTTTTACCACAAATTAAAACTCTTCAAAAAGAATTTGAAAGGGGCCCCTCCCCACCCCAAGGCCCCCCACCCCACCCTACCCTAAGGGGGCCCCCCACCCCAAGGGCCCCCCACCCCACCCCAAGGGTTTTTCCTAATATTTTTTTTTTTTTACCCCAAAAAAAAAACCACGTAGTTAAATCAGGTGTTGTTTACATACAAAAAACGTTACGTGGTTAACCAACCCCCATTTACATAATCGGGTCATGAATGAAGGCCTCTAATTGGCTAAGGGGGTGTGGACTATTTTCCAAACAAGGAGCTCACCTCACGCGGGGTGTAGGTCACGTGACCAAAGGGGGCATGGCCTATTTTCCAAATAAGGAACTCACCACCAGGTCACATGACCAATGGAGCACATGACCATATATGGGCATGCACACTGCTAATTAGGTTGAGCTCAAGGTCACATGACCATATATGGGCATGCACCCACAGGTCACGTGACCAAATGGAGGCCTCTGATTGGCTACATCCTGTAGTTAGCTTTAGTCCTGTTCCCTAAATAGGTCAAGGGGGGGTGGTCTATTATGCAAAATGAGGGGTCACGTGACCGGGGTAATCCCCTAATTAGGTCGAGCTCAAGGTCACATGACCATATATGGGTATGCACACCCCTAATTAGGTCAAGGTCGAGGTCACATGACCATATATGGGTATGCACCACGGGAGTCCAGTGACGTCACAGGTCACGTGACCAAATGGAGGCATGGCCTATTATGCAAATGAGGTCAAGTCAAGGTCACATGACCATATATGGGCATGCACTAAGGGGGGTCCAGTGACGTCATAGGTCATGTGACCAAATGGAGGCCTCTGATTGGCTGCATGCCCAGTGAGTAATATCCCTAGATTAGCTAGATTAGCTATAGTCCCGTTCCGATACATACTATACTACTGATGTTTAAATACACGCTGAACTATGGACATACACACGGATGAGATAAATAATAAAATAGCTATCATATAAGGTAAAATAAGACTATGGGATTGGGTGTAGATTTGGTATAACAGTGCATATAACAGGAAAACAGGAGGTAGAAGAATGGGAGGCTTTCTGACATTTCTATGGGGAGAGTAAGGTGTGCTTTTTGTGCTCCTGGAGTAAACACATTCTTCTGCCAACACCAGATGCCCTTCCCCTTGTAGAGCATGCACATAATACCATCAATGCATTCCTGGTACAGTCTACTAGCCTTCTGAAGGTGAGAACATCACACACAGACACACGTGTGTGGATGCGTATGCTCCAAGAGGGATTTACTAAAAGTGGGATTGTGTTGATGATGGTTGATCAATGCAAAGTGCACAGCTAATGCCATATTACGTATTTGATAGACATCAGTTGATAGCTTAATAAATGTGTCCGTGTATATGGATATGCTAAAGAGATACATGCACGAGGGGGCAAAAAGAAGGAGATTAAATCCCTTTTATATTTGGCTATACTACTAAAAGGCTTTTGTAGAACAACCGGGCGTTTTATTGGCAAAAATGGATGTCTATCTTTCTTGGTTAATTTTACAGTTTCAAAAGTCACCTTAATTTTTCTGGACTATCACCACTACTTCTAAATGGCTATGGGTAATTAATCATACATCGTTTTGGCTTGAATCGTTTTGGCTTGAATGCCATATTCAGAAAGGACTATGTTACACTGAAAACCTAGAAGTTCTGAAACTAGTCAGCGGTGACCACTTTAGGTCCTCAAGTTGAAGATACCTAAAACTACAGCTTTAGGTAGTCAAAATGACGACTTTAAGTCGTCATTCTGACGACCTGAGTCATAAATATGACGACTCTGTACTGTCAGTATTGTCATCCTGATGACTCAGGTCATCAGGATGATGACCTAAAGTCGTTATTTTGACTACCTAAAGCTGTAGTTTTAGGTATCGTCAACTTAAAGGACCTAAAGTGGTCACCGCTGACTAGTTTCGGATCTTCCATGTTTTCAGTGTATTTTTATAAATGGTTTTGTTCTATATGGTTTGATCAGTTTACGGGCCAGAACATTAGTGAAAGTCTCAAAATGAGCCAATAAGCCACTTAGTGGGGAAATATAAAACTTGGAAAGGAAAAAAGATTCAATGTAAAAAAAAAAAATAATAATAATATCACATTTATGTAGTGTTTAACACATATTCACTGTAACATCACTTGATTAAACACTATTTAATTGAAAAAGAAATAACAGTGAAACACCGTGAAATTCAACAATGATTCTCTGTAAAACCTTTAACAGTGTAGGGAAAGCCACTCAATGCCTGCATACAATGCATAAGGTGTCTACACTGCAAAAATGGTGTTTAGATCCTAAACACAATTCTAAACATATTCTTGCAACGTTTTTGTAATCACATTAATTTCCTAAACATGTTTAGCCAAACAATGTGCTTAGCTCAAGTGTTTAGAAATGTAGGTGTTTAGGTTAAAACTTTTGTGTTTAAATATATGAATTTTTGTGTTTAGGTGTTTAAGAATTTTTGTGTTTAGATGTTTAAATGATTTTATGGAGAGTTAAGGTTTGCAGACATGTATGCATTAAAAAAACAGAGATATATATTTTTTTTCTCATTTACTGGGGGGGGGGCATCAGCAGGTATTTACTTGTCAAAGTCTCCAAAGATGTCAGCCACACCTATTTATGTGTACATATATTACACACTGCATCAGAATGAGAGACTTGAGAAAGTACAACAGCTTTGCAGGAAGGACATTGCCTTATCTACTCCAGAATAACATCAAATAGGTGTCAGTCATGGAGTTTATTGATTATTTTATGGTAATGATGGTGGCATGAGGTGAATCTAGTCAATTTTCTATTGCTCTTTCTATTCACATGACATTCTATTAAATGAAACCATGATAAACATGTGATTTGGGGGCATTTGTCACAACAATTGATTATAACTGTGTGCAGATAGTCCAGTCAAAGGTAGTGCTGGTACCTGGTGTGGATTCAACATCCAAGTATCTAAACATATTGATGTTTAAATCTAAACACCTATTATTCAACTGTCTCAACTCTAAACATCTAAACATGTTTAGCATAAATGTTTATGTAGTTAGAATAAAAGTGTTCATTTCCTAAATGTGTAGTCAATGAGACACCTAACTGACCTATATGTTTAGGTTTTAAACGTGTTTAGACCTAAACATGTTTAAAATCTAAACACCATTTTTGCAGTGTATGGGAGGTGAAAATATCTGGTCAGCTTTGAGTGCTAGATAATATAATCTTTCATGATAATACATTGAATATGATAGAATTTGATATATCAGCAACTCTGAGGATGCTGGCCCTTTTCTTGGAGCTAGAAAGGGTTAGAGCCACTGTGAGAGAAGACTAAATGTACCATATAAATGATGTGTCAAGTTAGAACACAGGAACAATTCTGATGTGAAGTTTTGAGGCTAAGATTCTTCACTGCAAAAGGTGCTTGGGGGTACAAAGGTCTAGCATCAACAGTGGTCTCTCTATAGAAATTAGCCGTATATACCTTTCCTTACCTTTCCCTACATATATAATGTAGCTTTAACATGAACTGCCAGGTGAGGATGCTGCTTTTAGGGGTTTAAGCATTGCATATATACACTCTCAACAAAACGATCCTCTGCTGGAGTCTAGTACATACTCTGGCATTGCATGAGTATTGGGACAGGTTCAGCTTGATACTACCCTCTGCCAAGCCATACTCACCTGACCCTCTCCACTTACACATGGCCTGAGTAATAGTATCAGTCTGCCTCTGAAAGGTTACTCAGACATGGTTCCATACTCAGTCTGAATACTACAGCAAAGCATGGGTCTAGCCCCTACACTGATGTCAGAGATTATATCATATCCTAGCACCAACCACACCACATGCCTCATTAGTTCAGGTCATAGGGCACTGGACTTTGCATCTGAAGGTGGCAAGTTCAAGTCCCATTGAGAAGTTTTGTACAGATTGCTTATTTTGGTAAGTCAATCTTATTGCTACAATGTGAGCATGAATATGTACTCCCAACCATTCCTGCACATCTTTGTAATAAATGAAATATCAACATTATAGTAAACACCAGAATTTTCTGGTGCTGGTACTGTTGGATAAAGTGAAATCTAAATACCAGTCTGCTAAGTATTGGCCTGCTGACTGGTAGCTTGTGGGTGACATCTTCCTATATCACAGTGCAGAAGGTACTAGGGTAAGTGGCAGTTATCCCATCCAACATGGCGAAACCTGTAATGTGCTATACAAAATTTAAACTGTATTTCAACTGATATTTGAGTAATGTTAAGTTGATTAGATGGGGTGTACAACACGCACAGTCATCTGAAGCAATAACTATAGGCTGACATTTTCTAGAGCAGTAGTATAGAGAGGTTTTAGATTTGTCAGTACTAGGGTAACTCGGTTTGTTTACAATAACAAGGACTAGGATAACTCCTAATGAAGTTACCCTAGTACCCAATTTTCAGTTTTGGCTGATTTATAAGTAATCCAAGTAATGTATTAACTGTAGGTCTTGTCTCCATAAGTACCCATGCCCCATCTAAGAATCTGTAATAGTATTATGAAATAGAAAAGTGTATTAAAAGCAAAGAAAGAGGAAATGTGTTCAAACCGGTTTGCATATGACCCTTCACATTTGATGGGGTAACTGCCAGTTACCCTAGTACCTTCTGCACTGCGCATATGCTCTACTCTAGTCTGTGTTTCATATTAGTCTATATGACCAATGACATCTCACTGTAGTAGGTCTATGGTTGAAATAGCATATTAAAAGTACCACTTTCAACATTTGCCTAGTTAGCACAGAAAGGAGAACAAAGGTCTCACAATCAGGAGGTACCCAGTTCAAATCCCACTAAGGAGCAATAAGGAAACTGAAACCAGAAATGCACAAACTATTCATGGACTAATTAGACTGCCATAAGAAGTTGAACTTTTGACTATTTGAAATCCTTGTGTGTGAAATAATGGGCCTTTGTCATACGGTGCCCTTAATTTCTATATTTCTTAAACAACTCATGTGTTGGGCTTAATACAGCCTACAGCTGAGTATTTAAGTGCTACAAATGCAGAGCTACATAACCATTACAATTTAGACTGTTTGTAAGCCCTATGTCAGCCCTATGATGCAGTGCTGACTAGTCACTCATTAAGTGGGGTTGTGCCCACTGGGTAGTGTTGCTGGACTCACTCCGAAGGTAGAGTCCAGGAAAGTTTGTTCCTTTGTATTGAGATACTCTGGCAGTGCATGACACCCTTGGTAAGAAAGACTCCTGAAATGTTGGAGCCTGTTCAGGTAGGGTCCAGCATTGCCTGAACCTCTTCATCGAGATACTCAGGCAATGTCCTATTCTCTGTGTGTACTTACATAGGGCCTAAATACTACTCATAGTGAGGAATCTGGTTCATCCTCATGTATAAAATAAGTACAAGGACAGAAGGACTTAATCTGTTCAACTTCTGCTGGATAAGTAGAGGTACTAGCATTATATATTTGTCTGTGTTTTCCCCATTCTTCGTGTTACATTGGGATGATCCAATGCTGGATGTGCAAGCTGCTACACCAGCATCCGGGTCAGTATAAAACTCTATTGTTATTGCCATTAGTGAGTTATTTCTTTGTCCACAAAACTACATTAAGCACTTACAATGGTTTCAATTTAGCCACTAATGGCTATTCGGCGATACTTACTTATTATACCTCGTAGTATAACGTAATCCTGTTTTCCATTTTGGACAGAAAGCTTCACGTCCATCGCCCCTTACGGCGTGGACAACAGGACATAAAATTTAGGGCTTATACAATTGTATAGGACCATATACCCATCATCTGAGACAGTCTCACAAATTTCCTGTGCTTCAGCCTATGGGCAGAACATTTCTATGAAAGTACATAGCTATATTGTGTATAAGCCTTATTGAGATTTGATCCATACCAAATTCCGCTACTACATATACTACTAAATGTTTTTACTTACGATAATGTCTCTGAAACGTTTTCTCGCCAAACGTTTTACAACATTTAAATGAAGTTCTAAATCTTTTTCGGATGTAAGAAAAACATGTTATTGACACATGCATGTGTATTGCCTTATCTAAAATTGATCTATGTACAGATATTATAATGGATAAGGCCACGTTCAGATAGGTCACCGAATTCACTAATCAGTTATCTAGACATCCATTTACCCATAATATAATCCATTAGAAGCAGCCTACTTGTCATTGTTATCATGCAACGACCTGGTGCCCATCTATTACCTGTAGCACAACCATCCAGACTGCAGATAAAACATATATTGCAAGATTATGGCAGGTCTACACCGTATTCATCTAACATACCCGGTAGGTGAAATTTCTGTATTCACATGCTTCATTAAAATGTCGATGCATTTTGTTACAATGTAAACCCTTTAATAATGATTCGATTTGAAAGCCATAAGACTGGCATGTAGCCCAATGCCTATAGTTCATAGACAGGCATTTGGTCCGGCAATTAGATCTAGAGGATTTCTGCCGGTCCTGCAGCCTTTTTGCCAGTGTCCGGCGTGTTTTCACAACGATTGTAAACCCCAAAATCCTCAAAGTAATGTGATATTGGAGATAATAGTGCACGTTCACGCCAGTATGAAGGATATAGTAATAAAACAGAAAGCTGGCAGGCTACTCTGAGAACGCTCTGTGAGCCAGCTGCTACTGGGCAGCAGTGGGATCCAAGAGACTGATGTATTCTTATTTCGTGATTACTCATTTTTACTCATTTGTAGCTCTGCCCCATCCTGCTTATATCTACTCAAATTGTTTCCGTCCATGTCCCTTGATTTAACCCTATGCCGGACACACATTAAATATAATGTAAATCTTTGCCATCACGATGCATTCATTAATTGGTTCAATCCAATCATTTGTTCTCATGGTATGGTCAAGAAGTTTAGATACTATAGAGGATTAGGTGGTTTATGGAGCTGTGGTATTCCTTCATCAGGAGGGTATCTCAAAAAGATTTGGAATTGATCCTGTCGGAGGTGATAATTCCAAAATTGAACTCACTGACCTTCTGGAGTGGATTCCCTCTTGTATTGTAAAGAGGGAGTCAGTTATAGGAGTGGTATAGGAGGGGTCCAGTCTCTTATTTTGCAACTCGACCTATTTCCGTGCAGTTCACTTGTAGCAGAGGTCAAGCAGGGAAGTCTGTTCTTAGGGTGAGAATTGTAGGAGAACTGCAGGATCAAATAGTTACGGTGAGAACTGGTTTCCCAATCTTTTTGAGATACCCTCCAGGGTGATATTAAAGGGTAAGAAGGAACTACCTAGACCAGGAAATCCTGCTGATTCCAAACTTTGTGATTATGATTCTCAGAAATTGACAAAAAGTACCCAAAAATGAGGTTTGATAAAGAAAATATTTTTTTAGAATTGTACAAAAATAATATTCAAAATGATGAGAAGTCTTTATAGACACAACATGTAAACCAGAGTTAGTACCTCAATGCACATATCCAAATGTCTGCCTATCTCCCAATCTGACAAGTATTCTTACTGTGCATTACTCTGCCTATCTCACATACTGCCTATCCCTTAGTCTACCTATCACTCATACTGCCTATCGCTTGAATCAAAAGCATCTTGAGTTAAGTAAGGCTATTTCCCAAAAGGCCTAAATACTAAAGCTTACTCCTCACTTCACCTAATCTTCTCTGGTCCTAGTTTCCAATAGTTTACCTCTCCTCAATCTGCCTATCATTCATTTTACCTATCCCTCATGGTGACTATCCCTCAGACCATTACGTATATTTAGGCCCTAATGGTTAACAGTACTTTGATTATCATATCTACCATTTTGTTCCTACCTATCCTTAATGATGTCTATCATAAAGCCTAACTATCCTTCATTATACCTATCCCCCAACTCTGCATATCCCTCATATTTGACTTGCACATCTGTCCCTAGCACCCATGTTTTCTTTATTTTACATTTGCTCATCTTAAAAGGTACTCTCTGCCTATCCCTCAAACTACCTATCCCCCTTGCTACCAATCCTTTGGAATGCCTATCCCTCATGCTCTGCATATGGCTTTCTTACAATCTCAGCTCAGTCAGTCTAACCCACTCTCTCTATACATATCTCAGCTTGTGTTGAATTTCTTCCACCTATCTCCAGGTCTATGCCTTGTGAAACATATCCATCCCCTATTATGCCTATCCTCCATTCATATCGTTATATGGCCAATTGCAGTGAGATGGGGTCAAACCCTTGAAAAGGAGGTAAAGGTGACTAAAAACTGAAGTGGACATTTTCTCTTTCCATTAAGTGGGTATGGTCAGGATCTTTCTTGCAAACCATAGTTTTGTCTATGTATGATTGATATTTAAAGCAGCAGACTGCAATGTAAGGGTCTTTTTAGGGGTATTTTGAACGTTTTCTCATAGGGCACCCAATGTTTTGAAACAAAATGAAAAGAAAAAGCATTGTCCAGAAATCAATAATGAATTGTATTTACCATTAGCCCCTGATATTTAGCATCATATATAATCACTTTTAGATTTATATCCCCTCTCTGCCAGGAATTATAGGTACAGTGGAACCGTACGTGCCTCATTTTTCATTGTATTCTATAGCATAATTAAGAATACCTATATAAGATTCAAATAGATATTAAGAAACCCTCATGTGTCTACAATAAGGCAGTACAGAAGAATAACCATAACTTTGAACATGTAGGCTACCACATCCATCTATATAAATCAAAAAGGATTTGAGGTAGTTTTAGAGGAACCATATGTGCCACATGTTTGACTTACTTGTGAATTAACCATTGGGATATAGTAAAAGATTTTAATCTCATTGAAAGACACTTGTATAAGGACTTGGTAAAATGATTTCTGGCAAGATTGTACCAATTATTCAGGGTTTATCATAAGTTTCTTGTTCAAAATGTGCAGAACTGTATGTGCCACACAACCTAAAATGCATTTAAAATCTTGAATTTGATATAGGAATGTCTAAAACAGATTACTAGTGGAAAGAGACAATGGCCAGCATCATAAATCGTGAATTTAGTATCAATATGGTTTGTTAAATATGGGAAAACTCTGCTCCAAAAAATGATGCTATTTTGACCAGAATCCCATAGGATTCAATGGTAAATGAATGATTTGCACCCAAAATTGGCAATTAATCATATTAGTGTTCCCAATTTTCAGGTTAGACTCCTGTATGCATCAGTTTTGTTCACACAAATTTCTGGAACAATCCAAGCATTTTCATTTTTTCACTGAATTTGATCTCTGTGACTCCAACTCGCTGCAATTGACCATATAGGTAAACTGAAAGATATACAGCATGAATGATAGGTAGATGTATGAATAAGGTGGACTGTAACCAGTATGTTAGGTTATAGGTTGACTAAGAAATCATAATGAAGGTTGGTTGTGACATAGGTAGGTTAAGAGAGTTGAGATAGGTAAGAGAGCTATATAGAGAGCATGGGGGATAGGTAGTATGAGCAATTAGCAATTTGAGGAATAGGCACAGAGTACCTTGTAAGATGAGCAAACATAAACAAAATGAAAATATGGGTACTAGGGACAGATATGCAAGTCAAATATGATGGATGTGCAGAGTTGGGGGATAGGCACAATGAGTGATAGGTAGGCTTTATGATAGGCATTATTAGGTATGCGGTAGGTAAAATTGAAATAGTAGACATGGTAAGGAATGTATTAATAACCAATAAAGGGTTATATAGCAGACACACAGTGCAGATTAAACATGAGGGTCTGATGGATAGTCACCATGAGGGATAGGTAAAATGAGTGATAGGCAGATTGAGGATAGGTAGACTAAAGGAAAGAAGGAACAAATAAAATAAGGTAAGGTGAGGGGTAAGCATTATAAGTTAAGCCTTTTAAGAGATGACCAGATTTAACTGTAGATGTTTTGGATTGTTTTTGGATTTGCATACTACTGGTCAGGTTCTGAGAATAAAGACCATCATTTTTGGATTAAGCAGGATTTTTTTTTAGCTTAGATGGTCCATTCATTTCATTTGGTATCCCTTTCATGAAGATACATGATAGCTCCATAACCCCCTTATCCTACATAGGGCCCAATACTGAACACACAAGGTCAACTAGTTTCATGGGGGGTAGAGGGGGGTTGGCCTTTACTATAGGACTGTATGGAATAACCCATCCTATACTGGACAATCCTTGGTATGGTAACAAAGGAACTATTTCAGCCAATGTAACGAGGTGAAGTTGACAACACTGCTTTTATTAAGGAATAGCGAGGTAAAAACATTAAAGAGCAGACAGAACCTTGTCTGCCGTCCTTGCAAAGGGCATTTTAGGTTAGCCAGAGCAGAGACATAATCAGTGGGTGTAGTGAGAGAGGCACTGCTTGTAGAGTATAGTTGTAGGTGAGTGGTGCGGGGAGGCGGGGTGGTTCCAACACCCTGAAGGTACATCCCAGTTATGCTATCTGGAGGGTCTTGCCAAAAGAAAACGACATAGGACCTCTTAATTTTTTCATAGATTACTGATGGAAACGTGAATGGGCTAACTCATTTTCACAGTACTGCCAAATAAACACTTAGTAAAGGGATGTAAAGAACATAGAAAATAGAGAAACCGCATCCCTACCCTATGCTATATGTCTCATATATATATATATATATATATATATATGTATATATATATATATATATATATATATATATATATATATATATATATATATATATATATATATACATATATATGTTTATAAATATATAATATATATTGGGATGGACAAGCTTTTTTTGACTTGGGAAGCCCAGAAAAAAAAAATTTCTGCAAAGTCCCCACTTCGCTCCCCACAGTGTCGATATATATGCATATTTGCATTATGAAGTGAGGTTGCCATGTAAAATGATTATTTTGACTTGGGAAGAATAGAAAGAATAAACATTTCTGCACAGTCCCCACTTTGGTCCCCTCAGTGCTTAATACCTAATATCTGCACTATGCAGCTAGGTGGCCATGATGACTGACATTTGGCTCCTGGAGTGCTGGCTATTGGGTGGTAAGAGCATGTGAAGAGCGTGGAGCGCCTTTGTTCCCCAGAGAGGCTATATCTCAGTCAATTATTATCCAATTTAATCAGGTGAGGGGTCTAAATTGTTCAGAAAAGCAAGGGCTTTCTTTTGAGTGCATTGTCTAAGCCATGAGATCAACACATACAGAGCTATTGGGCCTGGAGTTATGGGTTTTCATAGTATATGTGCAGATGTCCAAGAACCCCAGTGTTTGAGGTGACTGTCTATCTCTAAGAGCAATGCAGCTTGGGAACCAAGATTAGTAGAGGTGCATATCTCACTGTCTTAGCCTCCAAAAAAATAACTATGAGATAGCCAGGCAGATTAGCTTTGCAGCGCACCAAGTGTCAAGTCTGTGTGACTAACGGTTCTTGAGAAACAAATCGCCAAAGTTCTGACCAGTGGATTTAGTACAGAATATTTAGCTCATTTCTACACTGGCCCACTGCATGGTTCTCTGTGACATGTCTTTACTATACAACAGTACTGCAAATTACACTCAAAGTGACATATCTCGGCAAACGCTCCACCGACTTGCTCCATCTTGGGCTCAAATCGAAGGCAATAAAGTCCTCTATCTTGCTGTATTACTTATTCTCTGACTTTGTGTTTTGACAAAAGGCCCAAGGAACTTGCATGACATCTCTGAGTCAACCATCTTCAAATCTCCTCTCATAACTTGGAGCTGCACATTTTCCATTTCCCACATGTCTTTTCAGAGCTTTCCCATACAAAAAAAAAAAAAAAAAAAATTAGATGGAGATGACAGAGTATCTGCCTGGCTAGAGTAGCACCTGTTTGGGGTTTGATGTTCCTTGGGCATTTTGTCATTATTAGAGTCATGGAATAAGTAATGCAGCAAGATAGAGGACTTCATTGCCTTTATTTTGAGCCCAAGATGGAGGAAATCGGTTGAGCGGTTCCCAAGATATATTACTCTGACTGTTATTTGCAGTTCTGTTGTATAGTAAAGACATGCTACAGAGAACCAGAGGGCCAGTGTAGAAATGAGGTTTTGATTTGCATTGGCTCATATAGATATATACATATATATATATATATATATACATACATACATACATACATATATATATATATATATATATATATATATATATATATATATATATATTTGGCTGATTTAATTTAATTGTCCATACAGATTATTTAGATACTGCCAGCACGCATTCAGTTTTAAGCAGCCATGCACGTTTTACTTCCTGAACTGACGAGAATACTTTTACAAACACGAAAACGTGCGTGTCTTTTGGCAAGACCCTCCTGGGACTGTGTAGGAGGATAGGCAATGATACCCTCCGTAAACAACTTATATACATCCCTCTGTCTACGGACTGGTACTTATCTAATACCGCCTTCCACCAATGAAGACTCCCTCCGAATGATCATGCCCCTTCCCTTTGAAATTGAAGCCACATCAAATGTTTTTATTGTTGTTGTAATGATTTATTGGCTTCATTTCTCAAATACAATGATCTCCTCCAATGGGAGCCACTGACACAGAACAACGACATAATACAATTTAGACATATTAAATACAGGACAGACAGTAACAGTTTATAGTGCTAGCTCATGTCTCATCATTCAACTTTGGCTATGTTGGAGGTGATCAATGTATTATTAGCCAATAAAATATTTTCCAACAACAACAACAACAACAACGACAACTACTACTATCTCATTATTGGTTAGAGGTGCAAGGAACTTCATACTAGACCAGGCAAAATTCCAACAAATACAGCTCTAAATCTTCCTAGAGGCATTTTTGGGTACAAGTCGGCTCCTACACTATTCTGGGTAATTTGGGGCATGCTGAACAAAAAAATCTTAGGAGCCAAGCTCAAAATGGCTGCTTCTAGGTAAAAACGCCAAAAACAAAATGGCTGTTCTGAGAAATATCAGAAAGCACATAATATCCATCATTCTTGGTCTTGTTATGCCTCAAAATGAAGGGAATAAAGAGACTAGTACATTCCAAGGACTTACCAAGCTGTTGATTCAATACTCAAACAATCAAGGCGGCATCTTGTTTTGCGGGGTTGTGATGATGGGAATTAAATCAACAGCTTGTAAAGTCCTTGAAATGGATAGGTCTCTTTATTACCTTTATTTTGAGGTATTACAAGACCAGGGGGTCGTTGCACAAACAGCGTGCCTTCGTTCTGCTTTTCTCTCTCATTAGTACGAGATTCACAAAGAGACTTATTTCTGACCGTTGCACAATATGTTCTGCCTTTTCACAACGAGAGTCGTTGTGACAGCGAGACAAAAAAAACAGGACTCGCTGTGCTTTCCTCGCTGCTGCAGCGAGACTCTAGCACAGCGAGAAAAAACGACAGGGCACCCGCGTATTTTGACCCAGTTAGGCAGAACGTCACTTCCGGTGCCCGCGCTGATGTCAACAAGAGGCCGGCTTCGATCAACGAAACAGAGGGATATATCATGTCTCACTACGCTTCAGAAGTAAGTTTTCTTTTAAAATAGTGTTCTATAAGGTAGATGTTGTTCAGAAGAAGACAATGACATGCTATTCTTAAACTGTTATTCCTTTTCCGTCGTTCTGTTTGCTTTCTTTCTCTGCCTGGTCGGGTGATAATAGGGTAATTTGGTTCGTTCTAACGTCTTTTGAGCGTGTCTCTCTCTCTGTCTTGTTAATTTTTTTCATTTTCTTTTTTTTTCTCCCTCTCTTCGAATTTTACGGCAAAGAAGAGAAAAAATCGAGTTATTCAGACATTCTTAGATTCATTTTTTTATAATTAACAGTACCTGAAAAAAAGTCCCCCTCTCCTCCCCCCTAATTTTCTTTTTTCCTGAAAATATATATTCTTTATTTTCTATTTTCAGTACGACCGTTGTTATGCTTTGTCTTCAAGCGACGAAGACGATGAGGAAGAGGAGTACGATCTTGCGACCCAAGCGGGCAGCAGGTCGTTCGAGTTACCAGAAATTTTGAAAACTAACACCCTAACAGAAGGATCAGACGAGGAGGAAGAAGGACTAGAGCAAGGAGAGGAAGAAGAGGAATACATTTTAGAGGATTCTAGTGAACTCTCAGAGGAAGATAGCCCTGTTCGAAAGGGTAAGGTGAAAAAGGCTAAGGCAAAACAACCTAAGGCGGGTCCCTCCAGCAGGCCTGAAACGAACTTAACTTCCCGGGGGACAGAGAGGGCCAGAGACGTATACTGGACTGAAGCTGAGCATAGAGCGCTCTTCTTTGCCCTCCTCAATCAGAAGCCGTATATCAAGGCTAGGGGGAAGAATGGAGCACAGCTGAGGAGAGAAGGTTGGGACACAGTTCTAGGTGAGTTTTTTTTTATTAAGTCTGACATTATGACAGAAAAAAATCTTTATCTTTTCTCTTATCCTCAAAGTTAAACAGAACTAAGTGCCTTCCGTGTGTTTTTCATGAAGAGAGCTGTTCTTTTTCTCAGATATTCTATGTCTCCTTTGATCTCTTGCAGCCACAGTGAACAGCATCAAGAATGCGAACCGGGAGTTAGACAAAATGCAGCATCATGTGAATGATTATTTCTCTAAGCTTAAGGCAAAGGTGAGCGAACAAAAAATATATTATACTTTTGATAGTGATTTGCTAAACCTTTCAAAATATAAGTTAGTGTAACTTAAATTGATGTCTTATTTCTTCTGTATCTTTCTGACCTCCTTCCCCATTATTTTTCATTTTCTTGTCCTCATTATTTTCTCATGCTTTTCAGAACGAGGAATATCTATACCTGATAGAGAAAGGAAAACCATGTGAAGGATGCTCCTTGACCGACATGATGTTGTTGAAGTATAAGGGAGTCGAGAGAATTGCCGGTAAGACAGAAAGAAATTTCTTTTAAGAATGAAACTAGGCCCTATCTTTAACTTATTGTGAGCGTCCTGAATTTTACTTTTATTGAATATTGTGTTTTCAGCACAGGCATTTTTTTTCCTTTGAATAAATAAATGTTTTCAAGAAACATGCATAAATATTAGGATGGGTCTATGCTTTCCCAAAATTCATAGTAAAACACAGCAGACCTAATATTGTTTGTTCTTTTGACCTATTTTCTTCTTCTTTCTCTCTTCGATAGCGATACCTCACGTTGTTCTATTCTTGACAATGTGTATATTCTTGGACCACAATTTCCCTTGAACAATAGAATTTTTTTTTTTTTCAGGGCAAGGAGGGGAAATAGTCTACTACACGGATCCCGTGGAAGAGGAAAAGAAACGAAGGCAACAGGCCAAGAAGTCCCCTGCTGTGCAGTCTAGAGTTAAAGCTAAAGGTCCTGCTCCGTCTCCCCTTAAAGTTTTGGTTGTGCCTTCAGAGAAGGAGCTGTTGGCACAGTTTCAGTGTCCCATGCCTAAAAAAGGGAAAGGACCTGTGTCTCCGGCAGTCAAGGTGCCTTTCAAGAAACCGGGTAAGGCTGCAGCAGCAGCAGGTGGGGCCAAGGTCACTGGCACACCGAAAGCGACAAAGGCCAAAGTTGCTGCAAATACAAAGGAAGCGAAGGCTAAACCTGCTCCTTCTCCCTCTGGAAGAGGTACCGCTAAGGCTCCTTTCAAGAAACCAGGTGTTCGGGCAGTCAGGAACGCTGCTGCCTTTGACGTTGATTTGACAGGAGACGACAGATCTGATGACATGCAAGTAGACGTTGTGTCAACAGACACCGACATAGTGGACTTGACCGGTATTCAACAGGAAGTCCCCCTCACTTCTACTCCAAAGTCGGAAGTCAAAAAGGAAGTACGGCGTAGTCCACGGATTCTTGAGAAGAAAAACTCTGGGGGCAGAGGAAAGAAATTAGACTTTGAATCAAAAACCACAGATGCCTCGAGTAAAGAAGAAGAAATAGCAAATCAGGTTAAGAACCAGGAAATCAGATTAGCCAATATCGAGTCTTTTATGACCACTATGGAAGTACACAGACGGGACAACGTGGATAACATGATGTCCTTCCTGAGTCGATGCACAGAGGTGCATGAGAGGCTAGGAACAGTGCTTGAGAGGATAGTGTCAGACAGGGAGTCCATCGTGAAAACGCAGGAAACTACCAGCCGTCACTTGCAGTCTATCATTGACACTCAGGCAACTTGCAGCCGTAATGTGGCTCAACTTATAAACGGTAAGGCTTTATTTGGGTGGACATGTCATAAATCGAGAAAAATAATATGTGTAGCAGTAAGTGTCTAGGTGTCTGGCATTTCCTTTTTTTATTTCATTTTCACTCTCATCTGAAGTTTTTCTTGACCAACAAAAATACTTATATTTATTTGTTTGCACAACGAGACAGATCGTCACAGCGTCACTTATACAGTTGGCATAAGTTTTTTTATTCGTTTCAACTTTTTATATCCTACAGTTTCCGGTAAGGTCATTCACATGACCGACGGGCTCCAATGGAGGCCTGTCATGATGATGTATGAAACCACGCAGACCCCGCCTGTTCCTGAGTTTCCTACTTTTCCACTTGTTGTTAAACCTTCGTCTTCAGGTGCCTTGAAAGGTAAGTATTTTTTTTTTTTTTTCATAGTCTAAATGTATCTTGTCCTATCCAATAAGTCTTTTTGTGAATCTCGTACTGACGAGAGAAAAAAGCAGAACGAAGGCACGCTCTTTGTGCAACGACCTCCAGGCCTATCTGTGCTTCTTCATATAGTTAGTCCAAAAAGATTGGGAAGTTGTAAGTTATTGGAAAAACAGAATAAAAGAAAACACCGTAAAGACAGAGAAACTGAGCTGTAAGGTAAATCTGGCTGGTATCATAAAGAAAAAGGGGCGAAGGTCTCTTATTTTCTCTACGGGACATAAGGGAAGATTTTTCATCTCACCTGTGTATAGTTATGTATCACTCTCGTTCTGAAGAAAGCACAAAAAAAGTTTTTGCCTTGTTTTTCACAGTTTTGACGCTCGATCCCTCTGCAGACCAGTCAACAGTGGCCCAAAACCTCCTTCACGTCAATGGCAATGGAGAACTAGTCACAGGTCCCACCGTAAACCAAGCTTCCCCTCTAACTTTGGTTTTAGCGGGGGAACCTGCAGCCCAAGAACAGGAAGAGCAGCAGGGAGGATCGTATGCTGGTTGTGTGGTTAAAAGCGAGCCTCTAGAGCACGATCAAGGAGACGCGGGAAACAATGTAAACAGAGAGGTTGTTTACCAAGAGGTTCTTTATGAAGAGGAGGGAGAGGAAGGGACTCAACTTCCTTCTCCGCCAGGTGATGACCCTCAAAATCAGGTCACCCAGCCATTAAATGTACCGCATAACGAGCTTATTGAGCAAGGCAATCAATGGGCATACTGACCTCTCAGAGCCTGGAAAAGACTCCCATAGTGACGCGGGTGATGCAGGTTCTAACATAGAAGCACAGGGAGGTAGTGATCTTATGAAAGAGGGAAGCACTGACATGCAGGCTCATAACGAAGGACTAGAACAGGGAGGGAATGATGTCCTTGAGGATGGGGGTCAAGATGGCCAAACTCTCAGAGGAACTGACTTACAGAAAGAGGCGGCAGAAGAAGATAAAACTGAAGGTGTAAGCTGTGAGGCAGGAGAGGACAGCGAAGTAGTACAATGTCCAAAACTTAAAGAAGATGGAGGTGAAGAGACAGTGAAAGAGGTAGCACAAGACACCCAAAAAGAGGCTGGAAAAGAACAGCCACATTTGCAGCAAGGCGCTATACAGACTAAAGAAGACCTCGAGGTTTCTCTCATAAACGTAGACGATGAAGTTCCAGAAGGAAGACTTGGTTTATGTGTGGTTCTTTCTACATGTGCCAGAACACACCCTCCTCCGCGTAAAATCAAGAGGGTCCACATAGATATATCTCAGGGGGGAGTAGTGCTCGACTGCAGTAACATAGAAGGGGTACTGAAGAAGGAGAAGCCTCTAGAGGAACTAACAGAGCCTGAACCTGACAAAGAGGTAATGACAGCGGCAGAAACTCTCCACTCCATTCACCTGGCTGTTGATCCTAAGCCGGGTCCTGCGACCAGGAAAAGGGTAGCAGAGGCTACCAAAGGACAGCCTAAGAAAAAAAGGAAGGCCCCAAAGAATGGATCGAAAAAGAAATAGAAAATGTTACTTTCATGTGGCTTTCACAGTCAGAGTATTCATGTTCGTTTTCCTACCACCGTTCCACTTTGTTATGATACAACGGTTTCAGATAAAGAAAATCTAATTTTTCAAGAGAGAAAAAAAACTGACTATGACGCTGTATGTTTTATGACTTCAACCTACATAGAGGAATGTTTTTATTTGGCCACAACGAGACTCCTTCTGTAATGCATGATGCGGTTGGAGAGTGGACAGACATATTTTCATGTAGGGAACATTTCTTTCGGGTGAACAAAAGAAAACACCCACTTTGGTTTAGTTTACTAGTACTTAAGCTTAAAAAAACAGATACTTCCTAACATAATAAGTCACTGATGTCTTATACCATGACCCCTTCACTAAGTAGTCTGAAAAGTCATGAGGTACAGTGTAGTTAAGAGTTTTATGCCTTTGAAACAGTTATCGGCTTTTCCTCGACCACAAAACCATTCGAAAAGCAATAAGGTGCTACAGTGGCCACACTATTGAAGTCCACTTTTCCTAGTCACTTTCTGGTCATGATATGTAATAAAAAGTTTGATGTGAAAGCCTGTGTGACCTCTTGTTCCTCTGATAACGTACTGAATAGTATATTAGCTTGATGTTAAAGAAGTACAAGACTGAAAAAGCTTTGTTTATCTATTCTAATGCTATGCCCTCCTTCACAACGACTTTTTAGAAAAAAGGTTGTTGTGCGTAGGGGGCAGCACTCTCGATTTCATGTTATGACGTCATAATTGACAGAACGTCGTGGAACAACATGTCAAAATCTACAGGTGATATGCCTCCTAAGAAGCACAAGGTATGTAAAAAAGCTTGACCAACTTCAAGTCTGAACATCAGAGAAAGTCCTGAACACAAAGGAGAGCATGCAGAGCATAAAAAAAAGGGCCTAAAAGTTAATTTAATAAGAGGATAATGGCGGGTCACGTACGACGTAGCACAACGTTAAAAGTTAGCCAATAGTCGCTGTGCTTTGTCCCTTACTTCTCTCGTTGTGACACCGGTTGGCAAAGGCTAATAAATAATTTTTTTATTCCATGTTATGACAGCAGGGTCAGCCTGATAAGAGACCTAAGAAGAGAACACAAATGATACTGAAGCATAAGGATTTCTCGGTTGACTCAGAGGCCTCTACAGTGCTTTACCAGCCAGAAAATGCACATCGAGAAAAGCAAGCAAACGATACCTTGGTAGGAGCTTCTTATGCTGACCATCAGTCCAACGCCAGTGACTCCGAAAGTGAAGCAGAAGATCTCCCTATGCGAAACGACCTTCCTGTCTCCAGAGAAAGGTGGAAGACGAAAGAAGTAGAAGCCCTAATGGATGCAATAAACTTAAACCGGGACGCTATAAAGTTCCACTTCAGCGGCACAGGAGGAGGGAGGGACATAAGGCGGCAAGCATGGAGAGACGTGGCATGTAAGTTTATTACTTCGATAGAATAATCTTATATCTTCCCCTTTTTTTTCAAGGCAAGTTACTTCATAAAAAAAGAATTTATAAATTTAATACTTTCTTCTTAATTCTTTCAGTGTACGTTAACTCGGAAGCGCACACTCACCGGCCTGTCAGACAGTGCTCTGATAAGGCGTCTGATTTCACCCAAAAGATGAAGCAAAAGGTAGGAGAAAAGTGAAATTTTTCTTTTTCAACATAACAATAAAGTTAGTGAAGAGAAATAAGCAAAATAACAAAATTTTTATGCTAATCTATTTACTTACAGTACAATACACTAAGAAGGGAGATCAAAAAGACAGGAAGCGGACCACCTGCAAAGAAGTTGCTTTTGTCCAAGACCCAGCAGAAAGCTTTAGAATATCTGAAACCAGAGGCAGTTCGAGGTGAGGATGGACTACCGTAGTCACTGTACCCTACCTTATTCAACCTCTTATTGAGTTTAGAATAAAAGACATCTAAGGTTTTTTTTCAAACACAGCGAGAAAAAAAAATATTATGTACTTTTGAGACTCAGGAAACATCTGTATGTTTTCAGGTATTCCAGGAGTTACTCCCATGGAGCTGGACCCTACCAAACCAAAGACACAGTCAGGCATAACAGAAAACCATCTGTGGAGACCAGGTACTGCCGACTTCTCCAAGGCTAAGACCAAAATGAAGACCACTAAAGTACCAACAAAAGATAAAGACAAAGAGAGAAGGAAGGAAGAAAGAAAGAAGAAAGAGGAGAGAAGGAGGAAACATGAGGCAAAGATGAAGGAGGAGAGAAAGAGGGAGAAAGAAGAAGCAGTATTAAGGAAGAAAATGGAGGATTTATCCAAACAGAAAGCAGCAGCGAGGAAGAAAGATGAGTCAAAGACTGCTCTACCCAAAGTTAGACCTAAACAAGGGCAGAAAGTTGTGGTTTGCACCAGAAGCGAATACCTGCAGCTGTGTGAGGAGAAGAAAAGGAGGAAGGCAGAGAGGGAAGCCATAAGAGCTCAGAGAAGGCAAGCCAAAAATCAGTTATGAAGTATGGATTAAATGTGACAAAGATATATATGATAAAGAGAAATGGACAATCTTATACAAGTTTGGCAAAAATACAGTTTATTTACAGGTTATTATGTATATGTACATAAATAAAACTTTTTTTCTTTCACGGCGCGTGTTCAAGTTTTCTTTCACAAAAGGAACAGGAAAAAATGTCAGAGAAAAATATTTCATGTGAGGCCTGTCCGCCAGGTACATCTTTATGTACATTAAGGTAAATATCTCAGACAAGCTGAAACTCTCTCGTTGTGACATACATGTGTACCACATCCTAATTACAAGGTATCACAGACAAAGAGCCAAAGTACTTTCGTTGTAACTTGAAGCATGCAAGGTGCCACACTTTTCAGAAGTATTTGTTGCAGTACTCGTCCCGGAAGCACTTGATACGCTCCTTTTCCTGTTCTCGGGAAAGCTGTCTTGGTTTGGGAAGGGGAAGACGGACTGGTGTCCAGGGATCAGCAGGGTCATCTACAATCCTTATGCCATGATCCATGGCCACGTTGTGAAGGCAGGCGCAACTGGTTATGATGTCTGAAGACCTCTTTGGCTCGTGCCTCATGTAACCTGCGGAGGAGTCCAAGATCCTGAAAGACAAAAAAAAAACAGAAAAAAAGGAGCTTTAGACAGGGACAAAGGATGACACAGAAAAAAAATATTGGAAGGTAATATGTTAAAGCGCAGATAATTAGTTCCTTTCTTTTTCTCATGAGTGGGAAAGAGTTACACTCACCTCCAACGCTGCTTCAGGATACCGATGCACTGCTCGACTCGAACCCGGCTCTTCTTATGCCACTTGTTGAATGCGGTCTTCTTGGGTGAAGTCTCGTCCTTATAGGGCGTGAAGAGGTGCCGACGCAACCCATATCTGCCAAAAGTAGAAGATAACCACATGTTATAGTGTTTTGCATGCTGTGAAAGAAAAGTAGAGACAAAGACTAAGAAAGGAAGCTCACCCCAAGTCTCCTAGGAGAACAAAATCCCCCCAAATCTCCTGGTCGAGCTCGTCTCCAACGGGGCTCGCCGCGAGACAGTAGGCATCATGCACCGATCCTGGGAAGCGAGGGTCTATGAACAATATCCGTTTGTCATAGTCACAGACAATCTGCACCAAGAAAGAAATAAAAATCAGGAAAAGGGAAAAAAATTCCATCTAACCATATTCTGTTATAGATGATATGTTTCATAATAATTCTAGAGGTGCAGGACAAAAAAAAGAGGAAGATGAACCTTATTTTATTAAGGAAACAAAAATCAAGAGGACTCCACAGAAGGTAAGAAAAAGGTGAAAAACTCACAGTGGTGTTGATGGAGTGATACTGATTTCTGTTGACGTATGCGCTCTCGTTTCTGGAGGGGCACTTGATTGGGATGTGGGTGCCATCCACGTATCCAAATACAAACGGTGTCTCTTGTTCGACCTCTCTTTGGTTCCTCTTGACTTTGTGGCGGTATAACTTCAAGGCCGCAAGCAGTTTCGATTCAAAAGAGTGGGGCCACTTCACATACTTGTGCCGGTTCTTGACGAAGTATTGAGCGACATCTTTCACTGAATTACACACTACGGACTTGGATACCTTCTGGGAGTCCCCAGTCAGCACGAAGAAACTCCCAGTGGCAAAATACCGTAACACTAAACAGAACTGAAAGAAAATAAGGAAATCAATGTCAGAGTATTAGGAAAAGGGGAGAAATAAATAAATAAATTAAGAAAATTTCTTTCTTCCTGATAAAAGGTCGTCTAGTCATGGGTGTGGACTACAAAATTCTACTGGTGACATGCTCATTTCTTGAAACAGACATGTGACATGGGATTTACTGACATGACGAAAAAAATTATTGACATAAAATTATTAAAATTGACATGTTGGGCCATGACAGAGGTGACATGTGACATCAAGTGATATGTGACATGACCATTTCATCGAGTCGACATGTCAGAAGGGGGACCCCCCCCCCATCCAGACCACAATGAAAAAAAAGAAGGTATTTCAGCTTACCCTGTCTATGCAGGAGAGGCCTCCCCCACGTTTGCTCCCCTTGAACTTGCTGTGTAGCCTGTAGTCCTGGCACAGCTCCATCACTACCTCCTTGCTGAGCCTGTACCTTGCTGTAAACTCTTCATCAGAGAATAAAGTGAAGGGAGTATCTCTTTTCTTGCACTTTCGCTTTCTTCTTCCCAGACTGTCTCTTGGGACATCCATTTTGACACAGTGTAGTTGTCACACTTTAAATTTTCCTCCAAAATGTTACTCTGGTTCCATTCCAAATCACAGAACGACTGTCCCCATAGGGACCAATGTTAAAAACCAAAAAGGCGGTGACTCCAGAGTAACTGCCTTTTTTTTCTCGCTGTGCACCCAAAAATTTTTGCAACACTTTTTTTCTCGCTCTGCAAAAACGGACCAAATGGCAGAGCGAGAAAACATTTGTGCAACACTTAGACACTAGCAGAACGAGGAAACCGGTTTTCACGCTGATTGTGCAACGGCCCCCAGGAACAATGGATATTGTGTTTTCTGATATTGCTCAAAACTGCCCAGCAGCCATTTTACTTTTAGCATTTAGATTTTTGGTACCTCTGACATCACCAAATGATACATTGATACTTTGGTAATGACTAGAACTGGCCCAGGCTCTTAAATCCCTTCACTTTGAGGTATCACATGATGGATAACGCTGAACATTGCATAGTTTCTGGATTTTTCTAAAAAAATCAAGCCGACCATCTTGTTTTCTGGGGTTTTGATGATGGGAATTGAATCAACAGCTTGGAAAGTCCTTGAAATGGGCAAGTCTCTTTATTCCCTTCATTTTGACATATAACAAGACCAGAAAAGATGAATATTGTGTGTTTTCTAATATTTCTCAAAACTGACTGGCAGCCATTTTGATTTTGGCATTTTGACCCAGAAGCAGTCATCTTTGAGCTTGGCTCCTAAGATTTTCTTGTTCAGCATACCCAAATTACCCAGAATAGGGAAGTAGCCGACTTGTACCCAATAATGCCTCTAGATGTAGGAATTTCTGAAAGTGTCCCCAGTCTATATGGTTCACTTGGTGCTGTTAATCCTTTGTACAGTTGCCCCATAGTTTGACTCCCCTATAGAGAGGACTTTTACAGTACAAGTCCCGTATCACTCTACTTGTTTTGAGGTTTAACTTGTCATTACTACGGAGCAACCTTGTAGGTTGCAGTAGCCAATCGGCACTTAAGTGTGCAGCAATATGGACTGTGGGGAGAGTACTGGTGATCTGGTACAGCAAGATGCCTCACATACAGCTATAAGTTACTGACACTGTGTTTGTATAGAGGTGAGCAGCTCAGGAGTAGCTCCCTGTAGGACGGCCCACTGTACTGCTATATGAGCAGTATAGGTGCTTGTGGAGGTATACCTGGCTGCTACTACTGTGCTGGCTCCTCTGGGCAAACAGGCTCACTGCCTCCACCAAAACATATTGACATATATACTTAAACAAAGTCCTCATGATGTCAATATGCATTTCTATTTTCGTGTCTGGGCCCTGCTCCTGATGCCCCTTCTTTACTTTCTAAGTTTGTCTTTTTTTGACTCATTTAATTAAACCACAGCCCGAAGAAAATTGGGTCAATGTTGATAGATGTTCACCTTAACGATCAATGTTGACTAAGCGTTCTGTGACCACTGAGAACCAAACAGGGAAAGAACTATATCTGTTCTATAATCGTCATAATTATTGGCATATCCTGAAATAATAGGTTTAATAGGTTTATGACTTTAGTATGTTTGAGTCCAGGCATCCGGCTGCTTTGTTGGAGTGATAGGGGCCTGAGAGGAGGAGGAGTAGGAGGTGGAGAGAGGAGGCAGGCAGGTAGGGTGTAGTTGTGGCTCAGTGTCCGGGTAGAGCTACCCTGGAGCAGTTGTTCGCCTAGTAGCTGCAGCTAAGGTGTTTTACATACACATAGAACAGCTTAGAGGTCTATAGAGGACACTGGACGACTGCTAGAGCCTCTGTTCAGGTGAGGGATGGACGTAGTAAATTTATACAGGAGTAGAGGCAGTACTGTCAGAATTTGACCACACATACAGAAGTGAGCGCATATCTAAAGGAAAGGATTCACTTTACCATGGAGGTACAAGAGCACCTGGAGTAGGTACTACTGGAGGAGCTCTGACTGTGTGACAGGTAGGTCAAATCAGCAGCACTCTATACACATCCAACCACATGTACACTCGCCATTCCACCACCAGAGGCTGATACAATATTGAGGCAAATGACTTGAAAGACATGGGAACCCCCCATTTATTTACTTTTTTTCAAAGAGTTAAATTGCTGTCAGGGAGTATTTCTCCTCCAAACGCTTCACTTTCAATGAGCGAACGGTTGACCTATTGTCCAACTATTCAATTGGCACAAAAAATGAAGTTATCTAAGAATACTCTTATTACATGCTACAACGCCAGTAATAAAATCCAGAGAGGAACTCTCAAAAGCTAGAAAATGAGGATATACTATCGCTAACCTGTAGGGAATATGCTTGCTATTACTGCTTGCTTGCTTTATTTTTTTCCTCATTCATTGACATTTATTATATTTTCTACCAACTTATTTTTGAAAACCTTTGCTAAGGAGGGTGTGTCTGGTGTTTGGCGATGGGTGCGTCGTAAGAAGGTCACAAATCATAGAAAGTGTGCATATGGGGCCTCACATGTCATTCGCCCAGACATGTGCCCAGAATCATGAAAAATAATTCTTATAAGTATGCTTCTTTTATGATAGCAAGGACACATCTGACATAAATGATAATGTAATATTCTTAATCTACAGGTCAAAATAGTCAGGACCTGAGATTTTCATGGAGGTATGATGATTGTTTCTGTAGGAAATGAAGCCCCCAACATGGCTTGTAACTTAGGCCCCTCAATGTCATTCGCCCAGACACAATTTCGCCCAGACAATTTTGGGCCCATTTTACCCCCCTGGAGCCTAAAATATTCATATGGGACCATCAAAACCCATATGTAACACAAAGATCTCATCCAGCCTGACACTTTGAGCCAAAAAAATAGAGGGGGAAACTAAAATTCGAAGAGTAGGGGCTGGAATACCTCCAAATTCGTCATATGCAAACCTTCTATGATTTTCGACCAGAAGCCTCTTGCTTTGATTATCTAATCTGGCCATCCCCCAATGACTCAGGTTGTCTGATGAAGGGGAAAGTCTGCTCATCCAGATAAGGGGGCTCTACTGATTAAATCCCTGTAGTCAGTGCCAAGATAAGAAGAGAACATTGGACCAATGTTTGGCTAACGCATACACATACAGAATGTTGGCCAACATGCATTCGAATTATGATATTCGCCAATTTGCCCACTACCCTAGTGCTTATATGTAGTTGGAATGCTTCCATTGGACCATACTGTGTCAATTTTCTATTCCATGAACGAAGCTGTAGGGCTTTATTCTGTATGAATACAAAAGGGAACTGAGTTCTGTCAGAGGTGCTACATGTATTCCCAAAACAGAACTGACTGACCACAGGGAATCAATCTTAGGTTATGCTGCCAAAAGGTGATTGGTCATAGAAGTGGTTCAGGAGTGGTTCTGAACACTTCCCAAGTAAGAACCAATTCCCGGCTAGATCCTTCCTCCAATTTCTTGGCCTTACCTTATGGGATGTGTTTAGGTGGAACCAAGCATGGAACTAGTTCCCCCAACTTTTTACAACACAGTCTGATTCAGAGGAAGTCAATACCATTACAGTATAAGGAAGTGGCTTCTCAAGGCAAAATATCACGGGTAACTGGAAGGTGCGTTAGCTACAGTGAGAATCCAATTCCCAATCTTTTCATAACAGCGTCCAGAGCTATTAGATTCTTGATGGGTGAAGTATATGACGTAGCTCTTGTTGAGCCATAGGGGTTTATTCTGATTAAATTAAAACTCAGAACTGTAGCCTAGATCAGGTTCTTGGTGCTATATTACAGTTTAACCTACATTTCTAACAATAATCTAGGTAGTTCTAAATAAACATGTATATGTACTCACCCCTCCACCCACTACTCCTGGAGTACACCTGGAGGAAAGTGCACAAGATGCTACTTTAGTTCACAGCCACTACGATTAGGAACCCCCAAATTGTTGCAGGCGATTGTAAAGCACTAGCACTGTCAGTATTATACATGGGATTTGATAGATCTGGAAGCCTATTCATAAAGTTTGGCGACTACTTTTTTTCATATCTATGTGAAGTGAGTGAATTTTCAGGCAAGTTTCCTGTTAAGAATAGTGTGCCGTTCTAAAAAGAATCTTTGCCTGACTTGAATTCTGACAAACATTCCATTCGACAAATATTTTACAACATATGTAAAAATAGTTAATTTGACATTTTAGTATACCTCCAGGAGGTGTCCTAAGATATGTTTTATTCACTACACCACAATAAGCAATTCACGTTCTTCAAAAATTTTTACTTTCTCCAAACCTTCTGCTGTTGTCCTGCAGTCACTTATTTATGGGACTGTTGACAGAGCCATAGCGAGTATCACGTCAATATTTGAGGCTGCCCTGCCATAGAATGTTGTGCACTATGCCCCTGGACTACCATCGTAGATTAACTTTTGTGTGTAAATGTCAAACTCATCTAAAGTGCTACTGCCCCCTCCCCATGTGTCTATCAGTCTATGAGGTAGGCCTGATCTATCATATGGAACATGTTGGGAGGTAGAGGTCAGTAACATGTAGAGGTAAAGTATAGGCTTATTTTTAAGCACTATACCCTTTTTTATGTCCTATAAAATAGGCATTTATTGTAACTACACATGGCGATTTTCTGTTACAATATGAACACAGGATATACAAGATTGGATGCATTTGTTTCCTGGAATAGATATAAAAATAGTTTCACATTAAGCATATTGGCATCGTGTTGGTGTGTCGGTAATTCCAGTAAATTACTATATAGCATATCCAATGGTGTTTCTATGGGTTTACAAAGCTTGTGTTTGTGTATAATTTCAAGAAATCTCTAGTACAATATAATTCTAATCACAAATATAGTCATTTCAATTTACCTGCCTGCCACTTTAAGAACATTTCTATAAACAATATGAACAGGGATGAAATTATTTACATTTGATGATAATGAACAGGTTAACACATGTTTCACTTTAAATGGTAATGTATGAGGTACTGATGGATCACTCTTCATCTCTTTTGCACTAATAATCACAGATTTGTGTATGGCATGAGTTAGTAACATTACAATATTCAGCTTTGAAGAGCAAAGACTCATTAGGTCTTTAATAGTGAGTAAATTTACTGCCTTCTAGTTCTCATCTCTTGTATATATTTCTCCTTCATACCTTTCATATCTGTACCATTTCACTTTTTGATCTCCTTTTTGAATTTTTCCTTCACTGATATATACTGGACCTCACATGGTAATTCGTTCCACAATTTTATACCTCTATAAAGTGGACTTTTTTTGAATGATTGAATTCTATACCACCTTTCAAAGAAAACTATCTTATCATTCTGGCTTGTCCTCCTGTCTGTATGAATATACAGTTCCTCTAAGACTATTTTCTGTATCTGAGCCTTCCTATACATTAATGAAGTGAGCAGCTCCTTTCTCCGTGCCTCCAGCATTGGTACTTCACATCTGGCATGCAACCCTACAATAGTGTAATGTATGACCGTCGATGGTTCGGAAAGGATCACAAATACAAAGATATCCGGTTCTAAAAGGCAACAAGTCTTTATTCAGTATCCTAAGTTACAGGGAGGTAAATAGATTCCGTATGGTTAAGAGGCTGTTCGGATAGCTCTGATTTACGACTACCAGGTAAGGTTTCGGAGTCAGTAAAGTTCTGATGTTATTCCTATGGAATCCGGTAGGATTCTCCCCGTCCTAGGTTCCGACCCGGCTATTATATAGCCACAGGGGTTGGGTGGCGACCTCTCGTGTTCAACCCAAGCAGCCCGGAGGGTGGTGCTGCCACCGCCCGCCAGGCGTACCAGGCTCTCAACCCGAAAGGCCGCTCCGCTCGGAACCTAGTCAACCCGTAAGCCATAAACACTACTACTAAACCGTGCCCCTACACTACCCCCACCAAGACTATAACAAGGTGTTACATAATGGGTAGAAACTAAGTTATAGTATTTACAACAACAATATATTATACAGGGCGCACGGCTGGCCTACAGGTTGTCTGACTCTATATTAAAGTATAAACATGGAAATATGATGAATATTAATACGGTTATTTAAACACGTTTACACCATAGTATATAAGTTATAAGTGTAATAAACGCATCCAAACAGATGTCATCTTGGTATTATTATTTACACAATACATACAAATTTAAGGTGTTAATCATCATAGTTTATACAGTAGAAATGGAAGGCTTAATACAAATGCTTCCGTATATGCCATGTTAACCTGGAGTGTTATTTGACTATCTGAACTAGATTACTATGTAAATACCGTATTTCGGGTTGAACCCGTACGAGATGATATTAATAACCTATATCCGACCCTTAGGTTCGGAATGAAAAATTACTATGAACTTGATAGTTCTATTTACACTACAGACTCTAGTTAGAATACATATATATTACATTCGACTTAGGATACCTTGGTAAGTATGATATATGCATAATATGAATAACATTTTAAATAGTTTCATACATTTATAGCACCGGAAAAAAACAGATATGACCATGAACACAAAGAGGTGATAATGATCAGGTCTTAACAATTGCCAGATATATATAATTTAATTAATAGTAACCTACCAGTGTAGCAGGAAACTGTACAAATGTATAGAATTAATTAGTAACGTAGTTTTCATATCACCCATGGAGTGTTCCGTTGTATGTTTGGCCGTCCCACCATCTCGATGTAGTTATGTAGTAGTACCAGCTCAGGGCCTCTCGCGACCTTTCAGAGTCTGAGTACAGGGCCGTCCATCTCCTAGGGTCTGGAATGTCCATTCCGGTCATATCGAACTGTTCTATCGTAAAGTCCATGTAACGTAATCATCTGCTGCTAGTCCTCGTCTCCATTCCAGGTGTCAGCACTCAGCCTCACGGCGAGTGCCATCCCAATCGGACAGTCTCCTTCCGAAAGCTTCGAAAAATTTCTGATTCAGGAAGTCTACTTCACTCCTGGCCTTAGCTACCTCAACAGTCCAGAACTCCGATGCCTTCTTCTGACGTGCCTCCTGGGCTTCCAATTGCTTCATTTTCTCCCTATGTTCAATATCTCTTTCTGATTCAATCCGAGTTATCTCCAGAGACTGGATCTTTTCAGTCAGATGTACTACCGAACCTACAACGTCTTGCAGATACTCTACGGAAAGTGCATGATGGCATTTCTGCCAGTCAATCATGCAGCTCTTTTGGATCTGAAAGCTTTCCGGAGAGATGTTCACAATATCGTAGTTAGTTGGGTCCTGAATATACGAACCCCGAGTGGGCAGTGGTTCGCGTTTGGAATGTTCTGAGGATCCAGAGTGCTTCCTACGTCTGGGATTCTCAGATAGGCTTTCAGATGCTACAGAAGAGGTCATCACGTCTCCATGGGTGGTGGAGATAGTGACACCCCTACCATTCCCGACAGGTGGGGGGGCTGTCCTAGCCCAGTTTCCGACAGTTCTGCTTTCAGATGATCCAGATTTGGGTGTGCCCCTTCCGATACCGGTAGCCCTCTCCCTACCCCGTTGGGTAAGGGTCTGACTTTCGGGTCCAGATGGCCCCATTTCCGGAAAGTCCTTAACATTGTCCTTATTCACATCGAACACAGGTGGGGCAGCGCCTCTCAATGTGGACAGAGGAGACGCTGCTTCCAGACTACGATCCCTACAGTCAGGTGCCGGGCGTTGGATCCCACGGAATGAGATCTTACCCGGCTGTGGTTTCATACGCTTTGCGGATGTGGCCTTACTGGAATCCCGGTACGCACTGTCGCCCCGGTATTCCCTCATTTCTCCGAATTGTTCATTGGTGATTCTTAACTTTCCCGGAGTGTAGTTAAGCTGAAACGCCGCCTCCAGTTTGGAATTGACGTGCGTTTCAACTTCGCACAACCTACTGACTTTGGAATTCAGACTCCGGAAGTTGGTTTTCTTCCAGGAGTCCCACTTAACAATCAGAAGCTTGTGCAGATCTAAGGCTGCCTTCAGAGCTGACTTCACACCGACCTGGTGTTCATCCTTCAGATGTCGGACCAGCTCACTCTTTCGGAACGTGGTTAGTCCCGAACAGATGGCGCTGTTCCTCCCCTTATTCATATAACACATATACACCGGGTGATGGTGCATATGTTCCTCAACAATATGACGGATAAATCTCATATGGGAGCTGAACTTTTCGGGTTCATCGCTCCCCCTAGCACAGATGATGAACGGACAGGTAGTGTTTTTCTCCTTATCCCAACTGTCGATAGCCCATTTGATCTTACAATAGGCATCGAAATCATAATACTCCTTATTTCGGTTGTCGATAGTCTGTTCGACCCAATTTACGTAGAAGTAATTCGGATTCCGGTCCTGACGAGTGAACCTCATCCACTCCTCATCATCCTGCTCCCCATCCATGTTAATGAACGGAGGGCAGCTATAATACCGAGTGTTTCGCTTACACTTGTCCAGACACTTGGGAATCATGTGCATGAATCCACTCCTGACATTATTCCAGATCTTTTTCTCATCGGGGGTGGGTGCCCCCTCATCATCGTACAACTCGGGATGGTCTATGTCCGTAGACCAATCCCACGTCTCCGATTCAGGTGTTTCCTGTGAGCCGGAAGCCACAGGTTTCGGATCGACAACAGTCTTCGGAATGGTGCCAGTTGGCTTCGGACTTATGGCTGCCGCGGCCCGAGTTGCCTCGTTTCCGGCTTCTTTCTCCTCCATCTTCTTATCCATTTTTTCCTTCTTCTTAAGTTTCTCTCTCTCCTCCTTCTCCTTTTTCTTAATCAAGGCTTTCGTCTTCTTACTTAGATTTTGCTTCCAACCTTCCTTCTCCTTAACAGTACCCTTCGTCCTAACTCGGGCCTGCATCCGGGCTTTAGTGTCCTCTACTGATGCACTCAGCCCGGTACTTATCTGGGTTAATTGTTCCCTCTGTTTCCTTAACACTTCCTCCTGTTGTTCCAACTTCTCCTCGGCTTCTGATTGCATTCTTACTACTTCTTTCTCAATCTGACTGTCTTCAGCTTGCAGTTCGGCTTCAGATAGTGTGTCGGATGAGACGGAGGGTGCCCTGGGGGTAGGCTTGGCGGTAGCCCCTCCCTCAGTGTCACCTCCATCGTCCACTTCCATCTGGTCCGATCCTGAATCAATCTTAGCAGGGCTCGGAGGGTTTCGGGATGGCTGCATTCCGTACCAGTATAGGGACGCATGCTCCTCAACTGTGGCTTCCAGGTGTTCACGGTCCCATTTGTCCTTAACATATGCCACCATACGGTAGAACTCTTGGGTCACACTCATACCGGTAGCAAAATCCATATAGTTAAGTAATCATATGTCCGGAATTGATAAATCTTCTGGGATCGCTTTCTTAATCAGGTTTCTTCACATCTCAGGGATCTTCTCCGGCTTCGATGTTTTCGGATTCCAGATGTAGTCCTTCTCGAGGAAGATTGTATCTCCGTTCGGCCACACAATGCTGCCTACGGAGTAATCAATCTTACCATGACTTCCCGGAGGGTCCATCATGGATGCGGCTGATTCAGACTTTTCAGATTTCGCAGGGGAGCGGGGTGGAGGCATCTCCAATGTTCCCACTCCACTAGTGTTCAGATCCAGACATACCAGCGTGTTTGCTGCCTCCCTATCCTCCAGAGCTGCTTCTTCTTCGGGATGCACCGGGCTCATTCCCGAATGATCCTCCATATCCACCTCCATACTCCCTTTGGACAACATCTTTTCCGCCATTTAGACGGAACTTTAGACACACAGGCTAAGCCCAGCAGCACTTCAATGTACTCCTGAACCTTTTAATCTTAATTAGTGTTCATATTTATTGGATTACTACGCTTTTAGCAGGGAAAAAACCACCGAGCAAAATCAAGCACGTCGAGTTTCCTCGGCGTAACGCTTGATTAAACAAGATGGCGTCAAGTCACGCGAGAAACCCCAAACCCTGGGTCAAGGGTCATACCCTTGTTCCGGGTAATTGGGTCACGCGGTGCCACGTGCTTTCCACGCATCCGTAAACAAAACGGTCTGTCAGAGTTCTTATTGTCTTCCCGGCTCGATATCATCTGGAGTACACATGGAGAATACGTATAGCATTATGCTGATACGTCGGATTAATCCGTCCACTACCCACTGGAACCTCGAGGAGCCGACAACAGAGCAGGTTAGAGCGGTTTCATTTCAAACTGACGAGCATCCCGAAGGTGCTGTCAACTTAGTTGACACCACTCTCTGTCATAACGAGTAACAACACAAACATACAAAGGTGAAAACATACACAAAAACAGGACTATACATCGTTGTGTTCAGGATTCAGTACTTATTAGAATCTATTGTCGGGCTCATTTAGGTAAAACCACTTCTCTGAGCAATCCTAGCACTACGGTGAACGCCCTCCTTAATAGTTCTATTTTTAGCACTGGGGGACTCCGCTCCGTTTCCGAGATCCAATCTAGCCCTTGGGTTCCCGGTTCGCTTTGCCTTCCCTACTCCTGCCGAGACTTTTTTATTCTTAGCATCATTCTCAGTTGATTCAGTTATATTCTTTCTACGTTTCCTTCATTTCTGAGTGCCGAGCATCGACATCTTCTTTGCTTTCTTCTTAATTCTTTTCACCTCCTCTATAGGTTTTTCCGTATCTTCATCCCGATCCTCTACACCAGGAGATTCGCTTAACTCAGGTAAGTCTATAATTTCTGGTAATTCCATAGTGTTCAGGCCTATCCCGTACATCTCTTCTGCTAACTCCCTACCCCTGTATGGCCTTAATACTTCGACCTGGCACCGTCGTACATTGCCATACAGATCTTTTATGAAGCAGGTAGTTTCTGAAATAATCTGAGTTATGACATGTGGACCATCCCAACTAGACACTACCTTTAACCTGTCAAGGGGTTTATAGAATCTAAGGACTCTATCTCCCACCCTGAAAAATCTAGGTTTCAGTCCAGTATCATAGCCCACCTTCTGCCATCTTGCTGATTTCTCTAATTGATTCCGGACTAGTTCATAAGCTTTCTTAAAGTTATCCCTTAAGGATTCTACAAACATAATCAAACATGGGGTTTCAGGACTAATTCCGATTACCCCAAATACTAAATCTGCCGGCATTATGATGTCTTCACCATAAACCAACATATTCGGAGTGCAATTAGTAGAAGCATGCACCATGCTGTTGTATGCATGCACTACGAAATCACATTGAATATCCCCATCATCCTGATATTTATTCACCAATGGTTTCAGGACTTGTAGTAGAGTTCGATTGAATCGTTCTACTAGGCTGTCCGACTGAGGGCGGTACGGATTAGTGCGTGTCTTACAGATGGCTAAGTACTTGCACATTTCCTGAAACAGTTCTGATTCAAATTCCCTTCCTTGATCACTGTGGAGCATCAGGGGAACCCAGTATTGCAACACCCAACCTCTCACGAATGCTTCCGCACAAGTGATGGCTTTGTGATCTTTCAGAGGGAATACTTTCGTATATTTCGTATAGTAGTCGCAAACAACCATCATGCAAGTGTTATCCCTAGGGGTTGTATTAAACCCGCTAATGATGTCAATTGCAATCCTGGCGAAGCGCACTCCGAATAGTTCTTGAACCAATGGGTTCTTTCCTAACCCTTCTCTGGGTTTGTTCTTACAACACTCGGGACAAGTGGCAATCCACCTTAGCAAATCCCCACTCATTCCCAGCCAGTAGTATCTCCGGGTAAGTCTTTCCAGAGATCTACCCTTCCTGAAATGACCACTTGTCACATGCCCATGGCAGTAATACATAATATCCCGACGCATAGCGCTCGGAATGACAATCTGAAGAATCTTTTTAGTTGGACTAATTTTCCACCTGCATAAGATTCCTTCTCTGACCTCTAGCTCGGCCCATTGCGCTAGAAGTCTTCTCATTTCCCTATTCTCCATACTTATAGTAGGGCGAACAGGTTTGATTCCTAACGGAACTGTTTCCAGGAGTTTCTTAGTAATAGGGTCCTTACCCTGGAACTCGCGAATGCTCTCTGGTGACCATTCTATCAGAGTTCCCGGGTAGTCCCGGAGTGGCATATGCGCAGCAGCAATTACTGCATTGTGCTGTCCGCAATCACCACAACTCTCTCGACCACATTTCCGGATTGGCTTCCTGGATAGGGCGTCTGCATTGGTATGCTTATTCCCTGACCTATGTTGGATCTGGCTGTGTTCCAACCCGAATTCCGAAAGGTGCGCCAACCATCTGCCTATCATCCCTTCGGCATCCTTGAAGTTAAGTAGCCATCGGAGAGATGAATGGTCAGTTCTTAGTGTAAAATCAGATCCCCATAAAAAGTGTTTAAATTTCTTAGTATACACCACCAAAGCCAAGAGTTCCCTCTTAGTGGTGTAATAATTCCGTTAGGCCTTATTCAGAGTGTTGCTAGCAAATGCGATTGGGACTTCCACACCATCCTGGACCTGGGATAGTGCGGCTCCAATGCTATCATTACTAGCATCCGTATCCAATATGAAGTGATCTGAAGGGGTTGGGTATTTCAATACCGGGGTATCCCTAAATAAGGCTTTTAGTTTCCTAAAAGACTCCTCCTGATCATTCCCCCATGGGAATGGTTCCCAAACTATCCCAGGTGTCCAATGGGCAATACTCTGCATAGGAAAACTCACTCGAGAGTATCCCGGAATGAAGTCTCTGTAGTAACTACAGAACCCCAGGAAAGATCGTACCTGTTTAGCAGTTGTTGGTCTTTCCCAGTCCCGAACACTCTCTACTTTTTCCAGATCAGCTTTAATCCCATCGGTGGATATAATCCTACCTAGGTAAGTAATCGATTTCTGAAATAATCTACATTTCTTAGGTTTCAGACGTAATCCGTTGGATACTATCCTCTTGATCACTTCTTCCAAATTATTCAAACATCCACGGAATGTCTTTCTGAAGACAATTACATCGTCCAGGTATATCAGACATTTCTTCCATAATAGATCACTCAGCAGAGTTTCCATCATGGCTTCGAAGGTAGCAGGTGCATTACATAACCCAAAGGGCATATTCGAATAGGCCTAAGTGACTGGAAAACGCTGTTTTCTCCATGTCCTTGGGCTCCATTCCGATCTGCCAGTATCCGGATTGGAAATCCAGGGTGCAGAACCAATTATTCCCTCCCAGGGCATCTAACGTTTCATCAACCCTGGGTAGAGGATACGAGTTTTTCTTAGTTAGCCCATTTAGCTTCCTATAATCCACACAGAAGCGGATGCTTCCATCCTTCTTAGTAGTCATGACGACTGGACTAGACCAGGGACTGGTACTAGGCACAATCACTCCCTTTTCCAATTGGTCCATTATTTCATTTTCACAAATGATTTTCTTCTTAAGTGGTAATCGGCGATACGGAATCTTAAAGGGCTCCGCCTCTCCGGTATTGATATGGTGTAGTACCTTATCATTCCGGCCCAAAGGACCACCAGAGTAGCCAAAGGCATCCTTATATTTCCATATCAGATTCCGAACTTCCATCTTCTGATAACTGTTTTCCAGAGAGGATTCTTCTATTAGGTTATCCAATTCCATATTCATTTTTTCTTTTCCTACCAATTTGTGTTCGGGTTTCCGAATGTCATCTCGTACCTCATTTACCAACGTCATGGATCCAAGTCTGGATCCCTTCTGCAGATAAATGGTCTTATCTCCTCGATTCATCACTGGCAGTACATTCCAGAACGGGTTTCCTACCCGAGTGTCTACTGATTCTAGCCCAATGCTGGCCCAATGCTAATTGAACCACATCTAGCTCAAATACACCCTCCTGGTTTTTCAGTTTCCGATCTGAAGTACAAAGTACATCACAGGAGACACCCGGGGGTATCTTTACTGTATCCACCACGCTGGCTATGGCACTTATTTGTCTTAATACACACTTCACTTGGATATCGTAGGGCTTCTGAATCCTCAACTTACCAGTACACGGATTCAGCTCGGCCTCAAATAGGCTCGCGAAGTCCAATCCAAGTATCCCGTCATCGTTCATATTGGCTATAGTGGGAGAGAGGACAAACTCCTTCCCACCAATCGATGCCTTCATAAATGTTCTACCAAGAACCTGCATACGGGTCCCATCGGCCGTACAAGCGTTTACCCCCTTTATGAGGTTCTCACTCTTGTCCGGCAAGAGGCTGTAAAATTTATTGGAGATCATAGAGTGACTAGCCCCCGTATCAACCAAAAATTCCCCAGTCCTACCTTGGGTCGTAACAGATACATACCATCTTCTGCCTCCCAGAGGGGAGGGGTTTCCGGTAAATCTATCAAAATCTTCAAAAATGCCGAGATCCAATCCATGGTCTTTCAGATGCTCCAGACATGGATGGTTCGGGGGAAGGTGTGCCGCACATACACATGTAAATACCTCTATCCACCCTTCCTCTTCTCCAACACGAGTACCTTCCTTTCTTATTGACTTGGTGTTCTCACTTCTGTTGGAGTCCCCGGCGAGGAGATCAATCTCGGATCCCTTCTCCCCGGGTGTAATCATTTCGGATTCATCAGACGGTTTATCAGGGACAGTACTCTGGCATACATCAAGTTTCCGGGTTGAGCAATCAGCCACATCCTCAACCCTCCTTAATTTTCCGAATTAGGTTCGATCTCTTCAACTGCCGACATATTCCGGGGAACTGGCTCAGTGGCCCGGCATTCATAAGCTACATGACCCATCTTCTGACAACGATAACATCTGATCCTGGACTTATCATACCTAGGCCTACTATACCGGTGACTTTCAAGGTCCTCCCGGAAAGACTTCAGCATACTTTCCATCATACTCTTCATATCTAGGCTCCCAGATGGCCTACTCTCATCCTTCTTAGCTATAGTTTCCTTAGGTTCGGAAACACCCTTATCTCGACTTTCGGAAACTCCCCGCCTTGGCTAAGTAGTCAAGGTCCTCCTGGGAATGAATTTCTTAGCGTTCTTAGGGAACCTCAGCGCGGAGATCGTTCCATCTTCTTCTTCATATTCTACCACCTCATATTCAGTTTCACCTTCCGAGACAGCGGCTGCTGCAGTAGGAATTACTAGTTTCAGATCAGGGAGTACCATACTGGCGGTTTCCCTAGGGACAAATCCGGAAAGAAAAGTTTTCTTCTCATTCAAATTGGCTATGGCATCACATAGCGTTTTCATAATCGCACCCGGACCCCATGCTCGGTAAGCACAGTCCTGGTGGTCTTTCTCCCATAGCCCTCGCACAAAGTGTGAGATCAATTCATCACTTACATAATCATCATCCATTACCAGGTTAGGCCTAGCCTTCCGTAGTAATATCTGAAGTTCCAATCCATAGACCTGAACTGACTCACCCGGCTTCTGAATTCTCTTCCTATATTGTGTCATTGGATCCTCCAACACTATACTCCCGAGATAGGAACTACAAATCTCAACTAGCTGAGTGTATGTTCCCCTATTCTTATATTGCTCTCTCCAATGATCAACAGCAATCCTACCTGGCCCCTTTTTCAGACATCTTACCAGTATGGGTAAGGATTCATCTTCATCATAACCATCCACTTCACGGTCGTCCGTGAAATCAGAAAACCAATCCCTCCATGGTTCTGATCCATCGAAAGACTTAGTCTCGATCTGATTCTTTTTAGCGAAGATCTCCCTACTCTTCAATCTGGTACATTGTTCCAGACTCCAATCTAACATCTTCTGATCCTTGGTTTTCTTACCACCCCCACCACATCCATTAGATCCCGGACCACCGGATCCCGAATGGCTGTTATTCGGACTATTACAGAAAGTGAATCCATACCCTGTATTCATACCGGGTTGGGATCCTATACCCCCAGGGGCCTGAGCACCGGTGTGATGAGTCCCACTATCACCTGGGTATTGTTATTATTCTGATCTGTGTTAGGTGGGCTACACGTCTGACTACCCACCCTATAGGTCTGATTGTTCGGAATAGACTGACTGCTGTCCTGTATTTGGTCAGGTATGTCACCCAGCTCCCCAGTGCCCCCTGGAGAGGTGTGGTTGAAGTGACTAGGAGTCGGGGCTTGCCCCCTGGTGTCAATATACTGATATTCACCATCAGTGGTGAAGGTGGCATCCTTTTGACCCACACTTAGCCGAACATTCTTATCATTGCCGGGAACATATTTGTCTCCTACGACATTCCGGGTGGCCTGATTATTCACAAAAGGGTCATACCCCTTCTTCAGAATGGGTTTCGGGGTAGAGGTGATCGATGGACCTTTCTCCTCGTCATCCCGTGGGATACAACTGATATCGGGATCCCCCAATGCCTCCTCATTCTCATCTGACTCCTCGAGATCCGGTTCTTCCTCACCGGAATCCTCGGACCCTTCCTGCATCATCCTTAGCTTAGTAATTTCATATATAAGGTCATCCCTCTCCTGATACAACTCCCGATTGTTATCCTGAATATTAGTAATCAATCGATCGTTTTCCTGAATATGCTGCTCCCGAAGGGCCACATGTTCTTTCTGTTGTTTCTCTATAATCTTCTGATTCTTTTCATAAATCTCGTGTTGAGCCTCGATTTGCTTTTTCAAATCGGCAAGGCGCGTAATGGCAATAATTAGCCCCGTTCGGTATTGTCCCAAAGTCTCGTTTTGCTCTGAAGTCTTAGTCTCCAGGGTGGAGGTTGCCAGACTCAGCTGCATCTCGACTTCCTCAACATTCTTCTCGTACCTTCCGTATTCGGCTTTCTTACCCTGAATCATAGCCTCGATCTCTTGGAGTCGAGTACGGTGGACATCCACCTCTCGTTCCAAGGTTTCCGTGGTACATTCTAACAATCCCTTACTCTTATTCAAATCCCCAATTTCATCTAGGAGATCCTCGATCTCTCTTTCCAACTCCTTTATCTTATTCTGTTTCCGCTCACCCTCTTTCTTCTGATATTCCAGCAGTTTTTCACCCCTTGACTTTTCCTGATCGCTCATCCGCCTCCATTCTGCATGAGCTAATCTTTCTGATTCATAATTATTCCTTTCTTCCCGATATCTATCCGAGTGCACCCTGCTCACGGGAGCCGGTTGACTGGATCCACCGGGATTGAAAATGGAGTCGGAAAGGAGTGCCGAATTTAGGTGGTTCAAAAAAACTCCTTGACCAGTTAAGGGCACAAGGTGAATCGGATCTCTCCCCCGTCCTCGCGGTTCACTACCAGGTACTTGGGCCAGAATGATGGGACTACTGAAATCCCCATCTCTCAATAAATCCGATGATCTTATGTTAGGCGCGGTTTGGTTAGCCGGCGCTATCGGATGGTCGTCAGTCGTAACGTCAAACCCTACCGTAGAAATGTCACTTTGGAATCCAATGCCTTGGCCTCATTCCGAGATGGATCCCTATATTCCTAATAGGCTAGACCCGGGGCACCATGGCTTCCCGGGGACTCACCTTCCGGACACTGATTCTCGTCTTGTTCAGACAGGGCTGCGCACTTCTGAAAACCGGATCCTGGTCATGGCACCAGTGTAATGTATGACCGTCGATGGTACGGAAAGGATCACGAATACAAAGATATCCGGTTCTAAAAGGCAACAAGTCTTTATTCAGTATCCTAAGTTACAGGGAGCTAAATAGATTCCGTATGGTTAAGAGGCTGTTCGGATAGCTCTGATTTACGACTACCAGGTAAGGTTTCGGAGTCAGTAAAGTTCTGATGTTATTCCTATGGAATCCGGTAGGATTCTCCCCATCCTAGGTTCCGACCCGGCTATTATATAGCCACAGGGGTTGGGTGGCGACCTTTCGTGTTCAACCCAAGCAGCCCGGAGGGTGGTGCTGCCACCGCCCGCCAGGCGTACCAGGCTCTCAACCCGAAAGGCCGCTCCGCTTGGAACCTAGTCAACCCGTAAGCCATAAACACTACTACTAAACCGTGCCCCTACATGTCGCTTTTTCACCTTAAGACAGATTCTTAATCCCTGGTTTTGTATTATTTGTAACCTTGCAATATCTGCTTCATTACCACAGTCAGTGATAAAGCAACAATAGTCAAATATGCGGAGTATACACTGTTTGTAGATCGATATGCTAGCTTTCTCGATTAGAAGATGTCTAATTTTTGCAAGGTTAAAAATAGAGGCTGCGGCCTTTCTTACAGTGTCATTTAATTTAAGGAGGCCATAGTGAGTTTACTATCAATGATGACCCCTAGATATTTATATTTACATCTAGATTTTGTAAATTTGGTGCTCTTTGGGGGAGAGGAGAACCACATGCACTGAGTCTTATCAACATTAATAGTCATAAGGTTGTTATCACACCATGGACCTACTCTATTAAGATCCACTTGCAGGTTTCTGATTGCCATCCCATCTCTTCTTTCATTTGCATAGAGTACAATATCATCTGCATACATAATGACCTTTGAGAAATTTATATTATTTCCTTTGTGATATCATTAAGAAAGAGAATAAACAACAATGGACCCAGTACTGGACCTTAAGGTACGCCAAAGGTCAGTTTTTCCTCAGTAGAAGCATTATTGTCAATTGTCGTTTGAATGGTATGGTTTTGGAGATAGCTGTGTAGCCATGATAATGTGCTGTGGTGGAAACCAGCCTTTTCAATTTTCTGCAATAATATGTTATGATCTATGGAACCCAATGCCTTGCGCATATCTATGAAACAGGCTGCTGTGACATGTGACATATCTTTGCATTTAAATACATCAGAGACAAAATCAAAAACTGCTTCTCCTGTTCCCCTGCTTTTCCGGTAACCATAATGGAACTTTGACGATAAGTTATTTGAATCAATGTGAGTCATCATATGTTTATGCATTATCTTTTCCATCTTCTTTCCAACCAGAGGCAAGATGCTTATTGGCCTCCAATTTTTTATGCTTGTTAGATTTCCAGACTTAGGAAGTAGCTTGAGCTGCGCCTTTCCCCATTGTAACAGGAAACTTGCTAGGTCTGCAGATGTTTAGAATAAATTTACCAATTGTGGTACAACCACTAAGAAACAATCCTTAAAAACCCTTGTACTAATTGTGGGTATACCTGATGGCTTACTAGTATCAATGTCTTTTACATGCCCTAATACATCAGCTGGATTTACCTCAACTTTTTCTGAACCATTCTTTTGTACAGTATACTCTCTTGTACTTGGCAACTTATAATCATGTTTAACATAATTTGGCCTGGCCTTTGCTAGTTCATCCCCAATGGTGGCAAAAAAATTATTAGCACACTCTGGCACACTTTGTGCTTCCAAGAAGGCTTGTGTGACACTCTCCTTTAGCATTGGAGTTTTTGAGGTTTTTGGGACTTCAAGTAGACTATTAGGATGTTTCGGGCTTCCCTAACCCACTTAAAAGGGTCTATATCTCCTCTTTCCTATCCCCTCAGGATGTGTGTGGTGCACATATGCACGGGCACTGACACATTCCTCTGTTAAGTTATCAACCTTTTTCATAACATGATGTGTGCACTATTTGTAATTATGTTATCAATAGCGGTGCTGCCTTTTTTGTTTAACCGGATTATCTTGTCAATCAGCAACCACCCCTGTAATCTACAGAGTGCTGGCAATCGTTTGCATTTAGGTGTGTCTACTTTCCTGACATCAATATTAAGATCTCCCATGATGAAAATCTTACTCTCTACATTTTCCTCCAGTCTCTCAAGGTGTTCTATAAATGCATTTATATTCCATTTTTGTGGCCTATAAACAGTAAAAAGTGTCATCAGGTTGTTATTCGGTTTTCTGAATCTGATAGTAAGGAATTCAATATCTAGATTTGCTATTGTTAATTCAGGGACAATAGTACAGTATGGAGACAACTTTCCAGAGAGATAACACAACACTCCTCCCCCTCTTTTACAAGTTCTGTCTAGCCTGAAGCATTTCTTGTGTTGCCAGTGTGTCATACCTACATCATGATTCTTGTTTAACCAAGATTCTGATAGTGCTATTACACCATAGTCCTGAAATTCTCTTTCCAGTTGATCCCTTTTAGCATAGAAGCTTCTACAGTTTAGATGTACAAAACCCATACCCTTATTTGTGGTTTTACCATTCTTGTTACTACTATCCATTTTCTGTTTCAGCTCCCTCACCTTCTGTTAATGTTTTCTTTCTGATTTGATTGACAAAGAGCATATTATGATACAAATTACCAATTTTAAGTACTACATAAAAAAGACCTAAGTAAATGTATGTGTAACTGAAATAGATATGTGACTTTGCATATTAGTGGCAGGACATCTCTTCCTCTATACTGAGTTCAAACAATTAGAGAGGCCCGACCTAAATTAATAGGTCTCTCCATGTTTCATGTTGAGCAACTGTGCTGTGGAGATTGTGTTCAAGTTCAATTGGCTATGAGTAGGACTGCCTTGATCATTAGAGGTTTATCAGTTGTGGTCATTGTCATTTCAGGTCCGGGTATAAGTTTTTCTAGCGAGCTTTGGTTTAGCTGATGAGAAATAAACTATTCACTCCTTTCTCTTTCAAGGACACTTAACAGAATCAAAAGTGATTGAAAATCAATGATGTTTTATAGTTATGTGACTTGAGGGGAGCGGTTTCAAGCACTTATCACCCTCTTGTGAGTCTTTACCACTCACCTCCCTAAACTAAACAACAAAAAACAAAAAAATAAGGCAGCAGTGCTCAGTTGTTATCGCTGACATCCGCTTCATTTGCCTCATCCTCTTTTTTCTGTGGTTGTGGCATCTTGCTGTCTATCTTTATGCGGTTTCGAACATCTTCAGTTATTTTGCATTGTCTATTTTTCCCCTCATAGGTTCCAAGATCATACTTGTCACTGCTGAAACCTGCCTTACCTCCCCATTCCTCCGATAGTGTGGATTCAATGAGATAGCAGGGTCCTGTAGCTAACAATCGGTTTTTCAGTGCTTCATTTTAAGTGTATTTCATATACATGTAATCAAACATGACAAGCTCTCTGTCATCCATCCAGTTGCTTTCGGGTAGGACTTCACATTCAATACCTATGTCTTTGATTTCCATCTGAGTGCTTGATTTCATCACATGTGCAGCCTTTTCTTGATCACTATTTGTCAAACACTTCGTGTAAACATAGGCTTGTTCCACAATGTTGAACACTATCGTTTTGCCATCTATAGTATCTTCGATCTTACATTTGTAGAGGTTGCTGGGAAATGCTGTCTGGCCATTGTATACATAAACAGACTTGGTTTTACGGATCCTCTCATCTTTGCCAATATTTAGGCCATCACACTTTTGTTGTTCCTGTTTTGCGTTGTTCTCTTTTAGGGGAGCTTGTGTTTTTTTATCCACTTTTTTTGACTGGAGCATTTCTTTCGTGATATGATCTGGGAGAAATTCAGTAGGGATGGTATCCAAGTCTCAGAATGTGTATGTTTTGCCTTCTATGATTATACCTTTGTCTGTGCAGTATGCTGGTACATCATTATCTCTACAGTGACTTGAAATTTGCCTCAGTTTTCCTCTTATTTCACAGAGATATCATGGCTCATCATCTGCAAGATAAATCCTTCGTGCCCTCTTTAGGTACCTGAGTTTAGACTTTGCTTGCATTACGTGGCGCTTTGCATGTAGTGAGCTGAAGCTGATTTTAACAGGTGGAGGTCGTCCACTTTGGCCACCTTCTGTGTACCTGAGTCTGTCTATCGTCAGTATATCGCTCTCATCTAGTTCTATTTCAAGATCATAGAATAATCTATCCACTCTAGTGTACAAATCATCAGGGACTCGTTAGTTCATACCATAGACAAAATTACTTCTTTCTGCATTCTCAATTTTGTGTCTAACATATTCAGGTGGGATCCCATTCACTACATTTGCAAATGGTGTATCTGGGTTTCGATATTTACTGTTTAAATGCCCTTCCATTTTTGTGACTTTTTCCTGTAATACCTTGAGCTCCTCATTTCGCTGACCTAGTGGCTCCATCTAGCAGAAAACTACACTGTTGCACCACACTGCTGGCTCCATCTAGCAGAAGACATTACCTTATATTGGTGGAATGCTACAACAGGTCACATGGAACTAAAACCATTTCCTCTATGTTTCTATATAGCATAACACACAAAAACAGCTGCCTAAAATGTTCGTTGGTAAAAATTTCAACCATAGCACGGTTAACTCATCCCTCATACACAATCTGACAGAATTTTGGATAGGCTTAACCCTGAAAATTTTAAATAAGGGAATGATATGTGCAGTGAGTGCCATTCTACCCTATTTTGGGCCTAAAAATCTCCATTGGCCAGATTAACTTTTGCATGCCTCATAAAATCCCCAAGGCCTGGCATAATATAAAAACACACCTACTATTCCATTTATTAACTATTTGGGAACACCTGTGATTTTTTTCATAATTTTACCAATATTTCTTCTGTCTAATTCTAAACCAATCAGCAGTCAGAACACTCTTCAGTGCAGTCCTGAATACCATATGACTCACGAGAGGGCAGCATTTACGTCCACGTAAGTCGTAACCAACAACAGTAGGTAAGTAGTGCAACAACTGCAGCTCTGCAGACAGACATCATGTGCCTTAGGCACATGCAACTGATGAAATCTTGGCCTTAACACTATGGGGATTTTCATCACTGTTTCAACTTGAAGGCCATAATCCTCGTCAGCTAAAGTCAGGTGATGATGTCTAGCCTCGTTTTGAGTCCCATTGGTCATGACGTTACACGCAGCATTGAATGGTGGCCGGGATGAATTGTAAACCAATATAACATACTCCAAGCTGTAGAACTAGAAGGCCGGGGACCCTAAGAATACTGTTCCTACACTATCTGTCGGCCATCAGTTGGCTGTCAGTTTGTTTTGTTTAGATATATGTGGTTCCATCATGGCCTTTCAGTTGAGCCAGTGATGAAAATCCCCATAGCGTTAAGGTGTCACGGTACTAATAGGGCCAAGGATGTTCTGATTCCCCCCTATCTTCCACCATAAAACTGGCGTCAATCGGGTTCTAATTTGATGGCGTTCACAAATAAAGGCTTAAATTAAAGCTGAAGTCATTCTTGATTTTTTTAGCATAGTCAACCATAACGGAGTCAGATCCGTTTTTGCACCAGTTGCCATGGAAACCACCATGTTGAATAAATTAAATGATACAGGCGCCCCTGACAAGTCACAAATGTGATCTTGGACCCCTCTCTGACAAAATAGGTTTCCATGGTGACCAAAAATTTTTTGCAACTTTTTCCCCCCAAATCGTTACCTTTCTTTTGGTACCAAAATTATCAATCTGCGATAACAATAAGGTCCCCTGGCACTGATTATACCAAGCAAAACACTGTTTTTAGTTGGGACTATTTAGCTGTCCTAGGCTTACCAGAGCGGATTACTACCATGACACCTTAAGGCCAAGAAACCATCAGTGCTGCGTGCTTTAGGCACGTGATATCTGTCCATAGGGGGCACAACTGATAGCTTCCTTAGCCCATCTTATAGGGGTATTTGCTCATCGCTTCTATCTCCTCTGTGTGTGGTGCTTAAAGTGATAGTGTCTAAGTTTCTTTACCCCATAGATATGGCCGTGGATCTCAAACTGGCGTTAGATAACACTTCTGCAAGCTGATTCAGAAAGTGAATATTTTTGATTTTTATGTGAAGTCGGTGAATTTTCGGGCAAGTATCCTGAGTGTAAAAATGTGGTGCAATTCTAAAACAAATGCTTGTCAGACTTGACTCATGGCAAACATTCTGTCTGGGAAGTTTTCTAAAGGGTATAGATAGCTAGTGACTTTAACATTCTAATATGGGTTTTATGAATTACAGCTTCTCCCTTAAGAGAGAATCTGAAGAGAGTATTCTCAGGCATGTATGTCTAGACTCAAAGGAGAGTAAATCTTGGTGAGAATTGCAATTTTCACTCTCTTCATGAATTTTGACTCTCTTTGCTTTTGTGAACTACCATCCTGCAGTCTGTACTGGTTCCATCGTGCTAGGATCTATGTCATAAAGCCTAATGCGCAAATGACATATTTAAGTACGGTCTGCATAAATATAGGCCTGACATTGCAATTTCAGAACATTCTAGCACAGCGTTCTCTCAAATCAAACTATACAGAAACAACAGACCTCAGCTATTATTGGGACTGCATACGCAGCATCGCAGGCCATTGTGAAATAATACCCTCCTGAGTGTAAGAACGACCTCTGTACATATAACTATTCACATCACATCTCTGTGGAGGAAATGACCACCTTTTGAGCAAGGGAAAGTTGTCCCCAGGATGCTACTACTGGTAAATACAAGATGAGCAGCCACATGGGAGGACACCTGTTCCTACCCCTGCTACTTATCTACTAAATCAGGGCAATGCTCCCCTGCTAAAAAAAAAACAACCCTGCTATATATCCCCCAGTCAGCCCAGACTTGTATTTATCTCTTGGCCCCGGGAGAGTGCAAATCCTGGGTGTAGATAGGTGGCTGATTTAGGTCTATCGGTATTGGACGGGCCTAAGCCAAAGCATTTGAAAATGTGCCACTAGTCACATATATCCTGGAAATTAGTTGCACATTATTTTTACTTAATGTACTCAAAGGTGTTGTATGTGGCAGATTTCACCCCAAAGCAGCAGGTATTTGAGGTCTGCCAAATATCTTCTGGTTTTAACCTTTACTGTAATGGAGATGAATAAATTTGGCTGAAAATTCAGGGTTGGCCCTGTTTGTTTGTTTTTTTCTAGTAAGAGTAAACCTAGCCAGATCCCATGGAACATATCTCTTTCTCTCTGCTGGCCCTACAGAGATATATAGCCCTGGTGAAGGGAGGCTGGGGAAGATGAGGATGTTTAAAAAGGAACCAGTTTGCTTCAACTACATGTCAGGAATAAAACCCACCAATTGGTATGTGATGGTCTACTGGCATGTATAAGCTACTTCCTGTAGCTCATGTTTTGAGTTATAAAGAATTCAGGACAGGAGAGGGTAGCTGAGACTGAAGGAGTAGTATAGCCTATAGAGCTCATACTAAGAGGGATCATGGCGTAGAAGAACATCCAGGGGTGCACATGTATACAGGCAGCTATAGAGTAGGGGAGGAAAGCTGAGATATAGTCCAGAGATATAGGTAGAAAGGCCCAACCAGAAATAGAAAGGTAATAGGTAAGAGCCAGATGGCCAGACGATCATAGACATATACATACAGGTATGTATGTACACAATGGCTACCAGGGCTGTACATGTGTGACTGCACACAAAGATATTTAGGAAATATTCAATAAATTTGTCATCTCATCAAACCAAGTTGGGATATAGTTGTGTTGTATTTATCCTTTAAACCCACAATAAATATACATTGTGCATTAAGTTGTACCAATGCAAAAGGGGATAAGAGCTACGATTGATAATTGCTGATTTGAATAAGGTCAAACATTGCTTCCCCAGAGCTTCAGAAATTGATTTACTTCTGACCTACTAGGTATGTTTTGCTGGATGTTATGTCAGGTTGAATTGTAAAGGCTATATTATATCAATAGTCACCATTGTCATGGCAGCCATAGACATTTCCATGGTATACAACTACCAGATTATGATAACCATAGACGTTTCCATGGTTGCAACTACCAGAACTGAAAAGTCCTCATAACATAGAAGGGATAGTAGACAAAACTACTATCCCTTCTTAGACAAAGTGACTAACATAGTAAGTCACTGTTGTTTATATGGTAGTCATATGTGCTAACTAAGATTAGTTTTTGTCTAAGCTGAATTAGATTTAGGTAATAGAAACATTCCTACTCGTTTCCATAATGGCAAAATATTGCTTGTACCCCATTCGTTAGCCCTAGTTTACCTGCATAGCTGCTTATATAGAGATATTAGTTTATGGAATCAGCTCAAACCTGAGTATATCCTAATTGATGATATATATGCTTTTAAAGAGAGAGTAAAGAAAGAATACCACCAGTGCTTTATGTAAAATTGTACATTCTTTACTGATGTTCACAATTACATCTTCACCTCATCTCCTCTCATCACTCCTCTGACTGTATACTGTTAGAATGAGACAATATCACTTAGTGATCAATCTGAAGTATAGCAAACTAAATATGACTGTCATACTTAAATAACTTTTTTACTGTAATATACATATAGATGGGACCTTGCATGGACCCTAGCGGTAGCACTACAACGCGTAGAAGCTAGGTTTAACTTTTACTTTGTAACTGTTTTCTTTCGACCCAATAAACCACTTTAAACAAAACAAAATTAAACCGGGTCTAATTCAACGTTCTGTGTCCACATGGTTCTAGCCTGTTTCATGTAAAGGCACTGTCTTATAAACTCCGTATCAGGGTATCTGAAATGAACTGGGCTTGGCGGAGAGACAGATTGATATGTAGAGAGCGCTATGACTGAGAAACCTTTGGATGTTTTGAGCTAGATTTGTGTTATGGTCGAAGATGACTTATGCAAAGTTACCATTACCTATAACCTACAAGATTTTATAGCACAGCCTGTTGACGATGTTTACACCCTCCCTTATCCATCAATCCATTCCTAACTGTGAGCCCCACAGACAAGTTGGTGGTTTAGGGATATCTGACCTTTTTGAAATGGCATGTTTGGCCTTTACTGATGTGCAAGACGTTTAGTCTGTTGCTCGCGCCCAAGGTGTTTATGTTTTAGACTTGCTGCAGAAGGGTAACTGAGTATATGTTATCTGATTTTTTATATGTGTGTTGATATATGCGACTTGAGCTTTTCCATAAACAAATTTACAGGAATGCTGTTAGGTATAGGTCACTTGTTGAATGGAACAGCTGCGGTGTACTGGTTTATCAATGCAAGGAATTCCCATATGACATAAGCTCATGTTGTATTATGGTGAAGGCACAATAATATTTAAAGGGAAACACACCCCCACTTTTATGACAGAATATTTTGATACCCTTTATATCAAGTTAAAGAATTGTGGTATAAGTGTAATGGTTCGTATTGACTTATATGTTGGGTGGCTCTTTGGCTCGCTTACCACTAGATGTACCAACACAACACGAGTAGTTCGGGTTGGGCAAAGCCCCAGAAACCCCTACCTCTCGGGTAGGACTTTATTCAATCTCTCTGATGTCAAAGTATTAGCGTCTGGACTGGACCATGTCCAGTCCCCTTCTGCCGCTCGTCCGGCTCCTTAGTAGGAGCTGGACGCGAGGCATGGTGCTGCCCCCTCTTGTACCAACGAGGTATCGCAAAGCGACACCTAGCTAGCATAGAAGGAACAAGCACCACACGAACACGTCTCTCGGATGAACGGCACTAATATATATACAATGATGCCGGCCCCTACACCACCCCCACTAGACTTTACCTAGGGTTGTGTGTAATTAACAAGTAACTATTGTTGACTTTATACAGTGGTGTTATAAATAAATAGGTAAGTCTATATATACACAGTTCGTATTAAATATAGAACATTTAAGGGGCATTATAAGTTATATGTACATAATAAGGCATCATCGTATATAACCCGAAGTGTTTATAAATAATAACAAAAATAGGAAGTGGCCCCTTATGGACCATCGACCTATGGTGATAATGTTACACGTGTGTTATTATTAAACATGAGACGCGACGAAGAATATTCGATGTGTAGTAAGGTGATATTGATAAATTTTTACAATGTTTTTACCGACCCGAGGTGGGGTAAATAACCCGAAAAAAAAATTTTTTTTGACTTTTACTTACAAGAATATAATATACGATATAAAAATAGATTTATACAAAATATGAAATATAGGTGTCCTACCAGGGTAGCAGGATCACCCTTACAATATACCGGACTTCCGGCGAACCTGGAACGACTGGTTTCTGCAGCTCCACCCGGCGACATATGTGTGGTGGCAAACCACGTTGCTGTTATGATGTGCCCTGATGAAGATGGGAAGATGGAGACCCGGTTAGATGTTGTAGTCCTATGGGTGTTCGGGTTAGCGTCCATCCTCGCTGCAGGTTACGATCCAGGTATCAGGAGTCCAGCTTAAGGAACAGTGCCTCTGGCATATTAAATGCATTTACCCTCGGGTACAAGGAGACACCAACAGATGGACACTCAAAGATCTTCAGGATCTGTGTCCATCTTCTCAGCCGGCTCCACTGAGGCAGATGGAGCCGAGCTGCTACAGCTGCTCGTAGAGAGCGCCGCTGAAGCCTCGCTGGGAGTCTCGCTCCCCAAGCTCAAGGCCCTCATCACTGCGGACGGACTGTCCATTGCCTCGGATGCTGGTGCAGCAACCGTGGCAGTTGGGACAGCCCGGTTCCAAGTGGGGGGCGGGAGCAAGAGAGCTGCCGGAATCGGCGGAGCAGCCGGGACCGGTGGAGTGGCCAGGACCGGTGGAGTAGCCGGGGCTGGCGGGGCATCCGGGGGTATCTCTGGTACGAAGATGAGAGACGACGGTAAGCCGTCCCACTCCTCCAGATGTTTCCCGAATGCCAGGAAAAACTTGAGGTCAGCCTCCTTAAATCGATGGATATATCTGGAGTTTTCAGCTTCGTGAAACTCTTTAAGCTTTTCGGCTTCCTTCTGTTTTCGCCGGCAGGACTCGAGGGCCTCCTCGACCTTCTTCCTTTCCAGCTCCCTGATTTTCTCTTCCTCCCGCCTCTGGATCTCGTAGACCAGATTGACGGTGGCTTCAGTCATCACACGCCAGTAGTCAACAGACTTCTGGCGGTGCAATGCCTGCCATTCTTCCATCAGCTCATTCTGGATCTGAACCGTTCGGACATCGCGGTGGTCGACGAACGTGTTCGGATCCTGAAGGCCTGACAGGGTACCGGAGATTAGTTCCATTAGGGGTACCCGAGGACCTGTTGGTGGAACTATCACTGGTGGTGGCGCTGGGGCCTCCACTGAGACAGGCGGGGTGCCTGTTGGAGGAGCAGACGGGCCCTCTACCGTGATGCCTCCTCGGCCTCGGCCACCACCCGGAGAGCCTCGGGTGGACTCCAGCCCACCGCGGCCCCTACCACGAGCTTTGGCCCGGCCCAAGGGGGTAAGGACCTGCGACTCGGGTCCAGCCGGTCCCATTGAAGGGAACTTCGCCGCGTACTCACTGTACGTGGGGCGTTTGCCGGAGGATCCCTCTCCAGCCCACCAAGTAGAATACCCGGATGGGGGAGCGAACAGTTCGCCCCCATCATCCTGGCCGCCAGAGGCTTCGCCCGGGCGTTGTTCCGCGGGTGCAGGTGTGGAGGTGGCTGGAGTCGCCGATGCGGTCGCCTGGCTACCCGACCTGCGGGCCTGGTTGCCAGGCATCTCCAGAGCCGAGACCTGTTGTCCCGACTCGCGACGATCAGCTGGGTTGGCTGGTCTGGGCTGGTCCTTGCCACCCGAAGGGCTCACGGACCGGTCTGCTCGGGTCCTCTTGGAAGCAGTAGTCGTGACTGTGCCTCCGTTTGGACCTTTAGAGCGGGCTTTGGCCTTCTCTCGCTTGTCGTCTCCTCGCCACTTTTTCACCTTCAGGTGCACCTCGCTGGGCATCCCGAATTTTGTGGACGAGGAGTTCGTCTGGAAGTAAGTCAGCAAGTTGCCGCTCTTCCACGAGCAGAATCCGGTCTCGAATGCCTGCTCTTTCACTTCCTTGATGCTCAGCGCGGACCAATTTGCAAGGAGCTCGCTGAAGCACTTGATGGCTCGTTTCCTGGTCTTCTCCAGGCCGATGCCATGGGCCTTCTGCAAATGCAGAGCCATGTCTCGGCGCCGGTGAGTGCTGAACGAGCCATCACAATGTTTACTCGGGCGGTCCCCGAGCACACACATCATCACAGGCTTGTGATGCATATGAAATTCGACGATGTGTCGAGCGAAGCGGGGCTTCGTCTCGAACATCTTCTCACCCGTGAGAGACAGCTGGCAAGACTCAAACGGGCACCTTCGGCGGTTGCCGGTTGGTCCCCATTGGGTCATTGCCCACTGGACTTTCGTCCGGGCCTCGTAGCTGTAGATCGAGCCTAATTTGGACTTGAGCTGGTCAATCCAAATCAGGTAGAACTTGCCTACTGGCGTATCCGAGGGGCCGGACTTCATCCACTCCTCGTCATCGCTGTCACCGTCCTTATTGACGGCGCTCGGACACATATAATGGACTGTGTCGTAAGCACAGTCCGCGAAGCAGCGGGGAGTCCGTTCCTTGAACCCCTCGGCTGCATTCTTCCACATCCACTTCTGATTGTCGTCCTTGGGAACATCCGTGGTCATTTCTTCCCACGTTGTCACGGACTCCAAATCAGATTTGGCAGACTCGGGCAGCTCTGGATCGCTTTCGCTTTCCTCGCTGTCCGTGTATATGTCAGCTCCCCTACGGCCGGCTCGGCTGGAGGTGGTAGTACCAGTCGGAGCCTTGGTAGGGGACTTCGTCTTTGCACCCGACGTGCTGGCTGCAGAAGATGCAGTAACCGAGGTGGCTACCGTGGTGGTTGTAGTGGTGGGAGCGGGCGTCTTCGGTTTGCCCTTACCCCTCGGCTTGGTGGGGGGCGTGGGCTCTACCGGAGACGCTTTCGCTCCATTCTTCTTCTTCCGGCGCACAACCTTAGTCGGTTGGGCCGGAACTTCGGGACTGGAATCCGACTCGCGTCGGCTCCTGTCCCCTGTCCGAGGGCTCCTCCTTCCGCTGACTGGGGAGTCAGAGTCGGAAGAGATCTCTGTTTTTCGTTGGGCCTGCTGCTTGCGATGGGCCCGGCGAGCTGCGGTGAGCTCCTTCTGCTGCTTGGCAAGCTCGATTCGCTTTGCCTCTACAGCAGCCTGCTGGCGCGAGATGTCCTCTTCCGAGATCTCGCCAGGTGCCTCTGGGATGTCGGCAGCTGGGTCGGTCTCGGTCGTGGACCTCTCGACGGCGATGCGGACATCTTCAGCCTCCAGATCGCTCTCAGTGAGAGGACCCTTGGGTGCAGGTTTACGGGTCAATCGCTTGACCCGGTCGGTTTCCACCGACGACAAGGTTACTGTGGAGTCTGTATCCATGTCGGATTCGGACTCCCTTAACTCCGTGGCCTTCTGGATGATGCCCGCAGAGATCAAGACGGCTCGAGCTAAATTCTCGTTAGTCGCCATATTCTCCGCCAACTTTAGGTAGTTGCGGAGCCAAGAAACTGGCATGTTGTCAGCCAGCTCGTCACTACACGAGTCCATTACCATAGTTTTAAGTTCATCTGGTATGGGCTCGGGCACGCCCTGCTCCACCGCCATGGGCCCGCATCCGAACATGGAGGCGTGCATAGGGATGTACGTACCCCAGGAGGTATACACGATACCTTCCTGGCGATCAACGTGTGCTAGACGTCTGATCTGCGTCCTGAATCCCGGAGGATACATTGGAATGTCCAGGACATCCACTTTGCTACCCGAAGCGTCTGTTGTAGACGGGCGCTCCGGGCGTGGCGGGGGTGGAGGTGGCATCCTCTCCCGGTCGGTTGCCTCGGCCATAGCCGTGAGCGTCCGGGCGGCCTCCTCTGTCGAAGAATCCATAGATTCCTCGACCCGAGACGGGACCTTCGGGTCCTCGTCTTGTTCCAACGGAATGTTGGCTGTTTGACGCGCAGCGTCAATCGTTCCCTGTGCCATGGCACCGGGTTCGACTTCCAAAATTAATTGGCAAGTTTTGTTGGACTCCTCCCGAAGGATTCGTCCAACAGAAAGGCTTTTGGGGGTTAGCTAGGCTAACACGACAGCTACAGGCTGTATAACCGCCGACAAATAACTAGAGCAAAAACGGGTGGCGTCTAACCACCACGAGTCCGCTCTAGTTATGACCAGTATGACGTCAGACCTCTCGTCTCGCGAGATCCCGCCATGGCTATCCGGTGACCTAGTTCCGCGCTTTCCCGCCACACCAGCAGCGCCACCTAGGGAACTAGATCCGAACCAACATTCGACTCGACATGTGAGACGCGGCCTACTACCCGAGTGCTATCGTCTGGAGCTTAGCGGTGTATACAACGCTTCAAAGCGAATGTACCGGTTAATCCGACCGCCACTCACGGGATACAGCCACCCGGGGAGGGCGCGTTCGACATCTCTGGCCGTGGAACGTATGTTGCCTGCCTATGGCGGACAACACGCAGCAGCTCGTTGTGTACTGAGTTAGGTTACAGCAGACCTCAACCGGGGGCTGCGTCTAACGCCTTCGGTTAGCATTTTATTTTTCCCGGCTTTACGTACGGCCTTTTCTGGATCTCGCTTAGTCAGAGCGGGACCCTTCCCATACGTAATGCCTTCACTCAGCGAGACTTTCTTCCATTTCTTACGATTAGGTCGTTTCCTGGCCTTCGTCTTCTTTTTTACTATAACCTCGTCTCCCGGCGTCTTTCTCGGCCGGCCTCTAGGGCGCTTCCTCGGTACTACCACGCTCGGTCCGCTAGGGACAGATACAGGTGGTTTGTAACCGAACTCCCTCTCCGCCTCTTCGCGCCCCTTCCAGGGCCGAAGTTTTCCGACATTTGTCTTCCATTTCCTACCCGTCAGGCAGTCCTCTATCATCACCGTGGACTCGGAGATGACGCGAACGATTTTAAATGGACCTTCCCAAGGCGTTACGAGCTTCAGCTTATCCAGCGGCTCGTAGTACCTTAGTACTTTGTCCCCAACATTAAAACGAATTCGTTTAGCATTGGTGTCATAGCCCACCTTCTGCCACTTCGCACTCTTCAGCAGTTCTTTCCGAACGGCCTCGTATGCCTGTTTGAACCGGTCCCTTAATGACTCTACAAACAGCACCGTGCAGGGCGCCTCCGGGTCTATTCCAACCACTCCATACACTAAGTCGGCGGGCATTATGGTGTCCTCGCCGAACACTAGCATGTTTGGGGTGCAGTTAGTTGATGAATGGACAGTGTTGTTGTAGGCATGTACTACAAACTCGCACTGTTCATCCCAGTCATCCTGGTGGGTATTAACCAGGGGCTTTAGTACTTGTATGAGGGTTCTATTGAAGCGTTCTACCTGCCCATCCGACTGTGGTCGGTACGGGTTTGTTCGGGTCTTACAAATGGCTAGGTAATGGCACATTTCCTGCCAAAGTTCTGACTCGAACTCCCTTCCCTGGTCACTGTGCATCATAAGGGGAACACCCAAATGCAGCACCCAGCCTTTCACAAATGCCTCCGCGCATGTGGCGGCTTTGTGGTTGGGAAGGGGGAACACCCGAGTGTACTTAGTATAATAGTCAGTTACGACCATCATACAAGTATTGTCGTCTTAATCCCACTGATGATGTCTATCGCTATTCGAGCAAATCTGACACCAAACAATTCCTGTGATAAGGGTTGCTTACCCAGGCCGGGTCCCGGTTTGTTTTTACAACAATCCGGGCAAGTGGCGATCCACCGGAGCAGGTCGCCTCTCATACCGGGCCAGTAGTAACGCCTTTGTAGGCGCTCTATCGACCTTCTCTTACCGAAATGGCCACTCGTTTGGTGGCCATGGCAATAATACATGATATCCCTCCTCATCGGGACGGGTATCACTATTTGCAACAGCCTACCGTTGGTGGGAGTTGTCTTCCACCTACATAGTATGCCGTCTCGGATCTCTAGCTCGGCCCATTGAGCCAGCAACCGCCTCGCTTCCCTATCCTCCAGGGAAACTAGAGGCCTTGCCGGTTTAATGCCTGACCGTAGGTATTCCATTATGCGCGCAGTGGTGGGGTCTGACTGTTGAAACTTCTTGATGGTCTCCGGGGACCAATCGAGATAGCTGCATACAGCCTCCTCCCAGGGGATACGGGGGGTGGTATAATTAAATACCAACCCGGCTACCACAGCATTGTGGGCCCCGCAGTCTTCACATGTGGCATTTTGGCACCTTCGGATAGGCCGTCTTGACAAGGCATCCGCATTGATGTGTTTAGCACCGGGTCGGTGCTCTATTTGTTTATGCTCTAATCCGAATTCGGATAGGTGAGCTAACCAACGTCCAATCATCCCCTCGGCGTCCTTGAAGTTAAGGAGCCACCTAAGAGACGAATGGTCTGTTCTTAAAGTAAAGTCACTTCCCCAAAGGAAATGCTTAAACTTCTTCGTATACACCACCACAGCGAGGAGTTCTCGCTTGGTGGTACAATAATTTCGCTGTGTCTTGCTTAACGTGTTGCTAGCAAATGCTATTGGCACTTCGACTCCCTCTTGGACCTGAGAGAGAGCTGCCCCAATCGCATCATTGCTCGCATCGGTGTCTAAGATGAAATGTCCCTCGGGAGTGGGATATTTCAACACGGGTGTATTCCTAAATAAATCTTTTATTTTATTAAAAGACTCTTCTTGCTCGCTGGTCCATGGGAATGGGTCCCGTGCCCTACCCGGGGTCCAGTGAGCTAAGCACTGCATGGGGAAGCTGACACGAGAGTAATTCGGTATGAAATCACGATAATAGGAACAAAATCCTAAAAATGATCTCACCTCCTTAGCACTCGTGGGTCTTTCCCAATTTTCTACAGCTTCTAATTTTTCCGGATCCGCACTTACCCCGTTAGGAGTAATGATCCTTCCCAAGTATATAATGGTTTTCTTAAACAAATTACATTTCTTGGGTTTAAGTTTAAGACCGTTTGATAGTATCCGGTCGAGGACTAATTGCAGATTCGCCAGGCATTCCTTGAATGACTTGCCGAACACGACCACATCATCCAAGTAAACCAGGCATTTCTTCCACAAAAGGTCACTCAGTAAGGATTCCATCATAGCCTCGAATGTAGCGGGGGCGTTACACAATCCGAAGGGTAGGACATTATACTCAAACAGCCCCATATGACTGGAGAATGCTGTCTTCTCCTTGTCTTTGGGGTGCATTGGTATTTGCCAATATCCGGACTGTAAATCCAAGGTACAGAACCATTGGTTCCCGCCCAAGCTATCTAAAGTCTCGTCTATCCTTGGTAAAGGATACGAGTTCTTCTTTGTTATACCGTTCAATTTCCGGTAGTCGACACAAAAGCGGATTGTACCGTCTTTCTTAGTAGTCATACAAACAGGGCTGGACCAGGGACTCGAGCTAGGCACGATTACCCCTAGGTCCAACTGTTTTTGTATTTGCTCTTCACAGATTAACTTCTTTTTAAGGGGAAGTCTACGATACGGGATTTTAAAAGGTTTCTCGCTGCCCACATCTATGGTGTGCAACACCTTATCGGATCTACCCACCGGGCCTCCTTCCCTACCAAAAGCACCTTCGTACTTTTGTAGAAGTCTCGCTAGGCAATCCTTATCGTCCGTATTCTTTAAATCTGACTGATCAATCAGCTTTTGGAATTCTTCATCCATAGGATGCTGACTAACTGGGTTTAGTGGTTTGTTAAATTTAGCCTCGGCGACATGTTCTACCGAACTCATCCTTCCAACACTGTCGCCTCGCCTCAAATAAACCACTGAACCACTTCGGTTAGTTATGGGTAATACGGACCAAGCTGCATTAGCCACTAATGTATCCACTGAGTCTAACCCGATGCTTGACAAATACACCGTGTCGGGTTCGTAGACTCCAGCTTCATTCCTCTGAGCCATGGATCCGCCACAAAGGACATCGCAAGTGGTACCCGGTGGGATCTTCACCGTATGTACCACTGCTGCGACCGAAGACACCTGTCTCAATACGCATTGGACATGCAAGCCATACGGGCTCCGTATACCCATACTACCGTCCCTCGGGTCCAAGACGGCCCCGTATAAGCTTGCAAAATCCAATCCGAGGATTCCGTCATCACTAACCTCTGCTATAGTTGGCGAAAGAACAAACTCTTTGCCTCCTATATGGATAGGCATAAACGTCCTACCAAATGTACGCATACTGCTTCCGTCGGCCGTGCAAGCATTTACCCCCGTTTTGAGGTTCTCATGGCTGCCGGCCACCGAATCGAAGAATCTTTTGGACACACATGAATGACTAGCTCCAGTATCCACCAAGAATTCCCCCACCCGGCCTTCCACAGATATGGGTACATACCACCGTCTCCCCCCTAAAGGCGAGGGGTTACTGGTAAACTGGTGAAAGTCTCCCGAATCACCAAGATTCAATCCGAGTCCTCTCAGGAATTCCAGACACGGATGACTTGGGGGAAGGCGTGTCCCACACACTCGAATCAACTCTTTGATCCATCCTTCCTCTCCCCTAGTGTGGCCACTCGCCTCCATATGATTGCTCCTGCACATATCAACACTAGGGTCCCTGGCCCCGGCCGAAGTGCAGGGGTGCGCACCCTCAGCCACCCGGCCTCCAGGTGTAATTGACTCGAAATCTTCCACCGGGATACCCCCGGTAGCATTTTGGCATTCGTTCCCACTCGGGGCCATGTCAGATGCCGTTGACACAACCCCCACTAGTTTTCCACATCTGTGGAATCCCTAGCATTCTCCCTTTCTACGCCGTCGTCTTCGGCTTCATAGAAGGCAGCCATTACCGGCTTAGTAGCGGTACATTCAGATGAGTAGTGTCCCATGCGCTGGCACCTGAAACACTTAACCGTTCGGCGATCCACCCGGGGTCTTTGCCGATTGGCTTGGATGGCATCTGTAATTTTCTTACACATGTCTTCCAGAAGTTTGGTCATGTCCGGGGACTGAGTCTTCACTTTGTCAGTGCTTACAATGGACTTGACCGCCTTATCGACAGCCTTCGGGTCACTCTTGACCTCGGATGAAGGTCTAGAGTCCCTTTGTTTATTGAAAGATTTCCTGGGAATATACTTCCTACCTGAAGTATTCTTCCTTAATTGCATCGAACAGAAGGTGCCGTCTTCCTGTTCGATATCAATCAATTCGAAGTCGTCTGATGGAGTATCGACCTCCGACTGCTGGGTCACCGATGCCAGGGGTACCAAGCCGCTGGCATTAGGTATGTCCCCAGCTAACATAGCTCGCTTCTTCACGGCCATATCTATACCATTAAATATGCCGTGTAGTGTTATGCCCTCCTTCCAGGCATCCCTCGCTGCTATTTGTTCATCTCGGTCTCTTAGACCCTTGACGAATTGAGTGATCAAATCGTCCATATACCAGTCCTGGTTTTCAGTACCGGGTCTGGCCTTACTTAGCAGGGCATGGAGTTCCATACCGTATGCTCTGAAAGCTTCATTCGGCTTCTGCGTGCGTTTCTTAAAACGGACCATCGGGTCTTCCTTGACCATATTACATAACAGTCCACTAGCAGTTTCTACTAACTGCTCAAAACTCCCAACGAGGCCGTACCAGGTTCGCCATTGCTCTACAGCCATGCGACCCGGCCCGCCTTTCAGACATCTCACCAGATGTGGCTTGGCCTCGTATGGGGTCCATCCATTACAGTTCATCACATCGATGAAATCTTCAAACCACTCTTTCCATGGTCGAGTACCGTCATATTCTTTAGGAATAACGGCTACCCTTCGGGCAGAATTGGGAGCATACATCAATCTAGTGCATTGCTGTTTGCTCCATTCAATCGCCTTGGTTTCATTCAAGGTCCGATTGCCCCCTATACCACCGAAGCTCGAATTGCCAGGTGGAGGCGGTGGTGGAGGTTGAGTATACGTCCACTGTGTACCACCGTGGTTCGTATAACTCGCACTACCTTGGTTGGGGCCGGTACCCGAGGTACCACTATAGCTTGTGGCACCCGAAGCAGCGCCCCCCCCTTGCGCGCCTTGGTATCCGCCATCGGATGGCTGGTTTCCCGTTGACTGGCCGCCATCGTTTGATGGATTCGGTTGGGTGTTGTCATTACCAGCACCCAGCCCCGGGTCGTTACTAGGATCCACATGAATGTGGAACCCACTGGTCTCCGCACTACTGTCGGAAGCCTCTCTAGGGGTATAGTCCGGGTCCAGGTTGTGGACTATGGGCACCTCACTTATCCGGACTCTACTAGTTCGGCCATGCTTATCCTGGGTTCTGATGTAAACACCCCCTTGATCTACGTTCCGCGAAGCATTATCATTTACAAAAGGATTATACTGCGGATTCTTCGGTGTAGAACAGGAGACCGGGTCGCCCTGTTTCACGAACGTCGAGTTCGGGTTTGTGACCCTACTCGCCGGAAGGGCATGTGTTTGCTCTTGCTCCTGTAAATAACTCTCCATAGCGGACTTATTTATTGTGAGGGTAGCTACGTCTGTAGTCAGGTTTCGCTGTTCCTCCCTAAGCTGTGCATTTTCTGCTAAGATTTCGGATCGAATCTTTTCATTTTCAGCCACAGCTCGGTTTCTTTCTTCTTGGGCGATCATTGCCTCTCGCTTAAAAGTATCCTTAAGTAGGCGGTACTTTTCACCCTTCTCTTTCTGAGACCTGTTATATTCAGTAGTCTCCTTCCTGATCTCGGCTTGTTCCGAGACCATCTTGGCTTCTGTCTCAGCCTTCCGGAGTTGAAGTTTCTTAAGCTTCTCCTCCATTGCGTGCAACTCAGTTTGTAATTTATTTACATCCCGAGCCTTAGCAACCTCCTCGGCTCTAGCCTTGTCGATTGCTCTAAGTTTATTGGCTTCCTCGATTTCCAACTCAGCCAGCCTCTTTTCTTTTTCCTGTGCGTCTCTTTCCTTCCGCTCCAACCGATGGGATACGGAGGATAGACGATATTTGAGGTCGGATTCTTTTAGAATCGCCTCCTGCTCAACGGATCGTAATTTTCCGATCCGGGACTTAGCTTCCTCCTCTATTTTGGATTGGGCTAACATGAATTGTTCATGTTGCTTCTTTGCCTGTAACTCTACCTGTTCCTTGGCTTTCAAATAGGCCTGAGTATTTTTATACCCGGGACCCATCCGACGTCCGTAGATAGACTTGCGACTGCCTCCAGGGTAAAACATGGAGTCAGACAAGCCTTCGTCTAGAGATCGGCCTAGGTGATGCCTTTCCGAGCTTTTCGGTCCGGTACCACTAGGCTTATCTTTTGATTTCGCGTCTGGGACTATTGCGTCCCTTTTGGTTTTACCATCGTCGCTGTCATGATCCGACGATGTCATTAGTGGGGCTACTTCGGTTCCACCACCTGGTGCTGAACCCTGGGGGGTTGCAGTACGCTGCATAGGGCTTTGTGCAATTGGTGTACCCAAGCCGCTAGCCGAGCCTGTTGGTACCATAGGACCTAGCTGGCGTCTGCTAGTTATAACTTGGGACCAATCGCTCAAGTCTAAAGTTGGGGGTCTTAACACACCCCTAAACAATCCGGTATCCGGTACTCCTGTCTGGGGTGTAGCCGGATACAATTTTACGATGCCATCTCTGGTGGCATTGTCCCTAAGGTCGGGTGTAGAAAAAATATTTCGTACACCCTCCTGATTAAACATTTGTTGTTGACCGGGTTTCCAGTCTAACAACAGATGCTGGGATGTGTAATCATCCTCTTCGAATCCCTCTAGCCCAGGGCTGGGGGGATCCGCTTCGGGTTTCCCGAGGCTTTCGGCCAATGTGGCCGCGCACCACCCCCGAACCGACTGGTCACGGCACCAGTGTAATGGTTCGTATTGACTTATATGTTGGGTGGCTCTTTGGCTCGCTTACCACTAGATGTACCAACACAACACGAGTAGTTCGGGTTGGGCAAAGCCCCAGAAACCCCTACCTCTCGGGTAGGACTTTATTCAATCTCTCTGATGTCAAAGTATTAGCGTCTGGACTGGACCATGTCCAGTCCCCTTCTGCCGCTCGTCCGGCTCCTTAGTAGGAGCTGGACGCGAGGCATGGTGCTGCCCCCTCTTGTACCAACGAGGTATCGCAAAGCGACACCTAGCTAGCATAGAAGGAACAAGCACCACACGAACACGTCTCTCGGATGAACGGCACTAATATATATACAATGATGCCGGCCCCTACATAAGTATTGAAATATTTGTCACAATAGGGAAGAGCAGCATATTTTTCTGACGTTTTTTTTTTAGTTAAAATACTGAAGTGCCCATCATCATGATATTGTATAGCAGACTTCTGTAAGGTTATTTAGTGATGCTGACAAAGGGAATAGATAAATCATGGCAGATGAAAAGCTATAAAGAGCATCATATTGCATCTTGCGTGCTATGCATGAACTACTGGGATGCATTTTTCTTCCAATGGTAATCAGATTAATCAGATACCAGTAAGCCTGCTGCTCTCCCCTATGGTCATAGATATTTCACAAACTAGGGTACCGTTTTCCTTAAAGTGCATTATCATGGTTTCAACGTTTCCATCCACTTGTTCCCGTGACGCATTTCTTGCAGGAAAGTCAATGCAATTTGGCATTCTGTTGTGATTCATATACCTCCCTGTAATATGCTGCAAGAGATATAGGGAGGAATAATCACAAGGAATTTTTTTTACCAATTTAGAGACAAATTAAGAGCTAGATTATCAGATATTTTCTCTTGCTGAATGAAAAGTTACTGTAATTTGACAAGCTCTTTTGCAAATGGCCAAAATGTCAATAAAACATTGACCTGTAGGTATGCTTGTTCCTTTCAATTTGCCATCCTATGTTGTCAATCTGCACAACATAGGATGCGATTTTGAGCTAGTTGCATAGAAATAGACACACATGCAGAGAGTTGTATGGTCTGTTGCATAGTGGACCCTACTATCAAAATTATCATTCCTGCAATTGCTAAGAAAGCAAAAGTTGATGTGATCTGCAAAAAGGGGTCTTAGTGCAGGGTATAAATAAGGCCCCCTTTTCCAGTACATGTTACATGATGATCATACATGGTTCAGTCTATGGCAACTGCAGACCCAGTGCAATTTTTAGTTGCAACACGGCTTAGTCTCACAGTGGACTTACGCCTTAAACCTTTATTTAATCATACAGAGTTCAATCCGGGTCATATTGCACACTCTATTTTGCTGTTAGTTGGCCTGCAATATCAACATTAAAGAGGGGTCCATAGCAAATTGAATCCAGCTTCTGTTATAGTTTGTATTGCAAGGTTTGGTTGTCAGTTTGACTTCAATAGTGGGATTTGGGAAATGGAATTTGCTGCAGAAGCAAAGGTCTCCTGAAGTCTGCAAGACCTCTAGAATTGCAAAAGCTTTAGAGGGATATATTCTCATTGTGGGATTCGACTTTTTCCTTCCACCTGTAATTCGGGCGCAACTGTTTAACATTGTTTTCCATTCTGTCATTTCAGAAGCTGAGGAAATCTAAGCTGTGCAAAGTGTGATATTTGACCTATTCGTCCCTTGGATCATTCTTACAAGGCACTTTGACACACGTCAGCCAATGGTACAGTACACAGATTTACTTTTTTATTGGCCATAGTTATTCACTGAATGGGTAAAATTGAAAAAAAAAGGAGAGGGAATGAGGGTCAATTTTACATGATTTTGGAGCAATGGCGTATAGAAAACATGAATGGCACCATACCCATTATCCATAAAATAAAATATAATAACCGTGATAACAGCTTACAGCACCTTCCAAAAGAGGCAGTGCGCCTTTTAGGCAGGGTAAAAGTAAATTTAATTAGTATCAAACTGTTGCCTCAAGGAACGACTTTATCAAACCCTCTCGGAGGGAGGGTGTGCCCTACACAAACGAGTTTGCCTTATATGCAAGGTTCTGCAGTATAAAATTTTATATTAAGGTTAAGAAAACGCCTTCTTGGCGACCAGATTCTCATCGACGTATTGACAGGCATGTGTTAGAAGGCATGCACATGGGCTACGTATGGCGAATGTCTAGTCAAACATGGTAAAGCAGTTGTATAGCATGAAGCAGGGGGAAGAAATCCCTTCCAGTGAATAGCCATTTTTGAACTCCCTAAAGGAGACGGCCATAAATACGGTCCTCATTTTGAACTCTGATTAAAACGTGTCTATTGATAAGGGCTGATATCGATATAATTTTTTTTCACCGCTTTAGAGATTTTTCCATTTTTGGATCTCATCCATATCCAACCCCTACCTTGCGTTAAGGAAATGCCGCTGCTTACCCTTTGCCAAGTGGTCCCTATCAACAAGCCCCCTCCCAGAAAAGTGGCCCCTTTGCTTGTTCTAAAACATTGTGACAGGCATCTGAATGATATTAGAGGCAAAAAAGAAAGGTCCCTGCGAAATTGTCTCTAACGAAAACTGACCACTGGACGACTCGGTCATAGAATGCTGGCTCCCATGTACATTCTGACGTGACCCAGAGTTTAACTTATCTCATTGCCTCTTCGCATCCACCACAACCACTGAATATTGTCAGAAAGGAGGACAACAGGAATAAGAAATTAGGCAGGAGAACCTTTTGGTATCAGTGGCTGCATTGAATCTAGCATGCCTTCTAACAGGCTACAGAAAATCTGGTAAAAGAAAAACAGGGTTCTGGGGCTATTTGCTGGTCAATGGACAACTGGCGATATTCACTTTTAGCATTGTTGATAGCATTCAGATCAGCTGGTCTAACAGATCTCCATTCATAACAAATAATGTTGAGAAAAGCCGACATCAAGAAGAGTTGTATGGGAAACACAGAGTTTCTACTCCCCTCTTACACTGTACAATGCGTACGCGTCTTGCAATTGTTTCACAGAGTCAACTAAAAATGATCATGTAAAGGTGACACAGAGATTAGAGTTAGAGCCACTGAGGCTGAATATTGTTTACAACTAGGCCTACTGCACAATGGAGTCTGGACGTATAATTGAAACTCCTGCTAGATTACTCAAACTGACGCTTCTGTAACTGTAATGTGATAAGGCTGCTACTGTAGCTGCACGTTGTACTTGTCGCTCCCGTGGGTGGAATCAAAATATGGAAAAGAGAACTGTAGCTGAAGTTGTTGGAACTGGGATAGCTGTTGCGTATGAGGCTGTCGTTATTGTCCTACTGAACTACAAAGGCTGAAAATGAACTGTGGTAACTGGAACTGTATCCGAAGCTATTGGAAATGCACAAGTTATTAATATAGCCATTGACATAGAAATGTGCCTGAAGCTATTAGACAGCTATTATGACCACACCTGCTGTACCTGCTAGTACTGGGACTGCTGGGGCTGAAACTCCAGGTGAAACAACTGTAAAATGGAGGCTGAGGCTGAAACTCTGAGGCAGAGTTCAAACTGGAGCTAGAAGAGGTACACTCCTTTCACCACTGTAACGTAAACGTCTCTGCCTGTAAATACTGAGGCCAAGCTGTAACCTACACTTCTGGAACTGGAACTATTGAGTCTGGAAGTCTGAGTATGCTGGACCTGGAACTGCAATTCAGAGTGTTGAAAAAAGAGAGTTTTGAAAAAACAAGCTTTGAGCCTGCACCTGTAGCTGGGTATGGCGGATTGGAGCTGCAATTGAGTGTGCTGAAACCCAAGCATTGAGCCTATAGCTGGACCTGGAGCTGCAATTGAGTGTGCTGAAACCCAAACATTGAGCCTACAGCTTGACCTGGAGCTGCAATTGAGTGTGCTGAAACCCAAACATTGAGCCTATAGCTGGACCTGGAGCTGCAATTGAGTGTGCTGAAACCCAAGCATTGAACCTACAGCTGGACCTGGAACTGCAAGTTAGTGTGCTGACAAACAAGCTTTGGGCATGTAGCTGTAGCAGAGTATGCTGGACCTGGAACTAAGAACAAGGACCTGAAGGTAGCCCACCCAACACAGATGCAGGTGGGTACAGTTGCCTGCCGTCTGCTGCCCCAAGATGATCTCCCTGCACTCCCTCAAAATGGCACCAGATGGCGCTACCTCCCTCATATCTGGTTTCGTGTGCCATGCATGATGGAATAGGACTTAATGGCAAGTGCACATTCCTGGACCCATTTTAAACCACCTGTATGGCCATCTGGTGGCCATTACCTGAAATATTCATCACTTTCACTACTTCCCCGCCTGACATCTATATTATAAAGGACCAATGTCTAGTACAACTCTGCTAAAGTAGTACTAAACGCTGGGGCCAGCTTACATTTCTACCTGTCTATCCACTCACTCCCCCCTTTTCCCCACCCAAAAAACAACATTTGAACAAAAGAATCATTGTGAGCAATGGAATTTACTGCTTCTTTTAGCAGAAGGGATCTCACATTGAATGCGTACTTTGACCTTGCTTGATAATATTTCTTCTGAATCACTCGAACTTACTGAAGTGACCTAACTTTGTCACATAGCTTCCTTTTATTCAAACACGATAATACTTTGTTTATCTGGTAAATAAGGATTCAGGATTCTCTATAGTCATCTCAGTCTACAGGGTTGTCAATGGGTAGTTTCAGGCTGGCCAGTTTCAATGATACCAACAACGCAGAAACAGTTTTCTGTAGATTTGTGCATGTAGATAAAGGCAATATGCATTATAAACCTTTGCTAGATATAATTGTTAGGATGACATTGCTTTTCCAAATGACAGCAAGAATCATTCTCTGACTTTAGCACTACATGTTGAAAATTCCTTGTTCAGGACTTTATTGGATTTCGTATAAGGCTGTGTCGAAAACGCGAAAAAAAAACAAAAAACAACTAAAGTAAACCAAACATTTAGCTATTGGTCTCTCTTGATAGAAAAATGGAAATCTAATTTTGAAACTTGAATTTACCATCATGGGACCGTTTAATATTTAATAATATTCCTCATTTCTTGACACCTCTTTGTAACAAATCTGAACTTCCTCTCTCCTGTCTGAGCCTATTTGAGATGATAAGACTAATTTCATTATTAAAATCTTAGCCCAAACCTTATTCCCTGGTATTATGTAATACATGAACGGCCCGATTGCCATTGTATCATTATTTCATTATTTACAATATGTGACTGTAATAAAGGTTGTAATCTCAGTTTTTAACCCATTATCATCCCTTATGCCATTCTGTCCATGTTTAATGATATACTTCTGTTTTCTCATCTCTCTAACAGGTGTTGTCTAGTGGAATCAGCAGTGAGATACGTGGTAAGCGATATCTCCAATGAAAGGATCCCAGCATAATCTTACACATTCTCTCATCAATACACAGAGGTACAGCAGAGCAGTGCCACAACGATGATACACCTGTTGATAAATGTAGGCTTGGCATCTGACCTTAGCTGATGTTACACATTACATCTTTATAATCATACCAATATAGAAACTATTTGCTAACATGGCCCCCAGCACCACAGAGACACCTTCGGACATCACTGGTGGCCAGGTGAGTACGTCAAGGCTCCTCAGTGTCATATCTGAAGGTCTGACAACACTGCAACCCTGGACTCCAAACACCAACAACACGCCGCTGCCAGATGTTATAGAAGCAGTGACATCAGCCCTCCCAAGTGACATGTCATCAGATGTGACATCAATACCACCAATGATAACAACACAGCGGGGGTTTATAGTGGATGTCACATCAGATGTGATGACACAAGGAGGTGATAATGTCATAAGTGGACTCATGACAGGTATCATGACAACAGAAGAACCGGGATTCACCCTATCCCCAATGTTGAAGTGGTTTATAGCCACTGGAACTGTGATAGTGCTTGTCTTCATCCTAATAATAATCAACTGCTGTCTTAGCTACAAAGATAAATTACAAAAGACTGTCAAGGATGTAAAACATTATGCGGCAGAGGAGAAGAGGGTGAGGCGGGAACAGAGCCAAATAAACAATATGGAGGATCCTCGAGGTAATAAAAGACAGACCCATGTCTTCTTCTCCTGGATAGGCAGTAGTAAAGGAAAGAATCAGCACACCAATTAGCAACACAGACAGTGTGACAGACATTAGGGATAGTTCTCTGTTTTTTGTGGATGATGTTTAGATATAATCAATAATTGTTGTCCCACAGAAACTGCATCAATGTATCATGTCAATTGGTCGTCCTGATACATAAATCCACTCCTGGCGAGTCACTCACCAGGGTAGCATTTGTGCATCATGACCATTGGTCGTCATGATGTATTAGCGGTCCTTACCGGGCTAATGGTAGCGGGAAAAAAAGGAGCTGTAGTTTTTTAAGCCAATGACTTAACAGCAGCAGTACTAAAAATACTAAGGACTACATTGCATATTGATTCTGCGATTGCAATACTCCTCTAATAGATATCGCTTACTCCCAGGAGTACGTCTTATTAAGTGGCTGTACAATACTATATTGCTACCAAGTGATAGAATATAACCAGGCTCATCACAATAGCCATTGAATCCAACTATAACTATTCCCATGTGATTGCAATGTTGGATACACTTTTATTGTGCATTATTGCAGGTGTATATTTACACAAATGAACTAGATCTACAACAGAATGAAATCTGACGTGCAACATAATGACTCTATTATATCCCTGCTTTATGATAATCACTAAGGTGGAGATGGCAGGTCCTCTCTTCAATGTCCTACTTTATGAACAGTTCTAAGGATGTCTATGTTAAAATTCATTCAGTCATATATGTATATATTCACCATAGGAGAAGAATATTAACCCTTTATTGGTCGCATAACGCCTCTAAGACTATGGTACCTGCATTGAGGCTGTATATATGCATCATGTCGACTAGTGGACATGATGCATTGATGCACATTGTGACCTTTAGAGGGTTGTGTTTGCACATTGTTTATGTTTACTATAAAAACAGTTTGTACCAGTAAGCTCATGTCTATGTGTATATCATTTTATTTTGGAACTGAAGTGGAAATATTATGTACTTTTTTTGACAAATGCTACTTTGAAAATAATAAAAAAAACAAACAGATCGTCAAGAGGATCCCATTATGTCTTGAGTTATGAGCTATGTACATTAAAGTGCTTTGTAAAAATGTGCTGTGTTTTGTATATCTATGAGGATGCTGAGGGCAAACCATTAGGAGAAATACCCAAATCACTTATAAACCACACTAAAAACATATAAATAAACTATATAATTTTGAAGTCTTCTTACGGTGAGCTATTTGTTTTATGCCATGGCGAATACTGACGACACTATAGTTTGTACTACTCACGTCGTATTCAATGGGGGGGGGGGGATGGAATACGATCAATGCCGCCATTTTGAAATTTCTACAGAGCTAATTAGTTTTGTATTTAGGTATGCTTATTAGATGTTTTACGATAAAAGAATGATTGAACTAGTTAAATAATATTATGTTATGACTTGTTGATATGAATAGAAGAGAAAGAAACTAAGACTTAATATGAAACTAAGGGCTTGAGCTCTGCAGCTAGCTCCCAACCATCTTGAGCAAGCTGTCATGGCGGATCAAAACAAACCCCGATGACTCGACCTCTTCAAAATGAGTAAATATTGTTGTAATTCTTTATTTATAAGCAAATTAATCCTGTAGGGCCATGGCATAAATGCAAATGTCCACTCCCAGTGACTAATTTTGCATCGCATACGATGCTGGTTATGGACATTTGCTTATGTATTTATCAATATCGAAAGTTCATAAAAGTTGCAAAGTTATTACAGTCATATTGGTAGATTTTAGAGGAAAATAGGGGGAAATCGCAGTTATTTTAAAAGTGACTATACAACTTAGAATAGCTCTTCTCAACTTAATAATTGGAATATCAAAAAGGTTCTCAAGGGAATGACTTCAGATTTACCCCCAATTTACTCTCCAATCATCATAACTGATTAGCATTCTGAATTGTCATCCAATGATACTGTTCAAAAAGAAATAAGCTATAAATGATGATAGGCAACTGATGTTCTCAAGCCAACAAAATGAGAATTATAATCTTTCCTGTACCAAAGCTCCAGAGGAAGAAGAAAGACCTACATGAGACCTGCACCTCCAGAGCCCGTGTACATGCACCTCTCATGCCATATGGGGACTCAGCGACTGATGGTGTGGCATCCCGACACTGGTGCCCTCTGGAGACTGTTGCTGAAATGCTAAGAAGTAGACACAATTCTAAATAGTTCACATTCGTCTGGCTGAAACAGGCAAGCCCTCCAACTCGACTCACCTGATTAGGGTGAAAAGCCCCCAAGCCTTTTTTAAAATGACTGTCTTGCCTATGATTACTACGAGTACACTTCTGGTGCCTTGCTTTCTGGCTTCTTTTGGGCAACACAAAAAAGTCAAGACAGAAAAGAAAGTAAGGTACTGCTTCATCAAAACTACATTCTACCGTTTCAGCCAGACCCTTCAGTGGTCAGTTGTGACAATTTTGAAGTTCTGGATTGGACTTTAAAAAACAAATCAACATGATGCTCTCAAACAGCTTATATTTTGGTGTATTAGATACTCACTCCATAAACTGGTATGTTATCATAAACAACATTCTCTATTCAAACTATCGCTGTGTTTCCACGGTATTTCTGGGCATATATGAATTCCTTAGAGATATACACTGTCAGGGTTATGATATCTACAGCCAAAAAATAATAAGGGATGAAAAAGTCGTGGGTAGTTGTATTGCACTCCGTACATCATCATATCAACTTTTGTGTCCATATCTTCATACGTTTCCCCCCTTTCTTCGTTACTTTGGTTATTCATGAGAAATTACTTGTAAATAGTATCTAGCCAAATAAGAATATAGCTCAAAGTGATGAAAAACATTAAATAAACACAAATAATCACTCGAGGTTCTATGGTGCTAGTTATATTACAAAACATGACAAAATATGTATCAGTTTTCATAGTTAATGATCGATTTCTCTTGTCTTATGACTTGTGTAATTCAGCACAGTTTACACATTGATTAATTTCTTTTCAGATTTCTCTGAGCGGTGTGATAGTACGATAGGATGCGAATATGTGCTATACCCACCATCTTCAATGAGGCATCTTCCTTGAATTATAATTAACATTTCTGATGCCAATCAAGGGGCGAAGACACATGTGTGATATCATGAAAGCTGTGACACAAGGATGTCACAAAACTAATGACCCGCAATAATATTATGGCTGTTAGTGGAACCAGTTTTAAGTTCACATATCTCTATTTAGAAATCTTGTGACATGGCACCAAGCACCACATTGGAGGCACTTTTAGACACTACTAGTGATGTCACTAGTGGCCAAGGAACTAGGTCAGGGCTTCTTGGTGCCATCTCTGATGGTTTGACATCAATACAAGCCTGGGATCTAACACCCAATAACACTGTGGTGCCACCTACTTTTGATAGTACGGTGTCAAACCTTTCTACAGACATAATGACGTCAGTGACATCAGCCCTCCCAAGTCTCCATGATGTGACGTCAGAGATGATGTCATCAGAAGCTGTGACAACCACATCAAAAGTGACAACAACACCAGTGACAACACCGGAGGGTCTAATAGCAGAGGTAACATCAGCAGTTAGAACACAGGGGGGCCATAATGTCATGGATGGACTTGGTGATGTATATACAGTAATCATGACGACAGAAGAACCGGGATTTACCCTATCCCCAATGCATAAGTGGTTCATAGCCACAGGAACTGTGATAGTGCTCGTCTTCATCCTCATCATTATTAACTGCTTCCTCAGTAATAAAGAGAAGCTAGAAAAGACGGTTAAGGATGCCAAACATTATGCAGCAGAGGAAAAGAAGGTGCGGCGGGAGCAGAGCCAAATCAACATGGAGAGCACACGTGCTAACTCAAACCAGACTCATGTCTTCTTCTTCATGGGCAAAAAAGGAAGCTCGCATTAGACAGCACTGGAAGCATCCAGTGGGAAGAAGTATCAATTTGATAATGTTAAACCCCCATTCGAAGCTAATTGCTGAACATTTATAAGCTAGGTAGGATTCAATGGTGTTAGGTTCTGTGCTCAATGGAATGCCCAAAAAGTGTTAGTGTTACCTGCTACAAAACCTGATAATTGATTGTCAGCCCCATGCCAATAGGGCCAGCAGCTTCATAAATCTTTGTAAGAATTGATGGAAGTGGAGAGGACCTACCCTACCTACTTGTCTAGGTATATGGAGGCTCTAATATTTCTCTCATGTTGTTTTAGTGAATCAGTATTGGTATGTTCAAAACCTCATTAATATTGCATAAAATGTAACGATAGTTAACTGGTCATTTGGATGCTGTAAATAATCATGATATACGGGGTAAGGTTATTGCATGGGGGTGTGCAATACGGGGCTCCTTGGTTAAACCTATAGGGCTGCTATATCAAACTTGAGACAGGAACAGGAGCGGAATTCTAGAATCCATCTAATAATTCTGATGTCAGAATATCTGTTTGTCCATGCAAGCCATAGACCAAATCAGTTTTTCTTTTGATCTCAAGTTACATAGAAGCTGAGAAAATTGAATGTGAAATTTGGATATGGGTGTTTTGGGAACACCAGTTTGTAGTGTTAGGAAAAGGACAAAGCACTAGGTGGCAGGCTGACAGGCAGGGCCGCTATATTTTGTGTACAGAGAAGTCCCCACACACACCCTGATTGTGGTCTAACAGTGACCTTAACTTAATAGATTACAGAGTGTAATCTGGCTTATTTGAAGGACAATAAAATGGCAGCCAAAAACAAACCATCTGTGAAAAAATCAAGGTGAGCTATCTAGTCTATTGAGTGTGATTTATTGAACAAGTAATCAATGGATAATTCATGACGAGTGTGTGTTAGGAAAGGATAATTACACGAGTGTAATTATCCTTTGCTAACACACACAAGTCATGAATTATCCATTGACTACTTATTCTATTCCATGATACCAATAGATAATCAATATAATATCAATAAATTCAAGTTGAAAACAAAAATTGTTCCCCCTCCCCGGGACTCGAAGCCAGCCATAGTGTGTACACGATCGGTATAAACACCTTGTTGCCCGGCAGTGGACAGCTACAGCGCCCCTCTCAGCTTGGCTATAAAATTTTATTCCACGATACCAATAGATAATCAATAGAATATCAATAAATTCAAGTTGAAAACAAAAATTGTTCCCCTTCCCCGGGACTCGAAGCCAGCCATAGTGTGTGTACATGATCGGTACACACCCCTCAGCGTCCGTCTCGGCTTGGCTTGCTTTGAATGCGTCCTGAGGTCATGTATACACGATCGGTGCACACACCTTGGCGCCCGGCTCGGCTTGGCTTGCTTTGAATGCGTCCTGAGGTCATGTATACACGATCGGTGCACACACCTTGGCGCCCGGCTCGGCTTGGCTTCATTTGAATGCGTCCCACGTCTTGCGGTTATGGCAGTGGACAGCCCAGACTGGGACTGGTCCCACCTCCCTCTATGATCTAACCAAGCAAACACACACCTTTTCTCGCCAGTCCCTGTGGCGCAATGCATAGGGAGTTGGATTTGGGACCTGAGACTGTAGGTTCGAGCCCTACCCTGGCCATGAATATTTCGTGGGTTTTAACATGTAACATATGACATGTAGGGGCCTAAGGACATGTAAGGTGTGCAGGTTATCCATGGATAACCACACTAGGTGCCTGTTATCCATGGATAACCGCACGCCTTACAAAAGTCATGATGCAGGCCTCGTGCCATGCAATATCGACATGTATGTGCATGGGAATATCCAGGAGAAGCACTCAGAATCCAAGAAATCGTGGAATAACAATTGGTATACCTTTCGTGGTGCATAATGAACCCATTATTCACCATCCAATATTATTTGCATAACAGGGGTGTACCTAAGCATGACCTACATATCTTATGGAGAAGTTATTCGATGCCAGCCCCTATAAGCTATAAGAATTTAATGTGCATATGTAGATCAACACAGGAAAAGGGACCTCTGTGAGGGTCTTCCCGGGGGTCCCCTTCTATGTAGGGTAGATGCACCATGAGTATCTGTTATCCAAACTACTGTACATGAAGTAGTTCAATCTTAAACCCAAAGCTTGCCTGTAGAGTAAGGGATGTGCCTAATCCAGAAGCAGTGTGCTCTCACAGGCAAAATGAAAATATCATGAATAAACTAAAAAGTATTTGTAATTCCTTAAGTATGGGAGCTATGGATATGCAAAGAGTGAAATCCAGTGATAATCATGGATATTGGTAAAGTATGAATGTATCAGACCTGAAGTGTTGATAAAGATGGGTTACATCAGATCAGTGAGGAATATCTATGAAAATACTGTCATGTTTTGCAGAATCATTTCTCACTGCAATGTGTCATCATGATAGATTTTGCTTACTTGTTTTACAAGTCATAGCCAGGCCCATTTTCATTGTCGCTTAGGGGGTCATGTGCCCCCTAGGACATGCCCCCACCCCCTTGATCTGCCCCTCAGGGTGTGGCATGTGCATGCTACCTATTACAGATTACACTCTATAACCTATTAAGGTAAGGTCACTATTAGAGCACAATCACAGGGTGTGTGGGGACTCCTCTGTACACAAAATACAGAGGCCCTACATGTCAGCCTGCCACCTAGTGCCTTGTCCTGTTCCTATTGAGATAATCAAATAATGTTCAGAAGAACGGCTTGAATGGTAGACAGCAAAGGTAGCTTAGCCCACTACAATTGGGCAATGTACTATGTAATACAACTAGTAATACTTATAAGTTCATCAACTCAGCAGAATATTGACTATTAATGTAAATAATCATATAAGAAGTTATTGGAAATTAGAACATGCGACACAGAAGCTATAAGACAGTAAGCTGCTACTGGGCAGGTCCAAGCAGGAATCCACATCTAAAAGAATAAAATCATTTCTTTTGGTGGGAATTTAGTGCCAGCCATAAAGATGAAATCCCACCAAAAGAAATAATGTTATTCTCTTGGATGTGGATTCCAGAGTCTAAAATGGAAGTGTCACGGAGGGACAAAATGGACCTATCTGCTTGGACCTGCCCTACTGCAACTTATACTACTAAGGTACCAGGAGAGCATTTCTCAAGATGGTATGACTAGACACAACCAGTATGACTTGAAACCCTCAATATCAGAGTGGGTGATCATAGGTAACACACTATGACTACTCTGTACAATCAGCACTTAAGGCAGTAATTACATAGGGTTTGGTTGGATAATCATACCAGTGCAATTATAAGCAACCGCTAGATGCAGGGCAGTAATGACATTTAAGTGAGGGACCTCACTACAACTTGAAGGGGGTCTAGTTGTACCATCTTGAGAAATGCCTGTACAATGGCCATGTTTATTCAGTAAGTCACAATGTGACCGGGCACCAGCATAATCAGGGACTACAGGTAAAATTACTATTGAATCAATATTGGGTATCACTTGTCAGTACACTAATTAGCGATACCCTGAGGCTGTGGATAATAGCAGCACCCCAGGATCAGGCTGAGTCTCATAACATACTCATGGCGACATTGCCTGAGTCTGGATCTAGACTAAAGTGAGTAAAATATTTTTCTCAGTGTAGCACTTCAATTTGGATTTTTAAGACTGAAAGAGAATTCAGTAGGCGGCTCTCTATATATGTGTAAATTGTTGTTGTTACACAGATGTGGAAGGATTACGACAAATGCTATAATCACATTAATTTTGAACGAGTTATATGAATTAAAGCGCTTTGAAAAACTGTTACATTGTCTATTTAGATTAACATTTACATTAATTAAGGTTTGACATTTCTGACGCTTCTCCCTAGTTATGTTGTATAAGGCTTCCAAATTAAGGAGCCACCTTAAGCCCAACACCTTATATGATGTACAAAGAATCGTTTGAACAACACTAATATCAATCACCTAAAGGTATCTTAGTGCATTATTACACCATATCCAATGTATTCATTAAACATGAAGACATCCCTGCTACATTCATGCAAAATGCCGAGCCTATATTATATGGTTTTCATGATGCACCAATGCATGGAGACTCATCACCACTGCATTGGTGCATCATGGTTATAAAGGAACTTGAACCGTGAGGCATCGTCCAGCCCTTATTTTGTGTGTTATTACACGACTTCTGTGATTTTGGGTGCTTTTCCCGGATATTCCCATTCTGATACCTGTCGATATTGCCAGTTCTAGGAGTGCTGATATCCTGGATATCGGCACTCCTAGGAGTGCTGATATCCTGGATATCAGCACTCCTTACATGTCCTAACATGTCATATTGAACAAGTAATCAATGGATAACTCATGACGCGTGTGTGTTAGTGAAGGATAATGACACAAGGCCATAGGCCGAGTGTTATTAGCCTTTGCTAACACACACAAGTCATGAGTTATCCATTGACTACTTATTTTATACCACGAAACCAATAAATAATCAATATTATACCAATAAATTCAAGTTGAAAACAAAAATTATTCCCCCTCCCCGGGACTCGATGCCAGCCATTGTGTGTACACAATCGGTACATACACCTTGGCGCCCGGCAGCGGACAGCGGCAGCGCACACGACGAAAAAAGATTTCAATGCGTCTCGCTGTTATGTTTGTGTATAATACACCTCTGCGCCCGGCAGCGGACAGCGACAGCGCACACGGCGAAAAAAGATTTCAATGCTTCTCGTGGTTATGTTTGTGTATAATACACCTCTGCGCCCGGCAGCGAACAGCGACAGCACACACGGCGAAAAAAGATGCGCCCGGACCGGGGCGCGATCCATGTACCTCTGACGGCTGAGCGCGACGTGCTAACCGCTAGACCACCGCGCCTTCTCCGTTCACTGCGTCTCGCGGTTATGTTTGTGTATAATACACCTCCTCGCCCGGCAGCGGACAGCGACAGCACACACGGCTTTGTATCATACGAAGAACTGGTTCTAACTGAGCGTATCTCGTCAGTCCCTGTGGCGCAATGCATAGGGAGTTGAATTTGGAATGTGAGACTGCAGGTTCGATCCCTACCCTGGCCTGGAAAATTTCGTGGGTTTTAACATGTGACATGTGACATGTGACATGGGAGAGGCGTGCTGTTATCCTGGATAACAGCACGCCTTAGATGGATAACAGCAAGCCTTAGATGGATAACAGCACACCTTACAATATTGATGTTACAGCCTACAAGGTGTGCAATATCGACAGATATGTGGATGGGAATAGACCCCAAAAAGCACTGTGTAACCCACAAATCGTGGTATAAACATGTCCTAACATGTCATATGTTACATGTTAAAACCTACGAAATTTTGATTGCCAGGGTAGGGGTCGAACCTGCATTCTTCTGATCCCAAATCCAACTCCCTATGCATTGCGCCACAGGGACTGACGAGAAACGCTTGGTTAGAACCAGGTCTGTATAAGTCATTGATATGGTTGTGTCCCCCCACAACAACTCTCACATGCGCAAGGTTAGAATAGCATTATAATTATAGACGACTGCTCGACGTGTTGAAACCAAGCCAAGCCGGGTGCCAAGGTGTGAGACCCGGTGGTCTTGTGGGTAGCGCATTGCGCAATCATGCAGGGCTAATCTTTTTTTTTTCGTGTTCAAACCAAACCAACGGCTGCCGGGCCCCTACCTGGATAGTAGCTACCCCAGCAACTCTCTACGGAGCCCCTAAAAGGACATACCACAAATAATTTTTCCCCTGAAAAAATATTCTTGCGGAAACTGAGCAATTCTTGCGGAAACTGAACAATTCTTGCGGAAACTGAGCAATTCTTGCGAGACTGAACAATTTTGCGGAAACTGAACAATTCTTGCGGATACTGAAGAATTCTTGCGGGTACTGAAGAATTCTTGCGGATACTGAACAATTCTTGCGGAAACTGAACAATTCTTGCGGAAACTGAACAATTCTTGCGGATACTGAAGAATTCTTGCGGGTACTGAACAATTCTTGCGGGTACTGAACAATTCTTGCGGGTACTGAACAATTCTTGTGGATACTGAACAATTCTTGCGGGTACTGAACAATTCTTGCGGGTACAGAAACATTCATGTTGGGGCTTGAGGAGTTTATCATCATTCAGTTTCCACAAGAACAGTTTAGTATCTGCAAGAATTGTTCAGTATCCGCAAGAATTGTTCAGTATCTGCAAGAATTGTTCAGTTTCCGCAAGAATTGCTCAGTTTCCGCAAGAATTGTTCAGTATCCGCAAGAATTGTTCAGTTTCCGCAAGAAATGCTCAGTTTCCGCTAGAATTGTTCAGTGTCCGCAAGAATTATTTCTGTACCCGCAAGAATTGTTCAGTACCCGCAAGAATTGTTTCTGTACTCACAAGAATTGTTCAGTACCCGCAAGAATTGTTCCTGTTCCCGCAAGAATGTTCCTGTTTCCGCAGGAATGTCCCTGTTTCTGCAGGAATGTTCCTGTACCCGCAGGAATATATTTTGCATGAAAAAAATCTTTTTATAATGTTCCTGTTTCCGCAGGAATGTTCCTGTTTCCGCAGGAATGTTCCTGTTTCCGCAAGAATGTTCCTGTTTTCGCAAGAATGTTCCTGTTTCCGCAGGAATGTCCCTGTTTCCCCAAGAATTTTCCTGTTTCCGCAAGAATGTTCCTGTTTCCGCAGGAATGTCCCTGTTTCCGCAGGAATATATTTTGCATGAAAAAAATCTTTTTATTATGTTCCTGTTTCCGCAGGAATGTTCCTGTTTCCGCAAGAATGTTCCTGTTTCCGCAAGAATGTTCCTGTTTCCGCAAGAATGTTCCTGTTTCCGCAGGAATGTCCCTGTTTCCCCAAGAATTTTCCTGTTTCCGCAAGAATGTTCCTGTTTCCGCAAGAATGTTCCTGTTTCCGCAAGAATGTTCCTGTTTCCGCAAGAATGTTCCTGTTTCCGCAAGAATGTCCCTGTTTCCGCAGGAATATATTTTGCATTAAAAAAAATCTTTTTAGTATGTCCTATTAGGGGCTCCGTACCTCTCACATGCGCAAGGTTAGAATAGCATTATAATTATAGAGGACTGTGGAATGCATTCAGAACAAACCAACGGCTGCTGGGCGCCGAGATGTGTGTACCGATGGTCTTTTGGTTAGAATGCCACCAGAAGCTGTCCCCGTTCTCGCCAACCCCTCCCCAGCACTACTGCTGCCAACGGCTGCCGGGAGCCGAGGTGTGTGTACCGATCGTATACACACACTATGGCAGGCTTCAGGTCCTGGGGAGGGGGAACAATTTTTGTTTTCAACTTGTTTTTATTGATATTCTATTGATTATTTATTGATTAATCATGTAATAAAGACAGTAAGGAATGGGCTAACGGCCACCTCATTCAGTGTATTGTAGGATATTGAAACTCGTGGCCTAATGCCACTCATTCAGTGTATCATAGGTTATTCCATGATTTCTGGGATTCTGAGTGCTTTTCCTGGATATTCCCATGCACATACCTGTCGATATTGCACACCATGATGCCTGCATCATGACTTTTGTAAGGTGTGTGGTTATCCAAGGATAACAGGCACCTGGTGTGGTTATCCATGGATAACCTGCACACCTTACATGTCCTTACATGTCATATGTTACATGTTAAAATCCAGGAAATTTCATGGCCAGGGCAGGGCTCGAACCTGCAGTCTCAGATCCCAAATCCAACTCCCTATGCACTGCTCAACAGGGACTGATGAGAGGTGGTTGGCTAGAACCAGGGTCTCGATATGATACAAAGCCCGGGGAGGTCACTCACATATAACTATTATGGGTCAGGTCGTCAGAAAGTGTAAGATTTTGGCCTTGAAGGCCCTGAAAAACTAATTTTCTAACTACTTTATATAACCTCAACAAAATTGTCAAGGTACATCTCCTCAGCTCAGAAGACCAAAAAATACCGATCTAGGCCATCCGGTTCCATTTTTATAGCTTGTTTTGTGTCATGTAACGTCCGATACCAAAATAATGAAATATGGAGGTAATTGAAGTTGCTCTCAGTAATATAAGAATGTCCCATTATGCATAACAAACACAAGAAATAACAAGGCCAATATGTCTATTATTGACTTCAATTACAGAATGGGACAAAATTTGAGTTATGCATGCACAGTAGACTGCCTCCTACATGATGATAAAAGTACCGGACGTTACGTAACGTCCGGTACTTTTATCAGAATTATTTCACATAAGCTGCTCTCATAGGGAGACAAATGCTGGTAGACACACAATTTCTTCACCAAAGTAGGGGATGATAGGGCCCTTCATATGGGTAATAACAAAGATTTTGAAGCTTTATTTTTTCCATGTTTTATAACCGATTTAGATTTAGATACCGGACGTTACAAATTACAGATTTCCATTTTGAAAGACACATCATGAAAAATTCTCACTTAGTAACATGTCCAAACCTCATGGAAATGATACCTATGATCATATACAATACAAAAAATAACTTTGGGATACTCTATAGTGTTCTTTATTCAATACAGGACACTTGTAAAACATACAAAAAGTATAAAAAAGAACAAATTTGGCCCTTTTTTCACTTCGGCAGGCTATAAGTTCTACAGTTTTTGATGGATGACCATAAATTTACATTTTTCTGATAGCCCTAAGTGTTCTCTATCAAATGAGTCTATGTAAGTCAAGATTGGTTCACAAGTTCTTTCTCCAGAGCCATAAATGTCCAAAATAACCCAAAAACACAAAATCTACTGCTTTCTGGCGACCTGACCCTTATACATTCAAAGTGTAAAAATTCCCAGCATTCTGGGTTGTGACCCCCCTAGCAAGCCTACCCGGGTGCCGAGGTGTGTGTACCGATCGTGTATACATAACTGCAGGACGCATTCAAACAAAGTCGAGACGGGCGCCGAGGTGTGATACGCAGTGGTCTAGTGGTTAGCGCATTGCGCTCAGCAGTTAGAGGTAGGCAGGATAAGTCCCGGTCCGGGCACATTTTTTTTTGCCGTGTGCCCGCTGCCATAATTGCGAGACGCATTCAAAGCAAGCCAAGCCGGGATGGGCACTGTAGCTGTCGGATACAAAGCCTGGGGAGGGTACTCACATATAACTTCTATACATTCAAAGTGTGAAAATTCTCGGCAGTCTGGGTTGTGCCCCCCCCCCCAGCTTTGTCGCGTTCAAACCAAAGAAAGCCTAGCCAGGCGCCGAGGTGTTTGTACGGATCGTGTACACACTATGGCTGGCTTCGAGTCCCGGGGAGGGGGAACAATTTTTGTTTTCAACTTGAATTTATTGATATTCTATTGATTATCTATTGGTATCGTGGAATAAAATAAGTAGTCAGCCCATTCATCACTCTCTTATTAATAGGGAGGTTTAGCAGTGCCAACGCACGCATCCAGTTTGACACAGACGCAGGTATTTTGTGTATCACGTCATCAAGGGCTGTGCAAAACTCAGTCAGCCATGAAGCAGCTACAGGCAGGACTCAGTCTGGTCCTATAGAAGGGGTACTTCTATCATCTGTATCTTAATAAATAGATAGAACTAAACGACCGTGGTGTACGAGGTGGCCGATCCACCACGAGGGGGAGGTCTCCCCCGAGGGGTGGATCAGCCACCGAGGACACCAGGGGAGTTTAGTTCTATATTTATTTTATGTATTTTGAGGTTTAAATAAGGAAAAATGATCAAAATCCGGTACCGTAGTTCCCCGTAAAAGCGCCGATCCACCATTTTGAATGTTTACATGCACCCAGAACGAGGCTGCAGTGGTGGATCGGCCGCTGTGGTGGATCGGCACACGTTACGCCACTGGGGGTGTGCGGATCGGCCCTCCAATGCTATCTCTATGGGAAGAAGTTATTGACATAAAATAAATATGAAATATATAGACACATAGTTCATAGAGTATGTAGTAAAGATACCTACCTTACCACCAATGAAAGGAAAATGCTGTTGGTTGAGGCACCATAGCAAGGGAATATGATACGTGGGAGGGTCTGTTTTCACATTATGAACGTACGTAAGCTCCCTATGTACGTGCTGGTCGGATGCGAGACTTGCTAAACCTCCCAACTGAAAGAGCAATCACAAAGTCCATAACTGACGTGAAGATAAACACAACATCTCCACATAATGGAGGAAGACGGAAGACTTAGGAAGGCACTCCATTAACCTAACTTAATATATCATAATGAGCTGATCGAAGTCATGAGAAGGCAGAACCCTCTGTATTAAATCCCCCATCTAAACAGCTAAAGGGCAGGCGGACAAATGCGATAATTACAAAGTCAGAAGGAGACATCAGTTTATGATTCCCAGGCTGGTCCTAGGGGGTACAGCTCAGACTGACTGAGGAGATAACACTCCATCAATACATCACCGAATGACACTTTGTACTTTTATTACATGGCCCTTCAACCTAAAATGCCCAAATCGTTTAGAACCCTCTCCCATTCATGGTTGGGGGTGGGTGGGTGATAAATCTACTTTTCTCTGGGGACAGTCTCATACTATGTAGGCCTATTTGGACCCAAAGAAAAATGGCAAATCACAAAAATGATTTCTGAACTCCCCCCCCCCCCAACCGGCCCAAATTGAGACTTTCAGAATCCAAATCAAATATCAAGAAAGTGGTCAGAAATATCCACCGGAGAACAACAGAGACCCTTAGAAGCCAAACTGCCATGGCGCCTTAGCCCATAGAATGTGAAGAGATATTAAGTCAATGGCTCTCTAATAACTTTTACATATAGACTCTATTATATCAGCATGCTGATAAAAGGCATGGCTTTATCACAACTGTTCTGTTCGCAGTACTGTGGAGTAGGACCAGGCTAGCTGCACACCTATGGCTGCCCAGGCTGGGTGCACACCTGTGCACCGTGTACAGGTGAGCACCAGGAGGAGGAGCTGCTCCAGGAGGTGGGAGGAGGAGAGTGCTCAGTGTGGGCACAGGTAAAGCAGCTACAGGTGTCTTAAGGTGACTGTGTGTGCAGTTAAGGGTAGGCCTACACACTGGACTCCTGTGGTCGAACTCAATTACCACTGACAAAGTCTTACTAAATAAAGAATTTGCTGCCTGATGAGTTTGTCATTAGAGCTGCATTCTAGAACAGGGTCGCTGCATGATGCCCTAATGCACCACTGCACACACCAGCACTGCATTGGTGCATAATGGCGACCAAGGGACATGAGTCTGAAGGTAGCCTATCAGGGCTTTTCTGAGTTCCTGTGGTGTTATATTACTTATCATCATCAATGGTAATAGCTCATGTTAGCGCGATAATTATAATTACCAACCATTCAGGTGCTGCGTACTACGCTGCCTGTCCATGTTCTATTTTTCATCATGATTCATTACTGCAGTATTGCTGGTGAGTTGTAAGCATTCATGCACAAAATCGAGCAATGGTCATGGTGCATTACTATGTCCAAAATCTGAGTTTCCAGAGTCTTTATTCACCATAATTCCCTCCAGGAGTTCAGTGTAGAGAGGGTGTACAGGTAGGTGTCCGGGGGAGGAGGGGGCCGTGTGTGTGTGCACAGACTGCAGCAAGGGACACTGTAGGTACACGGGGGGAGGGGAGCAGCTCACTGGGACTCTCACCTGCTCAGCACACACTCCAACAGGTACCAACAGGTATCTACAGACGGCCATACACTCCAACAGGTACCCACACGTATCTACAGACGTTACCCACAGGTACCTACAGACGTCCATATAGCCCCTCACCAGCCAGCCCCGACCAGCAGCACATTGCTGTACCTTACGAGACAGGACACTGTAGGACCAGCTCCCAACCAGCTACCTTACGCCTCCCACAGACCGAGAAGAAGATCACAACTTAGACCCCTGCTGTTCATCTTGGATCGCAGGTAGATATAATCAAATTTTGTTTTATCATTTATCTATTATAAGTTATTATGGAATAAGACGATATCTTTCCAAATAACTGAATTTCCCTTTGAAATCTTTTGTTTTTGGCTGTACATTTATCAATATTTTTGGAATTCATGTTTACAAATATCGTCAGGGCCGATGGAGTATGGAGTCACGATCAGCCCATGACGACAATACTTAACCTCGATTAGCTACAATCTAAATCTTTGTAGAGCCCACTGAATGACTAAAATGAAGGGAAGCAAACCCAGTGTGGGTATAACGATTTCTTGCACAGCTTTTTGCACAGCCTTTTATAAAATTAATATGCAGAATTTCTTGTTACATTGATACATAAAAATACACACCATTGGCGTATTATTGAGCATGCTCAATGTGACATACACGTAGATCTATTTCCATCCTATTTACTTTTGTAGAGAATTTAGATAGATAGCCATTTAGACGTCCCCTCCATATTTTGAGCCTTAAAGCTAGAATTTCCTGATTCAAGAACGGCTGTGGTTGAACAACAGGTAAGGTATAATATATCGAAAATCTCATTTTCTAGCCTTACTTGGCAAAAGAAAAAAATAAAAACAGATTTGTACGATTTGGAACATTCAAAACGTTTATAGATGACGTCTGAGATCATCAAAAAACGATTTTAAATCGAGAAGCCCCGGAGTGTATGTTTCCACTTGTAATTTTAGGCTCATAATCTATTTTTTGGTAGTTGAAACTTATTTTAACAACAGGATAGATAGTGGGTTTGGGGGAGGAGGGGTGGGGCACCTTTGGGAGCAGGGAAAATAGGTAGTGACAGAAAGGAATTCACCCCCTTTTCAGCAAAAACATTACATTTCAATAGAACGGGGGACCAAAAATGCCTCCCGGGGGGGGGGGGGTGTTCTAAAGGAAAGTTCATACAGGTGCCCACCTGTATTCACTTATTGTGATCCTAATGGTCGCTTGATGATCACGAACTTCAAGTGTTAATTCTAGCCACGCCTATTAGGTGTGATTTCTTCCAATTGTTCCACAGTACCAGTGACATTTAGCAGCGTTAATCTGAAGTGTGAACCGGCTATATTACCTCATTAACCTATTAACCTAAGGACCTATAGTTAGCGGGACTCTACACTCTCAGCCCCGATTGTAAATAAATATTGCCCTGTACTGGGTATGGGCAATCTACTGTAGAGTCATTACATTTGTATTAACAGCAGCTCTTACTGTTTTCTAAAAACACACTGCAATGTCCTGTAAATAGCTTGGCGCGGTATGACAGTGTATGTGTGACCTGCCCAATGACTTCTCGTCTTAGAGAGTGATCATTTTTTAACAACAGGGGGGGGCTGGTGGGTTTGCGTGCGGACGCACGAAAAAAATTTCGACCTCCCCCTCTAGAGGGGGTAAAATTTTTTCAACCCCCCATAAGGGACAAAAATCGCGCGCGAACGTCCCCTTTTGGCCTATAGTAACGCGCGGGGTTTTCCACTGAAAACAGATGAAATTATTTTGACCCCCTATCAGAGGTGTTGAAAAAATTCTGACCCCCCCGGTCAAGGGGTTGAAAAAATTCTGACCCCCCCCTCAAACCCACCAGCCCCCCCTGTTGTTAAAAAATGATCACTCCCTTAGCTACGTCTGCCTCCAACCTCAGAAAATGAGGTTTAATGTTTCGCTTTGTGAATAAGCAAATAACATACTGATTCTCAAAGATCTAAAGTTCAAGATCTCAGCAACCACTGGTTCAATCAACTTGATCTTAAGCCTTGTGTCCACAGGGCGACAGAACTGGTGAGCGACAGAATTTCCGACGAAAAAAACACTTTTGTCATCCATTCCCGATGACAAAAGGGCTTTTGTCGTCGTCCATTCCATGTTAGATATTTTGTCATTTTGTAAGCCGACTTTTTAAATGCCGGCCGACAAAAACTGTATTATCGCCATGTCGACACACGGCTTTAGGTGCATTTTGAAGGACATGAAACAGACTTTCCCATGCTTAAAGTGTTACAACAACAATTGATTAGACCTATTTTCAAAGGGGAAAAAAATCAGTTGCCCTATGTTCACAAATAGTCTCGTACACAAGCAAATAATTCCCTAATTCCCATGATAAAGGTTGTTGTAGGCAGCCAAGACAGTCTGCTTTCAAAATGAACTACAATCCCTAAATTAATATTTTGACTCTAAGACCGAAAATTTATGGGCTGGTCACATGTACGATTTCAATATGAAACCAAGGCTTTGGTCGGCAGGTTTAATAAGGATTTTGTATGGCTTATTTGCATGATAGAGGTCAAGTGCACTATGTGTTTTAGCGAATAATTGAGTGAGTAAGGAATGGATAATTTGTAAATTATTGGCCATACTCCCCCTTATTCCGCTACCACCTAAACACCGTCTGTCTTGATGGCCAATATGATGATTTATGTAGTTTACCTGTTGATATACACACTCTTCTAGTGTCTTAGCAATGTCTTTCATTACATTACTCTCCACACGTGAGAGGTAGAGGATACTGTGTGTAGGTAATAAGTTGGATTGTTTTACCATGTATTTGCCATTATTTGATACAGAATATGGCGGCCCGCAAGACAGCAAAAACCAAGGAGCGAGCAGCACTCAGTCTTCTAGCCAAGGTAAGGGTCATGTTTCACTCTCTGCACCTGTCTGTACAAACGCCATTTTGGTCATGATTGTTGACCCTTTATGGGCCACACACATCATTATCGCTGTTGATAGTTGTTATGTTGACATATCAACAGTAAAAATAAGAATAGTGCAGGAGCGCATCATGCTAGCATGTCATTGGTGCATTTTGCAGACCCTCCGGGAGTGCATCAACCCTGTATATGCTAGGCATAATGAGTAAATATAGCCCTGAAGAGTTACTTGTCAGGTCCACATTTATGCATCATGACGACTTATGGATATGATGCATAGATACATAACCGTAGTTCTGGTGAGCTACATCCATGCATCATACCAGGGGGCACCATCGTTGCATCATTGTTGACAACTGCATTGTTGATTAGCCTGCTTTCAACATGTTTCGTCGCCTAAGTAAAAAAGGTTGTATCTGCATTTTTCAAGTTTTGCAGGAGAGACTAAAGAAACTTATAATAACATAGCACACAACACAGTTGGTACAACCTTATTTGAATATTAAACCTAATAATGTGTAGTTTAATATGAATTATTCCTAAGAGTTATGACATTAAGCCATAGGGGTATCTATGGTATATAGCAGGACCTCGCTTGCAGGTTGTCATGTATTCGTCATAGCTGTTTTTGAGTTAGATTATCCTGTGAAATAGGGTGGGTAGAGAGTATAGCGAACGGGTGGGCTAACCCTATGGGTTAATGCCATAACTCTTAGGAATAATTCAAATTAAACAAGTGTTACTACACATTGAAAGGTTTAATATTCAATTATTTCACAGAGTGGCATTTAAGCCAGGGGTAGCTATTTTGTCTTGTTTGATAATCTAACTCAGGGCGGATATCCTAATTGAAGGACCACTAGTCATAGATTTATATTAAGTAGACAGGTTTTATTAACAATTTGTAAGTTGTCTGCTCAAGCATAGTAGGCATACATGTTTGTATGGCTTATGATCATAAATGCTGTATGTATTTTTATGTAGATCTCATGTATAGTCTTTAATCTATGTTTGTGGGACACAGTGTTTTCACTGTTGACGTCTCTCCCTCCCCCCCTTCTTCATGAAGAGAGGTGGTTGGGGCCACCTTTGCTGGTGGTCCCCCCCTTTCTATGTATGTGCTAATTGGCATGTATCAGAGAAGGGTGTTAAGGTGTCCATGTTTAGCTTAACATGTGTGTCTCTAGTACTAGAGTGCATAAATATATTTGTATTCTGGGATAAAAATCTTGGTAAATTTGTATATGTATGGTTAAGACTCTGGTTGCTAAGACCACCACTCTCTGGGAATAGTGAGTGTGTACTGTCTGGTTGGTGGTCTAAGAGTCTCCTGGTTCATGATGGCAATTATAAAGTTGGTCTCATGTGTGTTGTCCTCTATATGTTCCAGTAGAGGTCTGTTGCAGAACCTGGCAAATGTTTTGGTTCTTGCCCATCCCTGGCCCATCCTGCTGAGTATGCCATTTATTGGTACATTTAGCCTGTCTGGTGCACTGGTGGCGGCATGTCTTGTGCTATATGCCCCAAAGTGTTCCTGTATGCCTGTGTCTCTTATGGTCACTTTAATCTACCTTGACAGGGTGACGGAGCTGGCTGGGGTGGAAGGCGTTTTGATGGTGCCAAACATTCTGGGGTGTGCTCCCTTTGTGTCTTCCCTATCCAGGTAGGTCTTCAGGTGTGAGTAGACACATATTCATGTGTCTCTATGCTTATCAAACCTGAGCAGTAGTGGGTTCTTTTTAGAGTGGTTGGACTTCAGTTTCATGGAGTATTTGATCCTGATGATATCATCTGATAGTCTGAGGTCAGGTCTTAGTAGGACATAGGTGCTATGTATCCTCTGACCTGTTGTTAGCACGAAGAGTAGTTGTGTTCTCCTTGTTAGATTATCCAGATGTAGCTCCTCTATGTCGTCCCACTGTGCCAGTTTGTGTGATACTGGTGCTGGGTCCCATATGTATTCATAAGGTTCCTGTGGTGGATTTAGGGCCTTTGTCCCTTTTACGCGTTTCTGCCTTCTATGTAGATGAAGCAGGACATCAGGGACCTGGTGGTGGCTACTGATGAGTGTCCCACCCTGTTGTTGGAGATCACTGTTAGGAAGGAAATCTGCGCATTGGTGTATTATAGGATGGGTGACGCTGACGTTGTTTTTGCTTGTGTGTTTTAGCCACTTCCTTACTGCTGTTGCATATCTGGCTATAGTAGATTTTGACCATGGAGCCATGAGGAGCTCCCAGGATGCCTTGGATATTCCTATATGGTTACACTAGATGGTTTCCATGGGGTGCTTGCCATTTATAGAGGCACGCATAGAAGTCCCATCCTGTTGACCATGGGTAAGGTTTTCTTCTGCTCTCCTGGCGACTGTAGCGTTGATGTGTTGACCCTCAGGATCCATCTGTTCTTGAAGGTGGGCAGTCGGGGTAACAGTGTTGTGTCTTCCACTCCGGTACGATTAGTAGCCCTCTGGGTCTGTCTTTCTTCAGTTCCCTTAGTGTTCTGCCAATGATACCAAAAGGTGGAAATATGAGTACAAACAGGCCTGACCAGGTTATTGGTTGCATATGCATTTGGGTAGTGATGTAGAGATACAAAGTGTTTGCATATTGCATGGAGGGTGAGGCAAATAGGTCAATGTCAGGTTTTGGGAAATTTTTGAATATTTTCTGTTGGCTTTTGGGGCTCAGTATCCATTCTCCCGCCATTAAGAATGCTCTTGAGGCCCTGTCTGCCTCAACATTGTCCTCTGAGGGAATGTATGAGGTTTTGAATGTTATGATCCAGGCCAATCTGAATAAACTTTCAGTGGCTTTATTGCAGGGAATGGATTGGCTAGATCCCCTTTGTTGAGGCAGCTGATGGATGTGGTGTTGTCTATGAACATGTGCATGTGTTTTCCAGTTTTTTGAAATGTAAAAGTTTCCAGATTTTTTGAAATGTAGGAGTGTCCTGTGGACTGCTAGGATTTCTTTTATGTTTATGTGGAGGGGTTTTATTTCTCCACACCATTCTTCCCCATATTCAGGGATGTAGGCACCCCACCCTGTGTTTGAGGAGTCTGTGTTTATTGTTATCTGTGGACACTTTTCTGTGTACGTTTTTTTTTTTGCGAGTGGCAGGTACTGTAGGTTTTCTCTCAAGGTTGGTTTTATAAACCGTCTGAGGAGGATGAATTCATCGTAGTAACCTGTGATGTGTTTAAGGCCTGGTCTTTTAGCTTTTTGGTAAGTACCTTTGCTCTGTCATTTCCTGGTTCTGTGGCTGCTAGAGCTCCTAGAACCTGCAAGAATTTTCTTATGGTACATATTTGTATCTTAAGGATATCCTCTACTTTTTGTGAGATATCGGCCTGTTTTTTGTTTGGTATCATGAGTGTTAGTGTGGGTGAGTGCAGTGTGAAACTCAGGTACTCAATTGTTTGCATTGGTTCTAAGACAGATTTGTCAAAGTTAGTCACAAAGCCTGCATTCTGTAGCATTCTGAGTGTGTGTATTGTGGCTGTTCTGACTTCCTCTTTTTTGTCTGCATAAATTAGTGTGTCCTCTATGTAAAAGACAAGGTTTACACTGTGTTTTGTTCTCTGGTGTGCCATAAGTGCTTTAATGATTTTTGTAAAGATTCTAGGCCCTGGGGAGTAGCCATTGGGGAGGAAGGTGAATCTGTATCTCTTACCATGGTGTATTAGTTGTAGGAGGTCCCTGTCCCTTAATTCTACCGGTAGTGAAAAGTAGGACTAGGTTATGTCTATGCTGGTTAGGTAGCTGTCTTTTGGTACCGTATTCACAACTACTGACACGAGGCCCATCTTGAAATGCTTAGCTTCCAGCTCGTCAAGGATCTCTTGGTTTATTCTTGTCTTGTAGAGGCTGTCCAGGTTGTCTGGTCTGGGGTATTTCTCATACAGCGTTGCTGTGTCTATCTTCCCTAGGGGCGCCTTGAATATGTCTCTGATCAGTGTTTTTACATTGGCCCTTACAGGACCTGTAGTTTTGTCCATGGGCTCCTTTTTAGGTATCTTTACTGCTGTTAGTGGTGAGTCCAGCACTTCCCCCTCCTCCAGCTCCCCTGTGTCCATGTCCTGAGTGGGCGGGGCTGGGGCGTCGGGTTTGGCTCTGTGTGCCTCCAGGTGGTGTGGTGCCAGACCTGGCGTTGCGTGCTGTGGGTTCTGGGGAGGTAAGGTCCTCCTGTGTTTGGCGGTGTGTTCTGCATCCACTCTGTATCTGGGGTGCAGATAGTATTCCATGTCTGCCTCAGGTGATATGGAGTGTACTGACCTCCTTGACCCTGCCTCCTGTAGGTTGCTATAGTGTGGGGCCATTTTGTCTGTGGTCGAAGGTAATGTCCCTGTAACCCAGGAGTGGCATCCTTGGGTAGTGGTCCCCAAATGTAGGTCGCCTCACCTGGCAGGCTACTCTGCCTGTAGGGTCATCTGGCACTGGTGAATCAGGTGTGTACCTGGTGTACCCCGCTCTGGTGGGGTCGTGTGATGGGGATGGTGCTGTGTGAGGTGTAGGTGTCTGAGCCTCTTCCATTGTACTCCAGTGTTTTCTGCTGCTGCTCCCACCTCCATCCCGACTAGTCTTATGGTGTAGTATCTTGGGTCAGGTTGCACTCCCTGTGGCCATCTCACCAGTGCCTCACACTGGAAGTCTATGTGGCCCTGCAGTGGCTGCAGTAGGGGCATATCCCTGCTGTACTCCCTGAGGACTTGTATGTGATCCTTCACCTGACCTGACCTGCCAGCATTAGGTTGCTCAGTTTCTCAGATATTGAGTCGAATTGATGTGTTGGGATGTCACCCTGGGTGTCAGCATTAGTGCTGCTGTCAGATGTAAAGCTTGGTTGGGTCGTACCTGCCCTGTTTACAGCTATAATGTCCTCCAGGACACTCTGACTGGATGCTGTTGCTTAGGTATGATCCCCTGGGGGGTACCCTGTCCACAGGTAATGGTGGAGTCTGAGCTCGGAGTCATAGCTTGGTGCTCCATTTTTGAGAAGTGAAGTCTTGTGCTTGCCCTTTTATACATCTTCCCATCCCATCCATTCTTTTAATTGGATTCCTCAGCCTCCAATCAAATAAGTTTTTACATATCTGATCTGATCAGGACAGGGAGGGGTGGGGCCTTAGGGCTGCGTAATGGGCAGTTTTATGGCCCTTCGCCTGTTTTCTCTGATCCTGGGATCAGAGGGAGAAGCTCGCTCACTTGGTTTGCTCAGTGCGGCAGGTGTTGGTCATGCTTGGGTGCACACATGGTGTATGGAGGCGTTTTATGGCCTCCAGGCGCTTTGAAGCTGGTCCCCTTGGTTGTAGAGTTGTATAGGGCTAGTCCCCATAGTCCCCCGACAACCTGCAAGGGAGATCCTGCTATATACCATAGCTAACCCTGGCTTAAATGTCACTCTGTGAAATAATGCACTAGGGCCTGTGGGAACAGAGCTCCAATATTTCATAGTCTAGCTAGTTGAGAGTCAATAGATGTTAAAACAGAAGAAAACTCAATTTTATCAGAATATTAGTAAAAACCTTGTTGCACTGAGGCGGCGATATCTAACTTGAGATATAGAAATGACACCTAAGCTAAATTGACTAATACCACTGTGTAGAAGGCAGGAATTGGATGTTATTGCACCTTGAGGAAACAGGTAGCAAACGACATTATTTAACTACCTTTAATGTCAATATTTGGAACTACAATGTACCTGTTGAAACCACATAATGTTACATCAAACAGTAACAGGAAACCCTTCATAGGGACACACCAAGGAAGTCCCAGTGCAATTAGAAGTGTGCTTTGGCATGAACTTTCCTGTGCTACCTCGTGTATAAGGCGCACTCCGTGTATCAAGATGCGCACCTAGAGTTTATGAAAAATCTGTTTTATACAGGCGCATCCTGAGTCATATTTTGGTAACTTTAGTACCATTCTTTGTATTAAATCCTCAAGTATAAAGTACACCCCTAACTCTGGCTGCTGCTATAAGACACAGTAGGGTTTTATCCCCGTCTATATACGTGGTGTATTACGGTATTATTGAAACCATATGCATGTATTATCATTTCACCTGAGACATAGGGGCAGTTGTTCATATCGTTTCCTGGGAATCATATCATTTGGCTGGTAACTAGTATCTGACTTTGGTACATTCTCGGTCAGTATACTAACCACAGCCACCGCACAAAGTAAATGACTGATTGATTATACCTATCCAACCAATATATCTGAGTACAAATCAGTGGTGTTACTGTGGGCGTTGACTTTAGGTTGACATCAGTTTTTAATGTATACCACCATGGCCAAAGACCACATTGGGACCAAAACGAATATCAGAGTCGAATCGATGCAATAATCAAAATTGATGCTGCAGCCACATTGACATTGGACTGATTGGTATCAGAACCCACATCGGTGCCAAAACTGTTAGACTTCCAGGGCACTATATCTATGGTAGACAAGTAGTTAAGAGTCCAACTTGCTCTGACATCCTCAACATATATAGCCATGTTCTTGTCTGGCAAGAAGGCCTCGAAAAGAGCACTGAGCGCTTTTTACATCGAATGCAGCAGTGTTTTTTCACCACAGAAGACTTTTAGGAAAATCTCATTAATTGAAGAACATCACACTGTCTGTCCTACTGTACAGGTGATTAGGCCTGTGCCCTTGTGATATATGAGGCATCAAACAACGACAACACTCCGTGTATGATCATGCCTCCCAACCAGGAAGTGCCACCTCCTCACCCAAACACGACCTCTCTGGCCGCCTCAAACTGCATTTACACTAGCGTCACTCTCAAGCATATGCATTAATTGCATGCAACACTCTTGTATTTGTTCACATTTCCTGTGTGAAACTACCAAGATATTGACATAATAATGGTCTCAATTTTCACGTGAAACAGATGCATAAAATATACAAAGACAAATAGAAAAATTGATAAATATTGTCATAGGTAAGACAAAGGCCCATACGTGTGCCACTATAGTGTAGCTCATTTCTCAGTGTGACCTGATTGCACTACATGGCACTCATGTGATACCATATATATGACACCACATGAGTGCTACTGACACAAAGACTGGCCCCGAGACAATTAGTGTACAGGTGTGTGGTGCTTTATGTTCACGCCCTCCTCCTTACACACCTGTACCATCAGCTGATCATACTCCTCTTAATTAATCTCTAAGGTATGAATCTTATCATCATCTATATAATTGTCTCACGCTGCTCTCTGCTAGATTAATATAGTACAAAATCTGACACATTGCAGTTTGATATGATTGATCTAGGATAATTATCAGAAGTATTCAACGTTTAGTGGGGTGTAGTACTGGGGTCTGTTACTCAGAAGTACCTAAAATATTTAGGTACCTGCACCATCTGTTCTGCGATCTTAGGGGCTCTGTTTTACTCTTAGGTGATCTTTCAGTGATACTCTTTGGTGATCTTACTGGACTGATGAGAGCAAGATTGGTGCTCTTAGATTGATCTTACAGGACTGATGAGAGCAAGATTGGTGCTCTTAGATGATCTTAGAGGGCTGATAAGAGCAAGATTTGTGCTCTTAGGTGATCTTAGAGGACTGATGAGTGCAAGATTGGTGCTCTTAGGTGATCTTAGAGGGCTGATAAGAGCAAGATTTGTGCTCTTAGGTGATCTTAGAGGACTGATGAGAGCAAGATTGGTGCTCTTAGGTGATCTTAGAGGGCTGATCAGAGCAAGATTGATGCTCTTAGGTGATCTTACAGGGATCATAAGACCATGAATACCCAGATTCTTGGTCCCATTCATGATCTCACTCGATTCTTGATCTTATCTGTAATCTCAACTTTTTTTTTTAACTCAGGGTGAAGGATTATGTTTCCCTGGGAGCATCAAGCAAGGCCCACACAGAGTTCCTAAATTCATTTTGCGTGCATGAACAGGGTTTGAGTAACAAACCCCTGGGGTTTAAAGGTAAATCCCAGGGGGTAAGCGGTATAGAACTTCTGTTGCCTTTTGCCGATAACTTGGTATATTATTACTTTTATGTGTAAGGATTTGGGGAATGAAAAGAAAATGGTATCTGAGCTTAATTCTCAGGGAAATTGATATGAAGAAAGGGAAGTCTTCACTATTGGGGTATACAAGAAAGTTGTATGGTCTTTACTTCATGCTAATTTGGCCTATATGTTCTGTTGCTATTTCCAAATACTTTGGAATGTGAAAAATAGATATGTATAGAAGTGATAAGTGAAAAAAAATATATATGTGATGGACCTCATTTTAGAGTATTGGCCAGATGAAGTAAAGAAACTGTTTAGCTGTAGCTGTTGTCCATGGGAAATCCTATCAGTATTATATCGATTGGACATTTTGGCTGATATACTATGATACAGACAGCTACCTTCTCTCATTGTCTGATAGCTACATCAATTGTAATTCACAGAATACCAAGATATTGACACAATCAGCTAACAATGTTTTCAGTTATGTGGACCTTGACCACTGTTGACCAATCAACTGCACAGAGGAAATATAGTACATAAGGGGGACCAGTAGTGCAGCCTCTGTGGTGCAGTGGTAGTATGCCTGACTCTCAATCTCAAGGTTGAGGGTTCTAGTCAGTATTAGACGATATCTGTAATTTTATGATACATAATCTATTATCTAGAAGAAAATAAGTACTATTCTGCTGGACTAGAACTCACAGACAGAGACACAACACAGACGGAGGTTAAAAGGTTTTGACCCCAGCCTGGCTTACATGTCTACCATCAACTAATAATCGACGTCACCAGATATTCCTCTACCTGAGTCTGGTACAGATGAGCTTTCACTTACCAAGAAAATCCGGCCCAACAACCAAACACTTTGTGGAACTGATTTAGCAAGGAAGGAGTAAAATGAATAACCCAAACTGATTACATGTCTCAGCCACATGCCGTCCCAGACTGAGGGACAGATCAAGGGGTACTTCCAGTACAATTAACGATCACATAATGGGTTCTACAATTACGAAAATACCACTATGATAGCGGAATCTGGGTAACTTGTTTAGGTGCCGTGATCTCAAATAAGCGCCATTCTCGATTAATTGGTGGTGGTACGGTGGGATTGAAATTAACGAGCACCCATGTGGTTATAAATATGGGCCACTATGTTATACACCAATGCTCTACTCTAGTGAAGAAGTATATAACTGCACTATTTCTACTACAGCCCTGAATAGTCTGAGGGCTAATTCCATGTATTTCAATGATTCAGTGTTGCTCAATTGGCAGCATGGTGTCCTTGGTCAATCATATATGGGACTATATACACCCGTGTATATATTTATAATTAATATGTGCAGTGGCTGGACCTACTTTTCCTCCAGGGGCGCGCATTGGTATGTGTGACGTCACCGTAAACATCCAGCACCTATATAAACTGCGGGATCCAAATTAACCGTCAGTTGGCGAGTTTTCTCATAGCGGCACACACCACGCTGGGTGGTGCCGGAAATTTTAACGGTTTTTGTCCGTTTTTCCAAGTTAATACGGTGTTTAACCTATCATTATGGGTAGGAAAGGAACAACTAGCGGCACACAAAGGCCTAAGACCAAGAAATCGCCTAAAAAACTGAGGAAACATGCCAACTCTAGGATTTCGAGCAGTGTAGATTCCAATGGGGGTGGTCATGGATCATCTTCCCCAACTGCTACTGGGGTTTCATTGGATTTGCCTGTTGACCAGACGTATATCGGGGAGCTGGAGGAACGTACTACTCGTATGGAGCAGCAGCTCGAAGATATCCGGTCCTTATTGGAGAACCAGGCGGTTAATCGAGCAAGTACTTCAACAGCGACTGGCGAGGCTGAGACGGGTCGTGCACGTGGTGGTGTTGATAAACATTCCACAGTCAACATGGTAACCAAGCAACGAGGGCGTGGCCGGCAGCGCTCGCCTGACTACCGGGGTCTCCACGGCGACAGGGCAGGTCGTCGCCATCTTGGATCTTCGAGTAGATCGTCTTCGTACCGTAGTGTTTCCACGGATTCATCGGGTTCTATTGGATCTAATGCCTCAAGGAGTAACCGTCGACATGCTACAAAGTCTAGAGGTACGTTTGACCAGAAAAATTTCTTGAAGAAAGGTGAAAAAATGGACAGTATCGAGAAACTTCTGATCGTTAACGTTAGAATGGTTAAGCAGTTGCTAGAGGAGGGTGAAGATGTGTTCGATGTGGTTAAGCATATTGAAGTTCTGGTAGAAAAATCCTCTACTAAAATATACACGTTAAAGGCTCTCGTAGCATACGACTCAGCGGTCAAGAATAGGGCTAATTTTGAGGGTGTTGGATCGTTTGGCGATGTTAAAAGTGAGGATATTCTGAGGCACCTGTCTTATGACGGAACGGTGCAAGCGCAGAAGGCGGGTGGGTCTAAGCCTAAGTCTTTCAAATCAAAACAATCCAACCGAACCTGTTATGCTTTCAACAGGGCCGAGGGTTGCAGGGAGGACCCGTGCAGGTATCGTCATATTTGTGAGATTTGTGGTATGTCAAACCATGGTAAAGACAAATGTCAAAGGAACAAGAAAGACTAGGAAAATTCACTTGGGCAAGGTCCTACATTGGGTTCTGATAGTTTGATGCCTGATTCTAGTGTAGTATGTACGGTAGACCTTCCTGAGCCTCCCGTTTTTATCATTCCGGGTGAAAATGTCAATAATGATAGTGTAAATATGTATGACTCTTGTGAATTGTCAAAGAATTTATTTAATTCTTATAGTTGCCCAGTACAGGGTGAGGTTGAACCACTGTTCACGGTGGAATGTTTAAATAGACCCAGCATCAAGGTCTATGATAGTTGTGTTAACGGTGTATGTAGGTGTGAGCATTTCATTTATGGTAGAAAGGCTCAAATACTCCCATGTCGACTTGCTAGTTTTCTTAGACAGTCCGACCTTATTAATATCAATCAGATTGAATCTGATTTTCTATGGTGTGGTTTTACCGAGGGTTTCAAAATTATTGACCCGGGGTGTGATACAACATATGATTGTAAAAATTATAAGTCTATTTTAGAGGATAGATTTTATGACGAGATGTGTAGCATTATTGTGGAGGAGTTGAACCAAGGCCTGGTTACTAAAACTGAGTGTAAACCTATATGTATTCACTCCCTAGGGGGTGTGGAAAAATCTAATGGTAAGCTTCGTCCCATCACTGATTGCAGTATGCCAGCGGATATCTCTATTAATAACTTTATGAATACAACGTCCAGGAGCTTCTCGTATAACTCTATTAACACTGTTACTTGCCAACTTGATAGAAATGATTTTATGTGTGTGGTGGACTTGAAGTCTGCATATAGAAGTATTAACGTTTATGGCCCGCATGTAGGCTATCAAGGCTTCAGGTGGAATTTTGGCAATGGAGATGAGTTTTTTGAGAGTAATCGGTTGACATTTGGTCTAAAGTGTGCTCCATATATATTTAGTAGAATATCTGATTTTTTGACTATTATTGCAAAATTTTATGGTGTAGATAGGATAGTAAACTACCTAGATGATTTTATTATCATAGCTAAAACTGAGGAGGATTGTTTACGTAAGAGGAACACCCTAATCGAGTGTATGGAATATCTAGGTTTTGTTGTGTCGAAAGAGAAGGTGACTGAGCCCAACCAGGTGTGTACTTTTTTGGGTATAACCATTGACTCTACGGCTATGGAGTTGTCGCTTCCACAGAAGAAGCTAGATAAAATGAGCTCGGCTATAGACGAGTGTTTGGGTAAAAAATTCGTATCTAAGAAGACGTTGCAGAAAATTGGTGGTTTGATGTCATTCTGCTCCCAAGTAGTACGGGGTGGAAGAACTTTCAGCAGGAGATTGTTCGATCTCTGCGCTAGAGCCAGGAGTAGGGGTGTTATTAAACTTAATGAGGAAACTCAAAATGACCTACTGTGGTGGAGGGATTTTTGTAGAATTTTCAATTGTAGAAATATCATCCTAAATGATAATGAATGTACTCCTATGTATTCCGATTCCTCTATACAGGGCTTTGGAGCCTGGTTTGATAAGGATTATTTGTATGGTACTTGGGACGATTCTAACCCTATGTTGGACTGTGTGGGTCATTTTGTTCATGCCCCAAAACTTGATAATCTGAAAATTCACCACAGAAATATTAATGTGTACGAGCTTTACCCAGTAATGGTAGGTCTTAAACGCTGGGTGAAGAAGTTTTCCAACACTAGAGTTCATTGTATAACGGACAACATGCAAGTCTTGGCCATGCTGAACACTGGTAGATCCAGGAATAAATTGTGTATGTCCTGGTTGAGAGAAATTTTTTGGTTATGTTTCATACATAATATTGAAATATATTCAACATATATTAAATCTGAGGAAAATGTTTTAGCAGACCATTTGTCTAGACTAAATTACAAAGGTGTTCCTCTGAAATGTAAAAATGTTTTAACTAGTTATAACATGTGTTGCTATGCTTCCAGATCTGAGGGAGCTAGAGCGGAGAAGGAGAAGGGTTTTGTACAGGGGCGTGGCTGAGTCCACACGTAAGGTTCGCAAACATCAGTTCGGCAGGTACAAAAAATTTTGTAAAAAATTTAACTTTATTCCCCTACCTTGTTCTCCTTCTCAAGCCTCGTTGTATAGTGTATATTTATCAGATAAAATGAAACCTATATCGGTTAGAAATTATTTATCCGCAGTATGGTATTATCAGAAATTAAAAGGTTATTCTGATTATAGTAGTAGTTTCATTGTTAAAAAGACACTGGATGGTATTGAACGTAATTATAGAGGTTCTTCTATTAAAACAAATCCATTAACTCCCAGTGATATGTTGAAGATAAAATCTAAATTGAATTTGTCTGTATATGAGGATGTGGTCTTCTGGTCAGCTATCTTATTGTGTTACCGAGGTGTGTTCAGGGTGGGTCATGTAGTCGATTCCCCTCATAACTTTAAATCTAAAAGTGTTTCCTTATCTATTGACTGCATTCGCATTGATGTTAGATCCTCTAAAACTGACCAATATGGTAGGAAACCTTACGTGGTATATTTGAAAAGAAATGATTATTCTGGTCTTTGTCCAGCTAGATACTTGAAAATTTGTAAGACATCTAATAGTAGACTATTGTTCACTATAGGAAACAAACCTTTAACTTATAACTATGTTAATACCAGGTTGAAAGCTATTGCTATAAAATGTGATATTCCCTACAGAGTTTCAACTCATTCACTCCGACATGGTGGAGCAACACTTCTAAAGAACTCTGGGTTAAATGTCGATGATATTAAAAAGAGAGCAAATTGGAAATCTAATGTGGTATATAATTATTTACATGATTCTAAGCAAGACCTACTAGCTCTGGATGTGATGTTGTAGTGTGGAATGGTGTATCCATTGTGTTTGGAGGTTTTTGGCATGTACAGAATTGATATTGACCAAGTCAATTCTCACCAAACCCACTGTCTCCTTCCTTATTCCATTTGTAATATTGATATAATATTTATTATAATATTTGTTATTATTATTCCCAACGAACATGATTAACTTATGGGACTATATACACCCGTGTATATATTTATAATTAATATGTGCAGTGGCTGGACCTACTTTTCCTCCAGGGGCGCGCATTGGTATGTGTGACGTCACCGTAAACATCCAGCACCTATATAAACTGCGGGATCCAAATTAACCGTCATTTGGCGAATTTTCTCATAGCGGCACACACCACGCTGGGTGGTGCCGGAAATTTTAACTTTTAAATCTTATCTTGTATATATTGTATTACATTGTTATATTGTATTTTACTGTTATATTGTATTTATATTGTTATATTGTATTTATGTATTTATTCAAATTATTGTCTTAATAAAGGCATGTACAGAATTGATATTGACCAAGTCAATTCTCACCAAACCCACTGTCTCCTTCCTTATTCCATTTGTAATATTGATATAATATTTATCATAATATTTGTTATTATTATTCCCAACGAACATGATTAACTTATACAATTTTATAACACGGTTAGCGAGTTTTCAGTGCGTAAAATGGATAATATCAGTTCTGATATCTAGCGATATAAGAACCCAAAATTGACAGCGGACGCGCAGCGGAGTGGACATATTTAATCCTACCTTGACAAGGAGTTGACACGAAAGTAAATCCTCCATTTTTGAAGCTTATGTACCAAATCTAGCGAAATGCTTTGGACATAACATAGTTGAAACCTCATTCTAACTCCCTGTCGGGTAGATTACTTGATATTAAGGCTGAATTTAACATAAAAAAATATTAAACTTTCGAAGCGAGCGACTTGCCGTGCGTCTTCGCCATTCTGTCAACACTACAGGTGCCACCGCCTGGTGTGTACAGAATGGATTATATTTTAGACTGGCGCAGCTCTGTCTCAACGTGTTCGCGGTAGTAGGCCTATGAGACTGGGAGTTGCAGGAGGTCGCCAGCTTAACCATACGTTAACATGAAACCAAGATGGCGGAGGGCCGTCTTGTCGACTCGCAAAAGAAATGAATGGATTCTATATAATTTAAAGGTAAATACTAAGAATTAATGGTGGTTTCATATAAGCATTCGCCTACGGCTCATGCTTATATCACCCCCTGAAGCCAACTCGTGCAAGTCTATTCATCATATATTACTTCCATAGTGATAGTCGCATGGAGATTTAAAGGGGGGGGGGGTCATTTTCTGTTTTGAAATAGACTCCAGAATATAATAGAATACTTCTGACTGCTTAGTCTGAAGACTGCACTTTGCCAGACATTTGGGACACACAGCTTAGCATAATTAAAAGGATATATAAAAGCTATAGGCCGACATATGGGAGATTCGGAATGAGCTAATAAACCTCACTGGTGTGTTTTGCAGAACGATCAACGATCACCAAATGGCTCTAAAACCACCTCGTTCAGATACTAGCACAAAATAGGCCTCACCAACAATTTAGTACAATGCGAATCTTCCAATCTGGTAATAGATATAATCCTTCACAATGCACAACACAACAACTTGTTCTATACTATAGTTGTAGAAACTCGGGGGGCTTGTCCAGGAATCTGTACGATTTTGTGTTGTGCAATTGAAGGCTACTAATAATACTGTAGTGGTTCATCTTTCTAGTTATATTAAATCATAATGAGAAGATAAGATGTTCTGGGTAGGCAACCAAGCTTTTATTAACTTTAGTTACCTACGATCACAGCCTATAGAGATTACATGCTGTCATTGGCATTCAGTTACCCGAAGGTAACAGCCAAGTGTAATGAGCAGTGGTAGGACCACTACTGGCGAACTAACCTTGGAACTGCCCTTATATATATAGGGGAAAAGCCCGCGAAACTCAGACCTGTCACGTGATGTGTCACGGACGAGTGATAGGCCCCCTGGTGTAATGGATACAAACCCGGAGGCAGGTGCTGTCACCTGCCATCTGGATCCCTCAATCACACCCGGAGACCTGGATCTGAGTGTGATATGTAATAACATCATACCCCTACAATACTATAACAATTGTACAGATCTTACAATTATGTATGTGAAAATCTAAATAAGGGTCAAACCATTAATCCGTTTGAAACATACCCCTGTATGGTACTGTCACCTGATGTAGGATATCTGAACTACCTTAAGTTATAAGGCTATGGTGCTATTTTTGATATGATGCCCTTGTAGAAATCTAAAGCAAAGCTGGGCAATGTAGATGTCTAAAAAGGTAATTTTTATCGAGCAACCCAGAAAACACCAGGGATTAGTGTGGGCTTATATTGCCGAGTAGTATATGTATCACAGAATGCAGGCAGCTCCTAGTATAGATTACAAGTGTCCTTTATTAGGATCCTTTGAAGTAACCTCTTGGACTTGATGTGGTTTCCTGTTAACAGTCATTTCAGCTCACCACTGAGGAACTAGAAGGTAAGTCCACTCACCTTGCTGTCTATGATGTTTTGCAGATGGGTATTAGTGAGATCCCACTGCATTTCTACCTACTTGAGATATGTGAACCTGTCGTTAGTCCATTCTCAAAATTGTGTTGTTTGTTCCTATAATTATGAATGGGTGTACCTGTAAAGAAATAGGCCCATATCAAGGAGAACTGTACATGTATTAGAAGGGGTTCATAGAAGGTTTCCCTGTCCTGCTTTGACCTCTATAATGTATAGCACAATAGTCCAGTTATCCGTGCGCTAAAATGCAATGACCTGGTGTCCCTTCTGTTTTTCTAAATGGTTAATCAAATATCATATTCATCATATCAAATAGATTCTCTTCCGAGCAAATGGTCAATTTAAGGTCAATAGTAAAAGCTACGGAAGATCAATAACCACAGGACGCTATGGAGAATGTCATTTATGTTTCACGTCTGCACTACAATTGGGAAACTCTTAGCGATATGAGAATTTCATGCCAATGAAAACTTTCAATTTCAATTCAATTTTCTTAGTATATATAGACCAACACTTGCAATTACATTCATCAAGTTTCCATGCTTCTTTTGAGATACTACCATTTATCTTTGAGCAGAGTAATGATCTGTACCACTATGCGAGCCATCTCAAAGACTGAATGGTGTCTGACTAATCTGGGCGTGGTGCTGCTCATAGATCTTTAACCGATTCCGATAGCATGGTATCTATGGCACATTTACCTGTTGTATTCATTATGTATCAGTATAAGTGTCTCGTGTATACCTTAAATGTGTCAGCCATTGAGGAAGTGATAAGTTGGTTAATTAGCTTGCACAGCAAGAATTTGTGTGATATTTTTGAAGTTGTAAAACGTTTGGTTCACTATCCGCTAATTAATACAATCTGTGTGATACTATATGATGCCAAAAAATGAATCGGTAACGACATTTTGATAGACAATGAAAACATTTTTGATTTCATTATAGAAACCAGGAACATTTTGATGTAAGGAGTAATTTCTTTAGAATACAATTTTCGCGATATCATAGAACTGATATGTTATATATCCTCTACTTGCAACGGTACCCACCCCTAAAAACATAGGTAAAAGCATCAAAAGTGTATGAGTCAACTTAACCTGAAACATTTGCAAGTGGTATTTTCTGTGAAAAGGGCTAAAAATCCACACCCCTTTCAGCCTGAATTGGTGAAAAGAAACTGTATTATCTCCATACTAAAGTGATCAATTCATAACGATCTGCATCTTTTGACATTAGAAAAGAAATCATCGATCGTTTTAGATAAATTCCCCTCGCAACACATTTCCAGTGTTCTGTTCACTATTCAGAGGTCTATTCAAAACATACTACGATTACCAAATATCTCTATGGTCACAAAAATACCACGATGACCACAGAATCTGGCTAAATCCTACGATCTACAGTTGTTTCTCCTCCTATGTTCAGGGGTATGTGTCAAAAGGATTAACGATTTGGCCCTTTTTGGGATCGTTTAAGATCACAATTGTAAGATATATACAATAAAGATTGTAGCTTTCAAATGCACAAACCAAAATCATACAGATTCTTGGACAAGACCCCAGACTGTTTACAACTATAGAACAAGTAGTGCTGTTATACATTGTGTAGGACTTTTTGTACTATCAACTTGTACAATTTGAATTGCATTAGATAGTTGGCGATCAACTATACGTCTAACTTCCTACTAGAATCTGAAATTGGTGATGGTAGGGTCATTTGGTGATCGTTAATTGTTCTGAAACTGGGCTCAAGTATAGATTTGTACAATTGTTCTATTTCTATTACTGTTCTGAATAGCGTTAGACTATCTCCATGCATTTTGATTATTTAATATTGTGCTATGGATATCATAATGCCCATCGAATAAAAGTGTACAAGGAACGATCGTTTGAGCCTCAAACTGGGGGGGGGGGCATATTTTTTATCATTGTCTGTTCAGAAAATTGACCCCTATATTTGTCAATGTGGTGCAGAGTTCCGTGAGTCGTTTAACCTGTTCGATAAGGACGGCAATGGGCGGATAGACGTGCAGGAGCTGGGGCTCGTCATGAGGAACCTGGGCCAGAAACCGAGTGAAGCAGACCTCAAGGACATGATTCATGAACTCGACTCTGACGGTATGTGCCTTGTATATAGATAAAGGAAACTAGAACACAAACGATAAAAGTATGAATTTCTTCCCCAATGGCTAATACCTACGTACCAATGATCAATTAAAAACCCTTGAATGCTAACAGAATTCCACTGTATGATACACTTGTGATACCAATACAGTTCTAATTCAATGTTGGTTGACAGGCAATGGGACTCTTATGTAATATAGATACAGAATGTGATGTTTTAATACAGATACAGAATGTGATGCTGATTGACAAGCAGTGGGAAGGTGGTGTTTTAATACAGATACAGAATTTTGTAATGTTGGCTGAAAGGTGGAGGGAGAGTGGTGTTTGTAATACAGATACAAAATGTGATGTTGGTTGACAGGCAGTGGGACTGTGGTGTTTATGATAGATACAGAATGTGATGTTGGTTGACAAGCAGTGGGACTGTGGTGTTTATGATAGATACATAATGTGATGTCGATTGACAGGCAGTGGCATGGGCATGGTGGTGTTTGTAATAGAGATACAGAATGTGATGTTGATTGACAGGCAGTGGGAAGGTGGTGTTTTAATACAGATACAGAATGTGATGTTGATTGACAGGCAATGGAAAGGTGGTGTTTTAATAGAGATACAGAATGTGATGTTGATTGACAGGCAGTGGGAAGGTGGTGTTTTAATACAGATACAGAATGTGATGTTGATTGACAGGCAGTGGCACGGTAGAGTTCACAGAGTTCCTGGACATGTATGCACGTAAGAAGGCTGACATGACAACAGATGAAGAGGAAGTCAAAGCTGCATTCAAGGTCTGTATAATGTACATTTTATCCCAGACTCCTTTTAGCCACTTTTTTTTTTATGAAGATGAAGTATCTTGAAATCTCAGGTAAACAGACTCACTAAAATCCATAGTTAAAATCCCAGGATTCATGAAATGGCATTTATTCAAAACCGGGGATTTCTCGATCAGATGTGTTTTGTTTTTATTATTACTATTTTTTTTATTTATTTATTTATTTATTTATTATTATTATTTTTTTTTTTTTTGGGGGGGGGGGCGATATTCGGTTACTTCTTTATGACTCAGACACACTGACTAATACTTCCTTCTTGTATCATTGTATCAGACGTTTGATCGTAATGGTGACGGGTACATCTCGGCGTCCGAGTTACGTCACGTCATGTGCTGTCTGGGGGAGAAACTGTCAGACGAGGAGATAGACGAAATGATCCGTGCTGCCGACCTGGATGGTAATGGACGTATAGACTACAATGGTAAGCAGTTCTAACCTACACTCTTTATTTATTTTCTTTTCATTTTTAGAACAGTGCGACTGTGTAGCAGTGGGTATTTCATATATATATATATATATATATATATATATATATATATATATATATATATATATATATCATAATTATTATACACCTAACACAGTCGGACTTCATGAGGGCATAGGCTCCCCCCTCAAAAAAAACGAGAGAAATGTGAGGACTTTCTTTGTAGAAAACTAAATAACATTTAAAGTAATTTTTGGACAGAAAGCCCCTGAGTTTTCCAGTAGCGCTACACCATCCTCTCCCTTTCAAAATCCTGGATCCTACTCATTACACTCACTAGTAATGCTGAAATAACTCTTGTTTTAGAAATGAATCTCTTTTTTGTATTATTGTATTATTACAGAATTCACAAAGGTCATCCTCAAGAAATGAAAAGAAGTCATTTTTCTCTCACTTTGAATCATTACCATAAGTTTGAGCTGGATAGCACAAGTGAAGGCAAGACCCATTGTGGTACACTGGACTTGAAATGGAAGTCTTCAGCTAAACAGAATATGAATTCCTGGACATTGAGGGAAATTGATGTGAGTAGTATATTGATGCTGGCATGGCATGGGCTTGAAATAAAGTGTATGCAGTAAATGACATGGTGAGCTTTCCTTCAGTACTCATCCCAGAGGATGGGTATTTTTGAATAATAAATCCAGAAAGCGCTCCATGTTTTCAAATGATGATGTAGGTATCATTTTTGTTCTTATCTGCGGTTCTTATATGTATAATGATGACATAATTGTAAGCACGCAACATTAACAGCACATTTTGATTATGAAGTGGAACTAGTGCATAGTGTACAATACAGGGCAAACTATTTTCTTGTTTGATTGGAATGCACACACTTTTTATCAATTGTCTCATATCAGTTCATGATCACGAAAACTGTTCCGTAAAAAATGTAACTTACACTGTAATTTCAAAATATAGTTCTGTACACTGTAAAATATGTTGGCGAAATAACAGCGCATTCCTCATCCAAAGTTGCCAGAGATCCATAGTTATTTTCACAGAGATTCCCTGTACAATTGTGTACCACCGTACTGCCACCTGGGGCTTTTTGCGAAAGCTACACTGGTTCAGGTACATTATGAACATAGCTAGGTGTGTGGAATGCTTTAACATTGGTTGCCCTAAAAAACAATTGTATAAAATATTGTCAGGGAGGCGACATAGGATAGTCATATGATGACCTCAGGTCGTCATAATCAGGGTTCTCCACAGAATGTAAAATCACACCGTAAAAAAACCTGCAGCGAGCTTGCATAAAATTTCATTAGGTAACATCCTATGCCTTATGGTAGGCTGAATTTGGTTGTGTAGTCTCATTCATGACAGTGTGGGGATTACAGATGGAAATTTAACAAAGGAATTGAAAGTATTTTCATAAATATGGCCATAACTTCTGTTCTAATTGGCCGATTTGCAAAACTCAAAAACCTACATGAAGCTAAAATGACACCGGCGGTGATTCATGCTGGCGGTGATTCACGCTGGCGGTGATTCACGCCGGCGGCCCACCGGCGTCATTACAGTGTGAGGAGAACCCTGATAATGACGACCAAAGGCTGTAGATCGATTTAGGTATTATCCTCAAGAACCTAAGGTTGTCTACACCGACGAGTTCTCGAACTACCACGGTATTCTGGGAGAGACATCTCATGTGAAAGAACTTACTCCTGTATGAATATGGAGTCACTCAGTTGGAAATAGAATAACCGACTATTTCCTTGTTTTCTTTGTATTTTAGACTAACTTATTTCATACTTATATACCGGTATATTTTAGAACATACACTATACACCAATCGCTCCCCTTTTGAATCTATATTGCCTGACCAAAAGAAGCATTAAAACCTTATTTTTTAAACTAGTTTAGTCTATTGTACATACTATATATTTCAAGGTATTTTTCAGCCAAAATTAATAATCCCCAAACTACATGGTTCTAACATTAAAAGTGTATTTTGTATTATATGCATATTTCCTATCGCTTATATTTATCAAGTGACAGTGACAAGTGGCAGTTTATTGGATTTTGATGTATATTGAACAACGAACAGGGAAAATGATAACATTAAGGGAAATACCCCCAAATGCTCTAAATACAATATTTAAGGAGATATGATCAAAAGAGTAAAAAATTAAGCGAAAACAAGTCTAGGGTAACATTTTCTGAAGAATCTGATTATGCTATTCTAAAATGACCTTATTTAGAATCCAAAAAGAATTTTTTTCCCTAAATTTAGCACATTTGTTGACATTTGGTTGCCATGGAAATCATAATTTTGTTCTTTGTGAATAAAATGTTACTCTATCGTATTAACCTGTCCATAAGGTTTTCATAACTGAAAACATTGCATTATCCCTTCTAGATCCAAAATTATGGATGATTATGTTTAAAAATTGTTATTTTTTCCAATAATGGCATTTTTTATGCATTATGCCACAATATTTCAATAGGCAATTGAGTTGAGGGCTATCCTAAATTTCTCCATGTTGTTGACGTCACATGTTTGAGATCTTATATTTCTGTAGCTATTTTGAGTATTTTATCATGCAAAGTTCTAAGATGTACCTGAAGACATGAATTTGAAAGAAAAAAGAGATTTTCCCCTAATGTTACGACTTCCCAAGTCTTGTCACAAATCCCTACACATTAAACATTGTAACTTCTAGTATATCAACTGCTAGAAGATGATGGCCATCTGTACGCTTCAAATGGTTTATACAAACACATGTATTCCAACAAAACACTTGATATGCCTCTGAGGGAAAGGCAACCTGAGTCTTACAATTTATAGAGAAATGCTGCATGTTTTAGAACATATTTTTTTGCAGTTATTCATCATAACGATCATAAAACAAAGTGTCTGACTCTAATGTCATTGCTGATTTGAGCTGTCTACACTCTCAGCCCAAATTGTAAATCAGCAGTAAATACCAGTGTACTGCGTACAGGGCAATCTACTGTAGAGTCATTGGATTTGTACTAACAGCAGGTCCTAGTGTTTTCCAACAATACAATGCATTGTGCTGTAAATAGGGTCACGCAGTCTGAGAGTGTAACGTCATGTGCAATATGGAATTCTGAAGTCAAAATATATACAGTTCATTTATTATGTTATAGAGAGATTAGTCAAAATCCCTTCATGAGGTTAAGTGGTCAAGAATGATGATTCCATTAGTGTAATAAAAAGTAGTATTTATCCGACTTAAAGGTACAAGACTTAATTGTCAAATATGTCCACCTCTGGTTTGTCCAGCAGGGTGTGAAATGGGTGCCTTTACCCTAGTCATGGATATGTGTTCCCCTTTTTCACAGTGTATGATTAATCTCAATTGGTGCTTTTGTATGTAGTGTAATTTTTGACTAAATGCACTTTTTAAATTTGTTATAAATATGAACTTGGAATACGTGTGTTGTTATATATAGGCATTGACAATTATATGTCGATTCAGGTCATCGAAACACAAGCCCAATGTGGGAATTTGTGCAGTTTTGGAATGCTACAGCAGGGATAATCATTCTCATGAAAGTTATAGTCCACAGGATAGGAGAGTGGTCCTCCACAATCTCCCTGATAGTTTAGAAAAAATCAAGATATTTTTAGATAATTGTCCTTAAAAGCAATAAATAATCCAAGTCAAGGTTGGATAATAATTCATAGATTGATGGGTTATGCACATAATTATCCTTTTACAACTACAGGTTGGTTACTGTAGTCACACCCTTGATCTAGAGTCACAGTGGCTCTAGATATCATACAGATTACAGCAGTTTACATTTTTTATTTTTTATTTTTTTTTGGACTTGCTCATTGCATTAATGAACTGCTATGTTCATTTAAATAATGCTATAGAGCAGACCAAGTTTTATTGATTTTTTAAAGGAAAGTCACAAATGAAACAGTACAATAACTTCATGGATCTTGACAAATGTCAATATGAACACTATCAGCAGATGGAAAAATAGGGACTGGCAATATTCACTCAATAGGTTATTAACATAGAAAGTACAGACAAACAAATTAAAAGCAAAAAGAGATAGATAGTAAATAATATGTCATACATAGAGATTTGTGTGTCTACACATTATTTCAGTACATCATGATTACAGCTAAATACACCTAGTCTTTAGTTCAAATAAGTGATAATTAGAGTTGGTAGTATATGCTGTTATATGCATATGGGAACATCAGCAATATCAATATGGATGTAAACATGAAAAAGGATATGAATGTGAGTATGAATATGAATATGAAGCGGCGCAGTTTCCACACCTGCTTCTCATTATCAATTATAACCCATTTTCAGGTTCAACCTTATATTTTCTATCTTCATCACACCCTCTTTGAATTTTACCTTTGTCGTAGCTTTCTGAATCTCCTCAGGGAGAGTATTCCAGAGAGCCACCCCTCTGTACCATGGCGATCTTTTATAGTGTCTAGTAATAACCCTAGGTAGTTCAAAAACAATCTTCTTTTGAGACCTTGTATTATAAGATTGTGGTCTTTTTAACACAGTCTTTGATTTCTTATACATTAAGCATAATAATAGCATGTCAAATCTTTTCTCTAACACTGGAACCTTACAAATTTCATGCAACTCCTTCACACTATACCGTCTAATATTGCATTTCAAACAAACTCTAAGAGCTCTATTTTGCAGTTGTTGTAATGCCGCAAGACCATCCTTATTACAACTAGTACTTATAAATGAACAATATTTTATGATTGGTCTGATTGTACAACAGTATATCTTTACACTTTGCTCTTGTGTTAAAAACTTTCTTAACTTAGCAAACCTAAATAGTTTATTGCATACATTTCTTTTTAATAATTTTAATCTGTTTATCAAAACTAAGTTTAATGTCAATATGTACACCTAGATATGGAAAGAAGGTGACAGTTTGCACAGTGCTGCCATTGAAGTCTATAGTAGAATCCGGACATCTTTTTAATTTATGAGCACTACAAAACCACATAAATTTTGTTTTAGTTGGATTTACTGTTAGTCTGTTTTCGATAACCCAACGCTTAAAGTTAATTACATCTTCATTTAAATTCTCATTAACCAAGTCTACATCTTTGTTAGAACTATAAATCACAATGTCATCAGCATACAGTTTAATCTTGCATTTTTTTAAGACCTTAACAACATTATTGATATATGGACAAACAACAGGGGACCTAAAACTGATCCTTGAGGGACACCGTAATCAATATCTTGGTTTGAGGACAATTTATTACCATAGCTAGTTCGTTGTTTTCTATTTTCCAGGTAACTTTTAAACCATAGAAAATTAGATTTACTCAAACCAAGTTTACTGAGTTTAATTAGCAATTTTGAATGTAATACACTGTCAAATGCTTTAGTGAAGTCTATAAATAGAGCCCCTGTTATCAGACCATTGTTTCTACATTCATAAAGCTCATTAACAAAGTCAAAAGTGGCATCACCAGTACCTGTCCCTTTTTTGTAACCATATTGGTTTTCACAAAAAGTACCATTTTTCTTCATACTTTCACATAAGTAATAATACACAATTTTCTCAATGACTTTAGACGGCATTGGTAGTATTGAAATGGGTCGCCAATTTTTTACCATTGCCAAATCCCCATCCTTAGGTAATGGTCTTACAACTGCCATTGTCCAACATTTTGGAAAAATACCCCTGTCCAAACTAATTTGTATCAGATGAGTGAATTGATTTATCAACAACAATAATGCACAATTTAGTATATCTCCCCTTATTCCGTCTATGCCTGGGGGCTGTTTTTCCCTATCTTGCGGACCTCCGTATGTCATATACGGATGTCCGTATATCATATAATTCAGTTAAGTGTATTTCCTTATATATACGGAATTTTGTCTTCAACATGCGGAGGTCCGTATTTATATATGGAAAAAACCCTGTATTTCCCTATCTTACGGACTTCGAGAAATCCTTTGAAACGCCGTATGAACAGTCTCAAATACATCATGGTGGGGTACCCCCTCGTATGTTCTTTTACGTCATACGGACCACCGTATGTCACATGCGGACCGGGAGAACATCCGTATGTGTCCTTAATTTCCCTCTGAGCCCTTTGTGGGGTTATGACCTCTGACCTTGACCCGGAAGTCACCAAGTTTTTATTTGGCCGCCAATTTCGAACCAGCTCTGACCTGCTCGATAACATGGCAATAGGATGGATACAGAGAGCCAAAAGGGAATACTACAAGAGGCTCGATCCCTTATCTTTCTTCACAGACCGAAAGTTTGTTCAGCGTTACAGACTGACCAAGCCAGTGGTACGGATGCTTACAGAGAAATGGGTTTCCACAAAGAAAGTGAAAGAGTTGAGGGGTAAACATGCTGTGCCTTACAGGATAAGAGTAAGTTTCTAACATTTTAGCACGTCCCCCCCTTCCCTCTCTCCTTTTCCCCTCAGCTTTCTCTTTGTGTAATAATATTGGATGTTTACTTTGCTTGAAAACTTGGGCCACATAGAATCAAAGGAAAAACACATGAATAACTTAAAAATGAATGGAGGCCTTGTTTCACGTTAATTAGTTATTTAGTCAGTGGCCTACACCCGTCTTTCTCTTTCAATTTGCAGTTCTGCGTTGCCTTAAGGTACTTCTCCACTGGGGCAACATATCAGACAATAGGGGACTGCCATGGCATAAGCAAAAGCGTGGTGGGATGCTCAGTCAAGGATGTGGCTGAGTACTTCCGGACTCACATCAGTGAATACGTGGTCTGGCCAGACAGCTTCGACGACAAGAATGCCAAGGCAACTGTTTTCTATAAGAAGACGAAGAAGCCACGTTGCTTTGGTATGGTAGACGGGACCCATATCCCTATTTTGTGTCCGAAAGGTGTGGTGAATGACGAAAACCAGTTCTATTGCTACAAAGGCTATTACAGTATTAATGCTATGGTGAGTATCATTTCAAGTCTTGTTCAGCATTGTTCTGAGTTGTTTTCCACTTCCTTTTCCTCAGAGGAACTTATCCGTAGATACTGTTAAAAACTCTGAAAGACGTGATTAAAACTTTAGCTAAAGTAATTGAACTATGATTAATTGAACTTAAAAAAGCAAGACAAAGGAATTTTTCTGTCCTTCACTATGGTTAACACATATTTGCAGATCATCGCAGACTATAATGGGTTCATCTTCCATGTTAATGCAGCAAACCCTGGAAGTTGTAACGATATCTATGTCATGAACGGCTCTCAGGTCAAGTACCTCGGGGAGAGAGGAGACTTCAGGGGATATTACCTCCTAGGAGACTCTGGGTAAGTTTTGTGCTTACCAAACTCTTTCAGTCACTTTTTTTGTAAACAAGTCTTTCATCTGTTGTCCATATGTACCTATTTTATATGTCCTATTGAAACCAATGTGAGCCTTGACTTAAAAGAGAAAAAAATTATTTTATTCTTATTTTGCAGCTATGTTCTGACTGATTATGTCTTGACTCCCATTAAATATGAGAAGACTCAATCTGACATCGATTACAACAAATGGCACCGGAAGACAAGGTCTTCTGTGGAGAGGACAATAGGGATATTAAAGCAGAGGTGGAGGTGAGTCCTTAGAGCTCAGATTATTATATTTCTTTTGTTTATAACACCATATATAAGTATAAAGAAAGAAAATATACTAAATAAAGTACATTACATGATTTTATTATTAGACTTTAAACAATTGTAAAGGAATCGTGACTGACATTCTTTTCGGTTCTTGCAGGTGTCTCGACAGCAGTGGGGGTTACCTCTACCATGACCCTCCTACAGCAGGAGCCATTATAGAGACTTGTGTGGCTCTGCATAATTGTGCTAAAGCGGCTAGGGTCCATCTTCTGCCCGATTACCTCGCGAGGGACAGCTTCCGCAGGATCAGAAACCCTGTTCCCCAACCTGAACAGAGGAGACCAACAGAGCGTGTGGCCTTCCACAATCTGCGGTCTACCTTCGTCAACAAGTACTTCGTCCAAGAAGATATAGATGAGACACACGCGGAAGAGGGTGAACCCACTCCCCAGGATGAAGATTTTCCACAGGAGGGACTACAGTTTCCTGACCACAGAGACCCACAAGTGGCACCTCAGGTAGCTCTTTTGTTGGACCAGATGAACGCACTGATAGAGGAATACTATGACGCTAACTATCTGCATTGAAAGTTTAAATGGACCTAGGCAGCTTTCTTGTATATAAATGTATATATTTTTTTTGGATCTCTAATTTATTGTGTAAATAAAGGACTATTCTGCAAATGCAGTATTAAAAAATGACGTTTATTTCTAAGAGTAAACAGCATGCATATCAAAATCAACTTCCCCTTTGTAGAAGAACACATATGGCAATGGGTGAATAATAATAGTGTTCACACCTAACATTACCTTTGCATTGTGTAGCCGTATGTCAGGAAACCTTATGACTAAATGTATCTTAAAACATCTTTCCATTTCTTTTTTCATTCATATTAACATCCAGTATCCAGATTCTGACATAAAGAGTCTCATTTTTTCATTTGTATGTATACAATTAAAAATTTAAAGTGTTATCCTGAATTAATGCAACAATACCTCTTTCGAACAATATGTATGGCTATGGGTGAATAATAATCTTCTTCACACCTTACATTATCTTTTCCTTGTGTATTCCTATGTCAGGAAACTTTATCACTAAATGTATCTCAAAACATCTTTTCTGTTCTTTTTATAATGAAATCAATATGTACTCCCGTGATTCTAAAATATGCAGTATCATGTTTGCAGTTTTAAGTTCAAAGTTTAAAAATGACACTGATATCCTTAACAATGCAACATTAAAAAGTGTACGATGAACGTTACCTAACTTTTAAGACAAAAACAACATGACTAGTCTCTGTTTGTCGTAACATTGACATGAGAGTACTGAGGTATAATAAAACTCGACATAACAGCCTGTCTTTTATGTCCATTAAAATCTTAATTACCTATTCTAACTGTTAGTCTGTTAACAATTCTTGACAACATAACATTAGTCATTATATTTTTTGGTAGCCTTCCTGCTTCTTGAGGATCTTTTCACAGGTACACCTCTCTTTTTGTTTTGCCCTTCATCCTTCTCAGAAGCTTCTGTGTCTGCCTCTGAAGCTGCCTCTGAAGCTGCCTCTGAAGCTGCCTCTGAAGCTGCTTCCTTCTGGTGATGGCCTTCCTTCACGATAACCTCAGGGTTTTCCACTTCTCCTTCTACTTCCTGAAGGCCATCTTTAGTCACGATGACAAACTCGTCCTTGTGCAGAACTGAAAAATGGGGGAGGCTGTTGTCTTCAGGATCTATGTAGTTAATAGCTGAAAACAAAATTACCATACAATTTCTCACATAAGCCGCACCTCTTACCAGTATCCAAATCAAAACAGGCTTCTAAAATAAACCAAAAGAAGGCTAGCGGCTGACAGCAGGGTATACTTTACAGGAAAAGAGGAGAATTACTACAATTTTCCAGAAAGTGAATAAATTCATCCCTTTCAAATTTTACACTTAAGTTTGGCTTACTTTCTTATACACGTTTCATTCTAAATTTAACATTTCATCTCTCCCTTTCTTTCATGAAAAATAAAATAATGCTTACCTTCGCCGGGAACAGCTAATTTTCTTTGGCCCTCTTCGAGGTCGAAAAGTAAGCCGGGGCTTCCCTCATCCCGTGTCTGATAAGGAGGGGTTGTTCCAACTGTAAGAAGATCCAAAATAATAAAGTAAATACTTATATAAAAAAATTATTTCATTTCTACATAATGATATACCGTAAAATTTAAGGCTGTAAGACTATATTTAAAAAAAAGGTAAAAATGAGAAAATTATTTCATATGAAAACCCATATAGATATTTCCTTTCATTGAAACTCTTCTAGACTTACCAGGAGGAGGGTTGGGATGAGTTAGGAAGGCAGATATAACGAAAGTATCTACTTCTGAGGTAGGGTTCTCATTTTCTACTGTCTCCAGGGCTTTGTCACAATAAAAGGGAGAGACTAGTGTTACAAACCAAGTTTCTTGTTAGGTTATTTCTCTTCACCCTGATCTCATATCTCCATATAATTTACTTTGATTTCAAATAAAGTTAAGGGTTAGTTATGTTACACACACATGCTGTACATGCTGGAAAAGGTTATCAAGAAAGGAATTGTCCACATGCTGCCCCGTACATGCTTCTCTGTTGGTAGTGATAGGATATTATTACATTGTAAAGCACAAAGAAACAAAGAAGAAAGTATTTATACCTTTGTCTGAAGCTTTGTCCGGGCAAGCATCCTTCGTACCAGGAGACAATACAATACATTCTGGAACTGGAGATCCTGGAACCACTTCTGCGTCTTCACGGGGCTCCTCCTGTTCCTCCTGTGCCAGAGGTTTAACCAAAGGACGTCCCACTGTTGAATAGAATGACAAACAGTTTCATTTATTTGTCTAAAATGAAGAAAAGATAAAAAAATTGTTATAATTAATACACATACGGACCCCCCTATGTTGTATTAAACTGTATATTTATGAGCTGCATTGCTTTGCATTGTCATAACATGTCCACCTCCACTTTTATGAGAAAAACGTTTTTAAATAACTATTACATGCTCCCTATTCGTTTAGCTTTTCATAAGGAAATAAGATGAATGATTTCAGAAGCTAGACATTTTAGTTGACTCACTTTCAATAAGAGTTCTGGCCACGGATTCCTTGTTTAGCTTCTCCTGTATGTCTGCCAGTTTCTCCAGGTTAGCTACTATTCTATCAAGAGCTCGCTCTGTGTTGTCTACTAGTTTCAAGGAGGAGTTGTTGCACAGGTTTAAAGCCCTCTGGTTGGAGGCCAGCTGGTTCATGTTCTCACTAAGTCTGGCCATACTGTCTGCCACGGACAATACCCCCACACTTATTTTTCCCTGAGCTTCTTCCACTGACTTACAATGCTTGTCTAAAGCATCCGTCATATTATTGACAGACTGTGCAATTTTTGTTTGTCTTTTTACCAGACTTTCAATAACTTTGTCTTGAACTAATTCTAATCCTTCCATAGTTTCCTTTTGTGTCTGTAGGAAGGAAGCAGACAGCTCTTGTACAGTGCCAGTCGATCTGCTCGCAGCCTCATCCAACTTATCTAACACCAACTTGGTGTTTGAATGTATGGCAGTCGCTGATTCTGCCACATGCTTGCAGAAGTTGTCATATGACGATGTCATTTTCTTATTGGATAAAACCAAATCTTGAGTGGAATATCGCATATCTTCTGATATCTTAACGGCCGATTCCGCCAGTGCTTCATGAGTCCTCTTCAGTTCCTCTGTCACACGATGTGAACTTTCATAGGACGTCTTAATAGAACTGCCCTTACCTGTGTCTATTCCTGCACTTGATGTGACATCTTCTATTTCAGACTGACCTGGTGAATAGGGCATTTTCAATTCGGATATGTTTTCCTCATCAGGTTGTTTTTTTTTGGATCCTGAATCAAACAGTTTTTTTCTAGAAGACACATTCGAAGTAGAAGCTATTTCATCTAATACTTCCACAGTCTTCATGGCCTGCAGACGGGGGGATGTACGACGTTTAGCTAAAGAGTTAGGTTTATCTTTTTTTTTCCCTCCACTAGTCTTATCAGCAGGAGTTTTTTTTATTTCTCGCGATTTATTAGTCAATGGGGTACTAGTCTTGATGTCCGAATCTTTCTTTGATGCAGCTATAAGTTCCTCGACTTCTTCTTGGGTGTACAGCTTGGCCTTCTTTGCTGGATTTTCTAGTTTTGTTAGACTAGGCCTTTTGTTGTATTCATTCTCTAGTTCTTTATCCAAGTCATCATCGTCATGCTCGAGAAGAGGTGGGGTGGCATTTAATATACCAGAAAAGGAATCTGCCCTCCTCCGCCTCCTACCCTGAAAAACAGGAGAAGGTTCTTCCTCTCCATCGTCTTCTTCTTCTCCTTGGGTGTCTTTTAAAGGTGGGTCAGGTAAGAGATGAGAGGCACAGGGTAGAGAAGAATGAGCTGAAGAAGACTTTGAAGGCCGAGCGGATGAAGAAGGCTTGGAAGCCCCTAGTGATGAAAATGCCTTGGAAGAGCCTGCTGATTTAGACGGCTTAGATGTAGAACCAGAAGGTTTTGAAAAAGAGCTTGAAGTTGACGTCTCAGGACGTTGACCAGAGGCGGAGGTCTTCTTCCCCTGACTGTTTTTGTTAGCATTCTTTTTCTTTATGTCCTCTAATCTTTTCTGAAGCTCCTCTCTTTCTTTCTCTCTTGACTGATCGGCTGTAACTAGGGTGGACACTTGGACTCCAGTTGAGCCCTTCTTCTCCTTCTCTAAAGACAGTTTTTTGTTGAAGGAATTACATATTTTTAACATATACCCAGTCGATACCCTTGGTTGAAGAATAGAAGACTGGCCAGTTGCAGACGGGCGAGAGACAGGGTCTCTTTTGTTACGCTGAGTCAAGTTGTTGGAAGACTCGCCTTCTTCTTGATCGTCTACCTCGCTCTCGGTTTCTCCTCCATGAGTGCTCACAGCCTCCTCTGTCCCTGCATTAGAAGTAGTATCTGGCTCCCCGTCCTCCAGGATAGGAACTGAAAATAAAAAAAGAAAAGAAAAAAAAAATGAAGGGCATCAAGGAAATATAATTTCAATAAACAGAAAAACCTTTATTCTACATATAACAGACATTTCAGTTCAAAATCGGAAGATTATTTTGGGTGACTCATAAATGGGGTTTATACCCTATGTATCTCAACAAAACACCTAAATATGGACGCCTTGGAATAGGGCACATGTTTAACAATAAAGAAAACTATGAAACAATCATCTGAAATTCGTTATACATTTTTTTCTATACTGAAATATCAACCTCAAACATATGAAATGTTGCAGGCATCTGAAACTCTGACATGTCTGATATAAATTCATATGAAGATGAGAAATGAGGTATTTGAAAGCAGTTATTTTAAAAGCAGCTTCATCCATATGGTACCCACCTCCGTCGATGCTGTCCAGCATTTGACCCATCAAAGCAGCGGAGAGTGAATCTGAAGGCATCTTCATCTTCTCATAATCCACACGAGAAGGCCGGTCAGGGTCATAACAAGACCACTGGATGTCTCTCTCAGAAGGGTCCCCCCCTTTCAGATCGGGTGGCTGCATGCCTTTTATCCCTGACAGAAAGAAAAAGAAAAAATGAAACCAAACAAAATAATTCATGACCATATTATAAAAATAGTATATGTGGGAAAAGCATAAACTTTACTTGACAATTCCTTAAGTCTGCTCACTGTCTTTCCTTATGTTAGTATGTATTAAAATTATACAGAATAATATCAGATATAGTGTAACAAGTTTAAACATATGGATGAACATTTTCATCAGAGAGGTGAGACTCACCAAGAATAACCTCTGTCCCACAGTAGTCACAAGCAGCTTGTTCCAGGTCTGTGAGGTAATCAGAATCGTCCTTTTGGCCGCTCCCTGTTTTGTACCGCGCATCTATGTCCTGACGCTGAAAAAAGAAAGGAGGAAAAACTATATTCAAAGAAAAATAACAATAAATTCGATAGAAATAAACAATAAGAAAGGAATTTTTTAAAGTCATTAAATTTAATTAATATACTTAAAAACAAACACAGAAGACAAAAAGTGTAAGGAAATGATGATTTCAAACATACCTTCCGCTTGGCATCTTGGGAATAATAGGTTAATTTGCTTTTGCACCCCTCGCCATCCCTTTTTTGTCCCCCGTTAGCATTAACGTAATCTGAAAAGAAAGGAGACATAAACTGTCACAAAAAATGAAAATTAAATAAAAAAAACTATCTGAAAGTAAGATGTGGGATGAAAATACATAAGGAACAGAAACAACAAAGAAATAATATTTGATATCATATATGGTATTCAGAGCTAAAAAGATAAGTCCAAATGATTATATAAAAAAAAATAACAAAATAAATTGTACGTTTCAACTTACCTGCGAGTTCTTCCCATGCAAGCTTTTTTAGGGTGACTCCATCAGCATACGACTTAAATTTTCCTTTGAGAACAGGTTTTAGGTGGTTAGCGCCATGGACTAATGCACGAGTTTCATCAGGTTGCCAGTGGAGTGATTTTTTCCTAGGTGACTTGGACTTCCCTTTGCTTTTAGGTTGGGAGGTTGAGGAGTCCTCGGATAAGCACTTATCGACTTCTTCTTCCTCTGAGGGGCGAGACTGTGAAGATATGTTCCCTGAGGAGGGAAACTGACCTGTTCCCCCTTGAGAAATAGCCCTCAGTAAAGAGGCTGCTATAGCATCAAAGTCAGTTTTGGTTCCTGCTCCCCCCCCACGTCCCCTCCCTCTGGCCCTGCCCCTACTCCTGCCTCGGGTGGCTCCCCTGCTGCCTCTACCAGAAGAGGCAGGGAAATAAGTGGGATCCTTGTCTGAGTCTTTATCCTGGGAACGAGATAACCGAGGAGCAGGAGCAAGAAAGTCACCATGGGACGGGTGTTCTGAGCTGGGGGCCTTCCCCTTTTGCCTCTTGGACGAAATGTCTTTTTTGTTCTGATTCATAGCTCTACAAAGGAGGGAAGTCATGTACGATATGGCCTGTTGGCCTCCATCCCCTTCGAACATCTCGGGGGAGAGGAAATCCCCATCTTCCTCTTCTCCCTGAAAAAAAGAGAAAGAATGAACTCTGAGTGATTGTGAAAGAACAGTAAAACAGAAATTCCTTAGTAATTTAAATTCACCTAAGAAGAGTGCTTTTTAATTAAATATACGACCTTGGAGACGAGATAACATATGATGTCCAACAAGAACATGAAGACTGACATGCCTGCTGGAAAACTCGCGTTGAATATAAAAAAAATAAAAGCCTTTCCCTCTACTTCAGAACCGGTACAAAAAAAAACAAAACAGACAGGACATAGCAAGTTCGTAGTTAGAACAGGCTTTAAAGTAAGAAAGAAAGAGATGTGAACACCCAGGACGAAAAAGAGTTAAGCTCTACTTCTTCTCTTAGACATAGCTTGACTTAAAACCCCTGTTTTGAATTAAAATCATCGATTAACTTACCTCGAAAGAAGACATCGTGCTTGGGTAAGGTTTTTTTGCAAATGGCGACCGAAAGGGATTTTCCGCATGTACATGACGTCAGACCACGTGACATACGGGAACCCCGAGGATACCCATGGGGTTTCCCCGGTATTTAAGGTATGTGAGACAAGATACGGACACATATATAAAGATAGGGAGGGAACATACGGACGTCCGTATGTGTACCCCCGTATGTGTCCGTATGTTAGGAAATAAAGCTGAAAATATATGGACGGGTGCCGGAACACTTTTTTGTAATGTATTTATTTATTGTCCGCCATAAATCCCTATTTAAGAGTCCGTATATAACTATATTTTTAAACATAAGGAAAGACAGGCCCCAGTATATATATATATATATATATATATATATATATATATATATATATATATATATATATATATATATATATATATATACTGGTGCCATGTACTAGTGGCGGATCCAGGATTGTCTAGAAGGGGGGCCCAAGACTTGGTGAGATACCATATTTAGCCCAAGCACCACAAGCCCCCGGTTTGGGACCCCTATACACTTTTCTTTTCCCTCTTTTTTCCCCTCTTTCTCCTTTTTCCCTCTTCTTTTTTTTTTCTTTTTTTTTTGTGGTGGGGGGCCCAGGCCCCCTGGATCCGCCACTGTGTAGTATACAGACGCCTAGGCTGCACCCTAGTTACTTTTACTGATAGCAGGGGGCGTACCCTACACTCACTATATACACACGCTGCGTCCTACCTATGGGGAGACCAGCATATGCAGCACTACTAATATCATCTACAACTTAAGACAATATGCTGAAATAAATGTCTATATAACTGATATGAATCATAAACTATCAAGATATGATATTGTGATAATTTTTATCGTAATGGTGGGGATTAGAAAAAAATATGCCAATATACGGTAATCCGTCAAGTCCCCCCCCCCAGCCGGCAATAAATGACTCGGCCCTAAATTGCATTGATAGGTGCTACTTATTTTGGATCAGAGGGGCTACAGGATCCCCCCTCCCCCCCGGATACTAATGATGCAGGTTGGGTAGGAAGCCCTCTCATACATGATAGGATCCCAGATAAGCCTTAATTTGCTCACTGCAAACTGGCACACTTGCCCCTCCCCCCCCCCCAAAAAAAAAAAAAAAGATAGGGAAAAGAAAATTGCTTCCCTGACCCTTTGTTAAATGAGGGACTACTGGTTTCCCATTCCTTGAA